>OZ034966.1:50190818-50213318 GCA_964030785.1 Siderastrea siderea | reverse complement strand
AATGCTATTGTTATAGTTGAATAAAGAATCAAGTTATTTACTATTCACTTAAACACGAAGACGTGCTATAAAAGGAGAGGTACCCAAGGTACCTCGAGATCATTTGTCAATCAACCTCACTAGCCTACAGACGTGAAAACGGCGCACAGTGAGAAGCTCACAAAATAAATTCATACACACACTTTATGTGAAGTTTTACTAATAACAACTTCATTATTTTAAGAATAAATTGGCTAAATTTTATATCTGGATCTACCTTTTTGGTTCTTTGTTTAAAAAACCTTGCCTTTTGCGAGACAGCAGCACACGAAATCGTGGTAGAGGAATTCAAATTATAAACGATTACTCCACAAGCGTAGTCTGGAGACAGGAGCTTTTTGAGTAAGATAATGTCTTTGCCGATTTGAGAATATTATTCTACTGAACTTTTAAAATGTTCACGTCCGTATTTCTTGCAGACTAAACCATATGCATGATTTCAACAAATCTAACTCCTGTTTGAATTGTGTGCCTTTTCATAACATTATGAGCTAAGCAACTTGATTCCCTTTTAGCGTGGGTCATGTCATCGCATTTCCCTATACATTTGAAACTCAAATATGTTTACTTGGTAGCTAGCCAATAAATCAAATCATATTTGTCGCAAAAACTCACGGGTGAAACAACACTATAATGCAACCTTTTGGGAGCTAAAAGACGCGAACTTGCTACACCACGATATAAGCTGTCAAGCACTATGCGGCTAAACACGAACATACAATTCAGAGTACATATTTCAACATAAAATTAGAGCGATTTGCAACATTTTACCTATATAATAGCTTAATATAGAAATCCACCTGAAAGAACCCCGGTCTGTGCAATTCAGATACAAGTCCAGTATCGCCGCAATATGAAACAGTCGGCCGGTAAAACATGTCCGTGTCGAACAACTGGAGCCGTTCACAAAAATTTACTCCACTGTAGGAGTTACATACAAAAATACTGGTTTGAAGGAGAAAATGCCATATATAACTTGGTGGATAATACATCAAGTGGTACCCTAGCCATTGCCGATCCATTGTAGTGTAATGGGAGTGTAATAGAGTGACATTGATTAATCTGTCTTACATTCCCATGTTGTTTTATCTCTATTTTGATTGCATGTACTCGAATACAAAAATAAAATGTTGTCATTTCCATTTGAACGTGACTTTCAAAAAATCGCAAAAATTAATGCCCAGCTAGAAAAACCAGTCTCTTCCAATCGCAAAAATTAGTTCCCGCAAAACACAAAATATTGCCAATCTGCAAAATTAAACTCCCGCAAAAAATTACTGCCCGTGGTAGTAGCCAAAGAATAAAAGCACTCTGGGATTAAATCTGACCTTACAATCAGGTAGTTCATCTGGTGTTTTGCGAGAGGTTAGAGGAGACGCAGGAGACTTTTGATGACGTGGTTTTCTGTGATGAATCCAGCATTTGGCTGAAGTGGCACAACAATGTTTGCTTCAGAAAGAAAGGCATCCACACCCAGCTGAAACCGCAGGTGAAGGATCCCTATAAAAGTCACGTGTGGGTTGGGATATCAAAAAGGGGCGCCCTAAAGATCCTGATCTTCACCAGCATTAACCCACTGATGCCCATTGTGCCCGTATGCACCCATGAACGTGCAGGCCTCTTTTTTCTACTTGTGACGTCATCAGTTCAAGTGACCTTAAAAAACTTTGATAGTCAGTCAATGCAACGCAAAAACATCTTGTAAATGATCCCTGAACGACAATGATCTGATCAAGTAAACCTGAGTAAACAGCCAGGAAACAAGGAACTTTTACCTCAAAATCACAAGAACATCATGGCCTTACTACTGACTGCTACTTTTGGCCAACTCTTTCCTTTTCAAATGAGCTTTGAGGCCAAACTTTTCTCATCACCAGAGACCATAGTCGTAGGGCAACAGCAAAAAGCGAAAAGTGAAATGAGAATGAAAGCAACAGCATTGTGCGCTAAGTCTCTGAAAGCATGAATTGTCTGCATGCCCGAACTCATAATGCTAGAAAACATCCTGAAACCCGAAAGAAACGCCAACCGTTCATGCAAGAAAGCACTTCTCGTGAGGACTGGGACGAAATTGGATCAAATAGGGCCAAAAAAGGCTATTTGGTACTTGAAAGTCCGATTTTGTGTGGTGTTAATGGGTAAACTATGAAGAAAGAGTTTCACGTTGACAGCATCCTGAGGGACATGCTTCTACTCTTTCTCATGGAAACCTTGCCCAATGGAAATCGTTTCTAAGAAGATAATGATGCAAAACACAAAAGTAAGAACTATGATTCTATTTTGTATCAAATTTGTGCCATCAGTGACAAGGTCTGAATCTTCAATTCGAACTACAGAGTAAAATTTGTATAACGTAGCAAGTCGCTCTACCCCAATTTTCTTTTCCATTTAAAACAACTACTAAGTTAATCATTAGCATCACATTGTCAAACTACATGTGGCACTTTGTCTGATAACATTCATTCTAGGATTTACTGTAAGAGTACCACTACCACATTTTCTCACTTCAGTCCATTCCACAGTTATTAAGTCAGTTTATAGCTAACAGCACTTGCCAGACTGTCACGATCGTAAGACCTAGTAGTAAAAAGTGTCATGCGTAGTAGTAGGTGATTATAGATATATATGTGCATTAAGCATTTTTAGCATTGTAGGGTCATAAGGTTATGGCTACAAACGTGACAAGTCACGAGCTGTGCTGGGCAGTGCGGAAAATGATGTTTTGTTGTGCCACATGCATGTTTACGCAATGGCGGAAACGCATCTTTCTCAATAAAATTTTTGAACTGAAATTGTGCCTCTCTTGGAGTTTTCTCTCATATCTGACTACATCCCACTTACTACATAACCTTTAAGGTTGCTTCTGTTAAAAACTCCACTTCTCTGGATTGCTTTGTTCTGGAGATCGAGATTCATTTAATACGGCAGGTATAGAAGATAAACAATAGCAGAAGGCAGCGAGGTCAACGAAACGCACAATCGTTTGAAAAAACTCAAGGAAACATACCAGACAACCTATAGCTGTTAAGATCACAGGGAAATCCACATCAACAAGAACTGCAGTACCTGTGGAAAAGAAGAAAAGGCCAAGAAGGGAGGTACACCAAAAATTGAAATGAGCAGGAGGAAAACACGCCAGAAGACAAGAACCCTTTTTGATATTCCCATAGATCAGGTACGAAAAATTGAAATTAATTTTCAAGCACTGAAAGCAATGATTACATTCGCAGTGTAATTTTTAAGATATATTGTATTTTCCCAGATTTGTGTCCCAGGACTTCACATCAGTTTTGGGCTCTTCCTTAAATTTTACGACCTCCTTTTGGAAGAATGCCAGGAGTTGGACATGAAGATTGCCCAGAAAAAGGCAGCAGACAACAGCCCTATTCAGTCATCCACAGAATTTGATGAGTGCATACCAAAATTACGTGAGGCAATTGTCCATGAAAGTACAGCAAAACGTCTACCTGCAGAGGCCCAGCAGGTGCAGGACCACATCATGTACCTCATCACATTCTGTGGCATTGAACTGAATATGGCAAACCTTCATCCAAACATCCTGCAGCTGGTACAACATGGCCAGGATTTACTTTGTTAAGGACAGTAGGAGGTAAGCAAGATCTATTGACCCTACTGTGAAGTGGTTGGGCAGCACAAATTCCCATTTTGAGTACTTTTGGAATGATTTGGATTTCTTTTTGACTAGGATTCCTTTGGACAACAGATTCGGACAGCCTCACCTTTACAAAAGACACGAGTAAGATCCAGGCAGCCATGGAGGACCAGCTCCAAGACCTAAATGTCAAACGCCAGGCATACCACAGCAGCAGCTTTGTCGGAAATCATGTTAATACCTGCCCTTTTAAAGTTTCGGTTGATACAATTTATTGGGAGAAAATTGTCAACATAATCTAGTTCTTGAGTTATTTCAACATTAAATGTACTTTCGTATGACAAAACACAGACTCCAAATTTCTGAAAGATATGCCATAAAGTTGTAGAGGAAACCGAGCAAGAGTGCCCTGAGCTTATTCCACAGGAAAGGCACAATGAGCAGAAGTACCATGGGTTCCTAACACTGTTTGAATGTGCCATTTCAAAAACTCCAAGAACCAGAGGTTGTTGCTTTAGGTAAGCAGTATAAAATTCACATTTCAGCAGAACATTTTGCTCATTACATGACATAATTGATGAGAAGAACAACGTTTATTTATAGAAGATGGCTTTCAAAGTTCACCTCAGTCTAATCCATTTAGTATTGTGAGTTTCAGAAAATGACATCAAGGCATTTACAGAATGCTCCCACAGCAGGAGACATTTTCCCCCAAGTTACACATCCTTGAAGGCCACATCACCCACTTCCTTAGGAAATGGAAATTTCCTTTGAGATTTTTTGGGGAGCAAGGAGGAGAATCCATACATCATGATTTCAAGCTCATTGAGAATATACACATCTCAGTGACACCAGCTTCCACACGCTTACAGAAGATGCCTGAGCAGCTTTTTGTTGTTGTGAATCCTAACGGCCGAGAATCAGTCTGTCAAAAAGGCACCTCAGAGAGGCACTGCCACAATTTCCACTTCCAAATGATGTGAGAGCTTCTTGGAGCTAAATCGATAACGGCATTGAAAATCTTGGTATTACCAACAATCCTTTGCTGCATGTTTTGGTGAAAGATGGTGGACATGGTCTTGGCAATGTGGCTCAGTACAAAAAAGGGAAACAGAGTCGTAGAAGACAAGGCATACTGCTACTCTTTTTGCATTCTTTAAGTTACTGTTAGGCAAAATGATGAATTGGTCACTACCTGGAAAGACGAGGCCCCTGGGTATGTTCACACTAACAAGACCCTGATCTAGGCAATGTGTGATGAAAATCAGACTTCAGCTATGGTTACATGCGTGACACCAATTGAAAGAAAGTGCAAACAGGTTTTGCAAAATGAACTTGATGACAAAATAGGAAACAATTGAAACATTTAATGTATCATTTGTTAATTCTGTGGAGGATGAAAAAAGAGCTCGTCTGATGGTGGTCTCAAGATACCTATGTGACCTGTGCTATGCCACAGAGGAAACTGCAAAAGTTGACCTAGGCACATTCAAAATCTGCCACACTCTGGAGGACACTAAACAGATTGCTGGCCTGCTCCAGTTCAATCCCAACAAACTAACTCGCTCACAACTGTCTGCACTGGCCAACAGGGTCAAAATCCACACATCATTAAATACTGAACATTCTGAGCATAAAGTAGATGCAACTCATGCCCAGATAAACTTCGGGACATTTTGCTACAAGTTTTTGGTACGGGAAATTGCTGGTGTCACCAAGTCAAATGAAACTACAGGTACAAAGCACCATATTAACTCATTAACGGCCGCGTGTTTTTTTATTGCTTCGCTAAATTAGAAGCTGGTAATAAACAATCCCATGTGCAGTACGAAACGACAATTTATAGCCTAGAAAAAACAACACTCACTTGATCTAGAATAGTTAAAATTTCTAACTTTCGAATAAAATACACCAGTTGTCAATTAAGAATTAGCCAAAAATACAATCTCAAAGTCAAAATTTTGAAAATTTACGCAAGAGCTTTCACATGTTGTCTCGCGCGTGAAATCAAACCACAACAGAGGATTTGTTTGTTTAGGCCCAATTACTATTTCTCGAAATTTCATCAATGAAGATTCACAGAAGAAGAGACAGTAAGCTTTTCTAAGTAATACATTTATTAATACACGCCTTTATTTGTTTCTGAAAACCAAACGCGTTCAATTCTTTCAAGGGAAGCTACGCGCAAGCGATTTCGCTCGATGTGCAAGTTATTTTGAAGAGCATTTACTGATGCGAACTTTGCACGTTTTTCAAAACTTTTACAAAAACTTTAAGGAACACTAAGAATCTCTCAATTAAAAAGCTATTTCGGCAGAAATTTACAATCCAATTTGAAATTTACTCTACCGTAGACTCGTAGAAGTGCCAGAACATTTCCCAGAAAGTCCGCGGCTCGAAAAATCTTTGGAGATGGAAGATTGTCCTTCGCTTTGACAAAACGGTAGTTTGTCCTTGAAAGATGTTTTTTTCGCTCTAAAAGCTCTAAATTCCATCGCTTATCTTGTCGAGTGTTCCTTAGAGCTTCTTCTTTCGATTTGTAAACTTCAAAAGGTAATCCTTCCTTCCGAGAGTGAGATATTGCCATCTTGAAAATTCACGCGTGAAGTGCACGGCAGCCATTTTGAGTGAAATGTGATCTTCTTGGAGAGTGACAAGAAGTCTTCCCTTCTAGGACCCCCTCAAGCCTTCAAATATATGCGCAGTAGGTGGATTCTGATTGGTTGAACATTCCCAAAGACAACTAGGACAAAAGGGGACCAAAAAAGCCTTTCTAGGGGAGGCTGGGGCCAAAAGCGAACATGCGCAAAATCAAGGCCGGCTCAGGCCGGCACAGACGTTAATAGGTTAAACAGGCAACAAACAATCAATCCTCGTTTAGTGTTGCCAGGGAACTATGAAAGGATCTTGTTTACCCTGAAGAATGAACCCCACATTCCTTATATTCTCCAACTGGAAGAAAAAAAGCAGACGTTCTCCAATCTTTTATCATCATTGAGATTTCTACACCACATTTTCAGCTCCAGAAAGCCAAAAGAATAATTTCCAGGTGAAGGGAACCTCTACAGATCCAGGGCAATTGAATTTGGTCGCCAACTCCCATCAAGCTATCCTTATGCAATGTGGAGCAATTATGTTCATAAGACCATAGGGGATGTCCAAGAGATTATAGAGAGATTGCATCACCTGCCCATCTGCTTGAAAGCAGTTATGAGGCGTCAAATCAACACTTTTTCTTAGGTGGTATTTGCATGAGACCGGTATGAACTCAGACCGGTATGAACTTGTACCTTGTACTAGTCGTTTACATGAGTCTGGGACAGAATGCTTGGTTGGTTACATGAGACTGGTACGAACTCAAAGACGAGATCTTGGAGCTATATAACCTTCATAATTCGATTATTAAAAGTACATATGAAGTGATTTTTTTACGTTTTTATAAAGCTTAACGTGTCTAAATTACGAAAGGACAAAAGAAATTGGATGGAAAAAAACGTGAGCAGTTTTTTTGACATCCAAAGTGACCCAAACTGCTCGATCGCGATTTAGCTCCATTTTCACACTTTGTTTGTAGGTGTACATGCGGCGAATGCAAGATCCAAAACTTAATGGGCAGTTTGGAGTACAGCAGCTGTAAAGAAATTGAACAGGTCCGGCAAAGGCTAACGCTCGACGGAAGTATTGAGCACGTGAAGTGTATCACCAAAAATGATGACTTCTCACCAATGACCAACAGGACGGTCCTTCTGTAAGTTGGGCCTTTGCTGAGGGACAGGAATGGAAGAGTCTATTGTCACTGTGGTGGACAAACGGAGAACCAGTGAGTATCAGAGAAGAGAACATCGTTTTCTAACATTCCTTTCAACATCATCACGTTTGACTTTAACAGTAAAAATGTATGAATACCAGCAGGGAAATAATAAGGGGACCTTAACTTGTTTCCAGATGATCGTACACATGATATGAGATCATTATCAACAGTAGATTAAGAAAAAAACGTCAATTGAAAGTATATATATTATTTGCAAGACAGTTCGAGTCAAAGAAATGTTATTATGACCCAGTATGTCTTTAGAACAGCTTCCTCGTCGAGGCAGACTTGTCCTTCAATGGAAATACACCCACAAGGTTATTAGTAATAATACTCTCTTCTGTTGTTATGTTATTAGTAATGACACTCTCTTATGTATGTTTATACTTTTCAGGTTTTGTCCTTGGTGGTTTGACCAATTTTCCACTTTTGTCGTAAACAGGGATGCCCACGACGACAAAACAACTCATCAAAATGTGCAGAACACAAAGCTGACTGAGGCTTACTTAGGGACGAAATCTTTTCTGTGAATTGGTACAAACCACAATGTTGCATCTTTGGGGAAGTAATGCATACTTATACCAGGCATACCAGTCTTATGTCGGCAGTTTGTATTTCTGCAGTTTGTTTCCACAGTATTGTCAGCACAATAGGTGCCTGAAGTCGAGGAATCCTCCTCAGCTGCTATGCGTTTACAAAAGCTGATTGGGAACATCTTAGATCTTTGTTTTCCCACACACCTTGGGATGTCATCTACTTTGACAACTGCTTAGATCTTAATTGGCAGGCATGGATGGATTTATTTTTCGCTGCAGTCGACCATTGCGTCCCCAAGCAAAAGTCTAACAAGAAAGTAAATGTTCCCTGGATTACTAAGGATCTCGTTAGTTTTTGTCACAAAAAGAAATCACTGTAAAGGAAAGCCAAAAAGGCAGAAAAGGAACAGATTTGGATCAAATATCGGAACTTAAATAACTCCGTAAAAAAAGCGTGCAATTTAGTGAGGCGGAGTTATATTAAAAACTTGGCCAAGGAGTTAAAGGAAAACAACAACCCTAAACCATTCTGGAGTTTCGTTAAGTCCGCATGTAGGGGGACTAATAATTTGGTCTCCCTTCTTGTTGATGGAGTAACTCTGACAGACAACCTCAGCATTGCTCAGAGCATGAATCAATTTTACCCATCGGTGTTTACATCCAAAGATTGTGATAACTTTCCTAATTTTGACTATGTTGTCACCTCCAAGCTCTCTAATATCTATTGTTCCATTAATGAGATTGAAAAGCTGTTAAAGAACCTAAATGGGCCTGACGGTTTGTCACCACGCATCTTGAGTGAATGTGCATCGGCTCTCTCTCCACCTATATGTGCATTAATCAGCAAGTCCTTTGCGCTTGGCCAGTTGCCTAGCAAGTGGAAACACGCTGACATAACACCTTTGTTCAGAAAAGGTAGTAAAAACTGCAGAAACAATTACCATCAGATTTCACTAACATCAATCGTGTTTAAACTAGCAGAACAAATAGTTATACGCTGAATTATGGATTTTTGGGGCAAAGCCAATGTATTCAACCCGAATCAATTTGCGTACATGAAAGGTCGTTCTACGGTTACACAGCTGTTATCCTGTTTTAACGACTAGGCAAAATCTCGTAACAAGAGAAATCCTACGCACGTAATTCTTTTAGAATTCTCCAAAGAGTTCGACAGTGTTCCACACAGACGTCTGCTTCATAAACTAGAAAGATACGGCCCTCTTCTTAAATGGTTTGAGAGCTTTTTAATTGGTCGGTCGCAACGAGTTGTTTTGTACTGGAGTTATTTGTCATGGACTCAGGTAAAATCAGGCGAACCTCACGGAACCATTTTAGGGCCCATCTTGTTCGTAATGTACGTCAACGATATATCCACTGGAGTTTCTTCCACTATGAAATTGAATGCAGACAGCAATAAACTCTATAGAGAGATAGAGAGCATTCCTGATGATACTGATGTGCTACAGCCTGACTTGTTTCGTCTTACAGAATGGTGCAAAACTTGGCAGTTGAAGTTTAACCCGATAAATGTGAAACAATCAGAATAACTCACAAACAAGATACATCGAAAGAGAGCTATACACTCGATCCAAATGGTGAAGTTCTAAAGAGTGTGAAAAGTATCAAAGCTCTTGGTATTACAATATCGTACGATCTCTCATGGAGGTATCATATTCACGATGTTGTCAATAAAGCTAACAGAGTCCTTGGGGTCATTGAGCGTGTGCTTGGGTCTAAAAGTATAACAGAATTCTCTTTACTATACAAATCTCTAGTCAGGCCGATCCTGGAGTATGCTGCTCCAGTTTGGTGCCCTTTCCTAGTCAAGGACATAGTTTTGCTAGAAAAGTTCAAAGGAGAGCGTCAAGACTGGCCCTCAGCCAAACAAGGGGCGAAATGCACTACAAGGAACGTTGCGCCAATTTAAAATGGCCACTATTAGAAAAACTAAGATTGTATTTTTCACTAATTGAGTGCTACAAATGTGTATTTTCTCTAAATAACCTCGAATTTGAGGACTTCCAGTTTGCCTCGAAAAGAACGAGAAGCAACCATAGTTATAAGTTACAGTGGGCTACCATGACATTCTTCCCTACAATTTAAAGCATCTAGTTGTCATTTTTTATTAGAATTGTAAAAGAATGGAACGATTTACCAGAGTGGGCTGTCGGGGCAGGAAATCTTGCATGTTTTAAGCGATCTTTAGAATCATTTTTAAATATCTCTTAGTATTGTCTTTTTATTCCTTACTGGTTTTATTTTAAACTATCCTTTGTATGTAAATTTTTAACATTAGATTTTTAATATTTATTGAATATTTTTAAGACTTTTCTTTTGGGAGTTTTTTACATAGGGCCAACCCATTCAACTCCCTTTTCAAAGCATTCTTTGTATATTCTCCTTTGGTTTTTGATGCTTTGAATAAAGGTAGCTAGGTATGACACACGCAGTGTTCTCCTTATCAGCCGGTAACTGGTAAAATTTACCGCTTGTTACCGGTTAGCCGGGACCAGATAAAGGCCTGGATTAGAAACATCCAACAGTTTGGGATCGTGAAAGATTAATTATCGGATTGAATTATGAAAAGGTGTTATGTCCGTCGTACTGCGTACCTAGCCTGCGCCGCAGACGGAATATGACCGTTAGATTACGTCTGCGACGCAGGCTACTGCGTACCACGTAAGTCTAGTTTCAGTAACTTTTCTTATTGTCCATGCATTTGTACAATATTAGACATAGTCGTATCATCTTGACATTTCTATGTTCATTAGATAATAGTCTCATCTCTACGTTTCTCCGCACGTTTCTACCTTAGTAAGCTGTTAGTCGTATCGTTTTAACGTTTTTCCGTATGCTAGTACATTCCTAAGGTATCAGTCTCCTCAACATTTTCCATGGGATAGTGTGTTCGTCAGTGATGTAAGGTCTTATCTTCTCGACTGTCGACATTTCTCTGTACGTTAAAACATTCGAAAAATATTATTGTTATCTTCTCAACGTTTGTCTGTGTGCTAGTATATTCGTAATTTAAGATGTCGTTAGTTGTATCTCCGTACGTTAGCATTGTCGTAAGATACTAGTATTATCTTCTTGACGTCTATATCCGTACGTTGGTTTGTTCAGGTTTGTTCGTAACGTACTCTTAGTATTGTCTTCTCCTCGAAGTTCTTCCTATCCTCGAAGTTTGTGCCTTTGTAAGGAGTGTTTCATCTTCTAGACGTTTCTCAGTACGTTTTTTAGGTTACTGTAAGCTTTTTCTTCTTGACGTTTATCTGTACGTTAATATGTTCCATGTGACAGGAATTACAAACGTCAACCGTTATGAAGGTTTTTCGAGACGTGTGCGAGCCTAGTGTCATGCGGGCAACATTACGGGTCTCATGACGACAATTCCACACCAGGGTAGAACATATGCTGCGCGCTTTAGGATCGTTATTTTCCTTTTTTTTGCTTATTACGCGTAATAACGTAATAATATTTTCTAGCTTAATACTTTTTCCCTCCTCCTTAAGTGTGGTTTCCCATTCTCCTTTCCTCTTTCTATTTTGTTTATATCTCTCTGCGTCAAGAACCCAAAATTCTGCTGCTCTCTTTCCCCCCTCCTTCCCCCTCTAAAAAACATTTACAGCATAAAGAATTCCGTATTATCGTAATAACGTGGTGGCAATATCGCCGGTTAAACTAAAGAAACCTTGTCGTAATAACCGTAATAACGATGTTAAACTAAATTAACCTTGTCGTGATAACCGTAATAACGATGTTAAACTAAAGAAACTTTGTCGTAATAACCGTAATAACGTTGTTCAAATAAAGGAACCTTGTCGTAGTAACCGTAATAACGTAATAACGTTGTTCAACTAAAGAAACATTGTCGTAATAACCGTAATAACGTAATAATGATGTTCAACTAGAGAAACCTTGTCGTAATAGCCGTAATAACGTAATAATGATGTTCAACTAGAGCGGTTTTCAATTGAGTGTCGAAAGTAATTAGTGTTTTGCTTTGGTTTTGCTTTACTTCGCTCTGTGATTGGATAAAACCTTTCGCGCCACTTTCTCGACCAATCAGGAGTAAAACTCAAACCAATCTGTCGCGACTTGCTCGCGCTCGCACGCGTTTTCCCGCGCTTGGCACCGGTTACATGTACTTGCTTGCTTGGCACCGGTTACATGTACTTGCTTCGAGTTCTGATTGGTTCATTGGGTAATTTGTGTCTGTTGTGATTGGCTGGGGTAATTACTTTGGTTTTGGTTTTACGACACTCATTTGAAAAGCGCTCTAAAGAAACCTTGTCGTAATAGCCGTAATAACGTAATAATGATGTTCAACTAAAGAAACCTTGTCGTAATAGCCGTAATAACGTAATAATGATGTTCAACTAAAGAAACCTTGTCGTAATAACCGTAATAACGTAATAATGATGTTCAACTAAAGAAACCTTGTCGTAATAACCGTAATAACGAACGTTTTCGAGTTCTGACATTACTGACATGCATTACTACTATAAACATTGAATATTTCACGCAAAAATGAGCTTCTTATAGACCATGTTCACGAATCTCGAGAAATAAATTAGTTATTTCATGAATCACGGGAGTACTTTCGTTCGCGGTTCACGGAAAATAAGTTCTTTCTTTCGCGATTCACCGCAATTAAAAATAGGCGATCACGGTTCACGTAAAACCCCCTTTCCGACCCTTTTATAAAATCCTCGTGCTGAAAACGCCGTAATGGTTTCAGTGGTTTTCCTAACAGTAACAAGAAAGTTCTGATAATAATTCGTAAAAGCTTTCAATAAATATACATAATGAGTATCCACATGGCTGAGAAGTACGACGCCAAATTAAAAGAAAAAAGGGTTGTGTAAGCACGTCTACCATGACAACATTTATCTGAATCTCCTTCATTTCATTGTTTGTATTGCTTTTGTTGTGTGTTGTAAGACAGCAATAGCCTGTACGCCTGAAAATAGCGTGAGTACTTCTTTCATTGAAACATGGGGCAAAAATAAAGAACGATGGATTTCAGCAACAAACGCGAGTCCGGATACTTATTTAGTGAATTGACTCTAGACTTTGTTAGTACTAATTATGCTCTAGAGTAAAAATTTAGCGCGTCAATATGCATATGCATATTCTTCGCGTGCTTCTATTGTGCATCTCAACCAAATCCTCGTGGGACTTGTTTTCATTGCACTTGTCAAACATTCGTTTTCTCACTGCATTGTTGATTTCTCGTCGGACTCTTTTTTTATTGCACTTGTCAAACATTCGTTTTCTTACTGCGTAGTTGATTCGGGCTTGGTCCTTTACAGTTTGGCTTTGCCTTATTCCAGCTGCAATGAAAAAGTGGCGTTTAGCGGCCGAGTGCTTCACGCCAGATGCCATTGCTGGCAGAATCGATAATCGAAAGCGTCTCCAGGAAGAGGTTGACAGTGTTTTTTCTAAGCTGAGAAGTTTAGACATCTCTTTGATCACCGCAAACACCTTGGTGATGACCGATGACGAAGCTCTTTTACTCATTTCATCAAAGCTGAGTTTTTATGGTGTGGTCACATTAAAGGTGGCCTTGGATCATGTGCCTCGTACGTACAAGGCAACACCGAAAGGGGCAAGTACGCCAATTCGTTATTCTCTAATCGCGGACATAATGAACAAGAAGGGCTTTTCTTTGTCGCCGATTGAGGTGCGAAGGTATTCGGAGCTACTGGAGACTTTCTGCCAAAATTTTCTTTCCCCTTCCCTAGAGTTAGGGGAGATCCTGTGGCAGCTAACTGGAGAAAAGGATTGTCGGTTTAATAAATTTATTTCTCCACCAGTTGAGTGTTGTTTAAAGTGTGACAAGTCACTCATTATGCACAACCGACCGACCGACGCTATTGCTTATGGAGCCACTGGTCCACTTCCTGCAAGCAAAATCACACTGGAGTGCAAGGCTTGCAAAACTTCTTACGGAGTTGGCCACTTTTCTGACGAAAGTGGTCGTCATTTTTATCCCAAAAGAGATCCAGTTGCCACTGATAGAAGCCAGCAACGTAACATATATGGATAAAGATTTCTATAAGTGGATACCGAGCCTTGGGTAAGTGTATTTTGTTTTTATTTTCGTTCGATAGTGAAAGATTGCTTTTACCTGTATCGCGGGCCAAGCCGTTTAGAAAAAGCCTCCATTTTCTAATATTTTATTGATATATTCGATGTAAGCACCTATATAGTAATATTGATGATGTAAAAGCTCATTTCTTAGAGGCATGGCTGGCAAAATCGTCCAGGCCATCAAATGATATAACCATGGGTGTCAATTGACAGGGGGTCTCCTCGATAAGCCCAGAAAGGCTTCTGAGACTTCCTGCTCAATGTTGTTAACGTTTCAAGTACCATCAAAGAAAAACTGTAAACTTACATACAATATTGGGCAATAAAGTATTATTGCTTATGCCCAAAAAATATGTAAGTCTTCGATTTAATCGCTCGAAGCTTTCTTTTGTAATTCAGTATTCCTTTAGTTTGAATCGCAAGCTTTGTATTTTGTAATTTCAGCTGTACTGACGTACAGATGAGTAACAAATACCTTCAGTGCCCTGAGTATTTGTTTTGTGGTTTGTTCAAGAAAGTGGAGTTACCTCAAAGAGAAGGCAAAAAGTAATTATGAAAGGAAGGAATGGGAAACAAAACTTTCACATCACTACTGGTGCTACTGGAGCGTGATGAGGTTCCACCACACAGGTGGTCCTCACATCATGCCTCTAGACAACACATATTGATGTGTTAATTTATTCATAATTTGTATTGAAAAAACTGAACGTAGTTTTGGCTTTGTCAAAATAGGCTGAAAACGTTGACCATCCACAACAGGCTATGGAGAACAGAGCTCCAGCAACAGATACAGAAGACCTGGTCACTGCTGTGCAGCTGGCACTTGCACAGCGCAAGATTGAATTCTCAACTATTTCTGGATTGGATGGAGTACAGAAAAAAGAACATTGATGTCTATGTAATGATGTACGGATAAGGAGGTGGCAAAACACATCACGCCCCTGGATGATAGGTACAAATGCAGCCGAATGTTGAAAGAACCAGACAGGTACAGCAGCAACATTGGTCTGGTGGTATTGTAGCAATTGCCATCATGGAAAGCTCACAAGGGTAACTGTCCCTGCCTGGTCAAATTGAGAAGGAAACTTGCCCAATGCACACCATCCCTGCCAAAAGAGGATGCCTAAAGTGCTGCTAAACGTGTGTATTCTCAACTGTTTCTGGATTGGCTGGAGCATAGAAAAACATTGACACTGAGTGTAATGACATCCGGGAAAGAACATAGACATTATCCCTCATGAAGTTTAACATATATCTTTAAAGATGAAGCGAAGTGTAATGAATGACATGTAATTCGTGGAAAACAATATGGTGTCATACAAAGAACATAAACATAAATACAACGATGACAAGGGTTCATTGGATGAAACTAAAACAAAAAGGTGTGCACCTTTGTCATAGCGTACTGGACTCAGACCCAGGGAGGGAGGCTTCCTGCCTGCCTTCCATGTGCGGGTAAATGCATCTGTATCCCGTCCAACCCCAATCCCCACCCCCTCCTTCCAAATCAAGTTGACTCACTGGACTGGCAAATTGTCACCGACTTTAAAAAAGAGGGTGGATTCCTTAGGACTACCTTTCAGATGGTCACCATAGACAGAACTGAGCAAGAATTGAGATTTGAAAATAATGCTGATTATTTGTTTGTGTTGTGTGACCATTCCTCTTAGATGGTCTATCACGCTCCTTTTATTCCGCAACGATAGGGTTGTTTCTGAAGATCTAAGGCACTAGGACGAGAGGGTTTCATTGCAAGCAAGTGATAGGTGCCCACGGAATGTGTGACTGAATGCGAGGAATATGAATTTGTTGTTGGAGTTGGTTTTACGTCATTTTCCTGGGGTTGCATTTGACGTCATTATGAAGCACTACCCAGACTAAAGAAGAACGAACTGTTAAGTTATTTGACAAATTAGACTGAAAACCATTCTATGTTGAAATCAATGTGAATAAGTTGTGTCACATATATGAATTTCTTAATGAGCAATGCCCAGAGTATCTATCAGACAAAATAGTACATGTCAGTGACACTTCAAAGAGATCTCTGTCTTGATACTGGGAAACTCTGGGACACTTCTTATTTCAGACATTAAATTATGGATATGCTACCTACAAATATTAGGTGAAGTTCCAGCATTCGAGTGTTTAAAGATAATTCTATTAAGTATGCAAAGGAAAGGTACATAGGAATTGACAACTTTCCTATATCACGGTTATGTAATTTTAGGTTTATCCCTTTCATTAATCTTTTTTAAGCTTTTCAACCATGTGAAATTCGTCATGGATAATATATAGGATTTTTACCCAATTATTTATTTACTCTATATGATATAATTCTTAGGAAGGTCCACAAGTCTATCAGTCTGTGACTGTAATGTGTTTAACCTCGTTGAATAAAGTTATCATTTATTATTATATTTCGAACCAAGATCCTTCGTCCTTGCCTTATTGTGTTAGAACAAAATTATCAAAGCTGGTTTTGCCAAAATTTCGAGGAGACGTCATGCAACATCACAATTTCTTGGATAGCTTTGAAAGCACCATGCATACAAACACCAAGCTGTCACAAACAAACTATTTGAACTCCCTACTGGAAGGCCAAGCTCAGCGCAAAATAATATTGAAGGTCTTCCTGTCACGGATGACAATTATCAAGCGGCTGTCAACATTTGGAATCAGTATTTTGGAAAACCGCAACCAATCATTTCCACTCATGTGGAAAAGATACTACAAAATCCTGCGTGTAATAGAGACAAGCCATCACAATTAGGTTTTGTTTATGACAAAGATAGTGTCCATGTAGGAGGACTTGAAGCACTTGGAGTAAATTCTAGCTAATATGGTACAATTGCAGATTGCAAGAAACACAAATCAAGACGTCTAAGAGATATCCGATCTTCTAGCTGACATTCAAAGAGAAGTTGAAGCACACAAGATACATAAACGAGAATGATAAAGTTAGTTCCGAACAGCACAAAGAACAGCTGACCAACAGCTGCAACAAAAAATGCCAAAATGTTGCCTCAAGAAAACCTTCAGTCAAGGACGCTTTTGGTGCAGATCAAGGCCACACTAAACAACAGACCATTATGTTTATGATGATGGAGAAGGGATTTTGTATCATGCACTCACCCCATCCCACCTAAATTCTGGAGGTAAATCACATCTATGCCCAGTGACTACGAATTCGAGATCATAATCACCAACAATTTACTTACAAAGACAAAAATACCACAATCACTTCCTGGGTGAGTTCACAAGGCAGTGGCAACAGGATTACCTTCTGGGTATATGAGAATTATCCAACACGTGTCATACATCAGCCCGAGAGAAGACTGTGGATGGATACGCAGTTGTTCTGAAGAACGACTGCATACCCCAAGTATTTTGGAAGTTTCAGAAAGTAAAAGAGCTTTTACCAAGCAACAGTGGAATCGTTAGAGCCGCTAAAGTTTGAATGATCAGCAACAAGAGTGGACATACCCCCGAATTGCAGAGACCCATACAACATCTTATTCCCATGGAATTACAGTTAAGCTCCAAAATCACACCAGCAAGTTCTCAAACATCCAATGTGACCCTGCTGGATGGTGCAACTGCAACGTAAGCCCGACCAAGACGAACTGCAGCCATAACAGGAATTTTCACTGAACTGATCATCATTAATCGCTACATGAACTACAGTTGAACCCCGCTTTTTCGAACTCCGTTAATTCAAAGTCCCTGTTATTTCAAAATCAGGTCAAATTCCCTTGATTTACCCTTAACCTCATTATTCAATTACAGACGTTGGTTCCTTGAGTGATAAAGACACTGTTAAGGCAGCCAAGAATTGTCAGCAAACATGCCAGCTGTCATTAATAGTCGACAAAAGCATAACAAAATCCTAAAGGCAACAGAACATTCAAATATTTTTCGTAACAACAGCATCTGCTGATTTATCTGACTTGTAATCATTGTTATTTAATCAGTGTCTCCTTGCATACTGTATTTCATTGCATTTCATTAAAAATAATTCATTGTTTACTCACTTTACGCTAACCCAGTTGTTTCAAAACCCTGCTATTTCAAACTTTTTTTCATTTCCCCTGGAACTTTGAAATAGTGGGGTTTGACTGTAGTAGTTTCAAATTATTCAATGAACTTGATCACAGCTAGTGATCAACCCTGGGAGTGTCGCAGACATAAGTGATTTTAGTCTCAAGTTTCTAAGTAGGTTTTGTGCAAAAATTAATGGGCTTCTGACATCATGTTATTTTTGGCTTTTAATAAAAAGATAGTGTTTGTTGACTTGTGTTATGGCAAGTTCTTTGCACAAAGAACTTAAGAAAAATTTAATAATTGTTTGTTCTTTTCAAACTTCATTTTTCTGGTTACCTTCACATCAAAGAATCTTTTTCCATGAGCACATTTTTAGCTGATATCAATTTGCTAGAGAGTTGAGATTTACACGAGAAATTGACAAGTATATCACAACAATTTTACAGTTTTCTTTATCATTGTCAACGATTAAATATTTATTTGTCACACTTTGATGCCTGATTGATTCAGAAAAGCATCATTTGTTCAAGCCAAACATTGTGAGCGATTACCTTTATGCAACATGCGTAACAGAGCTTCTTCAGGAGGTGTGGAATAGTTCAGAAAAAACAATGATAATCAATTCATTCAAGAGCTGAACCAGAGGATACACAAATTCACTGCTTCAAGAAAAAACAGCCTTGTCATGCAGGGTTAGTCAGAACGGCTCTAGGTAGTCCAACAAGCCATCAGCAAGTCAGGCAACAATGATTCCTTAGACGAGATTACTGAATCAGACATTGAAGGTGCTGCACCAGAAACCTTCATTATTGATGCAAGTGACATGGAAGCTATCAACATCGAATGGACTAGTGATTTTCAAAATTCCCTCACATTAACTGAACATTCACCATACATTTGTTATTGTTAGTTTCTGAACAATAACAGAAAGTTTTCTTTTGCACATTTGGTTGTTAATAAGCGCCCTGTCACCACAAGCACCCTCCCTTGAGTTACCTAAGGTAAATAAGCACCCCAGGCACTAAATTGAATAATTACAGCATTTTCGACACACATTTAAAATTTGCTCTATGCATTAACTTCAAATTCTATTTTGTACCTCATTTTGAGGCATACCCCAACAAAACGGGGCAGTCATGAAGCTGCTCGGTGTACCTTGGAACAAAAATGTTGACACAATCCAAGTCAACTTCCCTTCACCAAAAAACAGCAACCAAGAGAGAAGTCCTCAGGAAAAACCCAAGAACTATGATCCCTTAGAATTAGTATTATGAATAGCTGGCAGGACATGAAATTGCGCCTAATACAGTCGCCAAGGTGCCTAAATTTTCTGCACTGGCGACCAAATCCTGAAAATTAGGCGCCAAATTGGCGACTATAATTCTTCACCACGCCCCACCTGAAGACCTTGTCAATTTTTGAAAAATGTGTTAACCCATTACCGGCCGCGTGTTTTTGATCGCTTCACTAAATTAGCAGTTGGTAATAAACAACTCCATGTGCAGTACGAAACGACAATTTATAGGCTCGAAAAAACACCACTCACTTGATCTAGAATAGTCAAGATTTCTTACTTTCGAATAAAATACACCAGCTGTCAATCAAGAATTAGCCAAAAATACAACCTCAAAGTCAACATTTTGAAAATTTACGCCAGAGATTTCACACGTTGTCTGGCGTGTGAAATCAAACCACAACAGAGGATTTGTGTCTGTTTAGGTCAGATTACTATTTTTCGAAATTTCATGAACGAAGATTCACAGAAGAGGAGACAGTAAGCTTTTCTAAATGATAGATTTATTAATACACGCCTTTATTCGTTTCTGAAAACCAAACGTGTTCAATTCTTTCTTCGAGGGAAGCTACGCGCAAGTGATTTCGCTCGATGTGCAAGTAATTTTGAAGAGCATTTACTGATGCAAACTGTGCACGTTTTTCAAAACTTTCACGAAAACTTTAAGAAATATAAAGAATCCTTCAATTAAGAAGTTATTTCAGTAAAAATTTACAATCAAATGTGTAATTTACTCTACCGTAGACTCGTAGAAGTGCTTGAGCATTTCCCAAAAAGTCCGCAGCTCAAAAAATCTCTCGCGATAGAAGATTGTCCTTCGCTTTGACAAAAAGGCTGTTCGTCCTCGAAAGATGTTTTCTTTGCTCTAAAAGCTCTAAATTCCATCGCTTAACTTGTCGAGTGTTCCTTGGAGCTTCTTCTTTCGATTTTTAAGTTTCAGAAGGTAATCCTTCCTTCCAAGAGTGAGAAATTGCCATCTTGAAAATTCATGCGTGAAGAGCACGGCAGCCATTTTGAGTGAAATGTGATCTTCTTGGAGAGTGACAAGAAGTCTTCCCTTCTAGCACCCCCCTCAAGCCTTCAAATGTATGCACAGTTGGTGGATTCTGATTAGTTGAACATTCCCAAAGACAACTAGGACAAAAGGGGACCAAAAAAGCCTTTCTAGGGGAGGCTGGGGCCAAAAGCGAACACGCGCAAAAAAAATCACGGCCGGCTCAGGCCAGCACAGATGTTAATGGGTTAATCTAAATCTGTGGAAGTGATAAGCATTCAAGATCAAGCACGTTTGTTTCAGAAAATCAGCACTTGCTCTGTTGCTACACGCTTACTTGTAAAACCCTTTCTTTTTGGCGATCACTTTGAAACATTTAGGAGCCAAGTGGCTCCTTGAAAAAAAGTTCATTTCATACCCTGGCTAATAGCAGAAATATATACAGAAAAATTTATGAGTCGCAATTCCCGTTATACCAACAACTCCCCAAAGAGCTTATGACCAGCTGGTAGACCTGATAAAGAAATCTCTCAAATAAAGTAGAAGCACTGGGAATTATCATGATCCAGTGGTCTCTTTTGATTGCATTTTGAGACAGCATTATTTTGCGATAATGTCGTCTCAAAAATGCTGGCTTGTGATTGGTTTAAAAACTGTCATGACGTGGCTAAGGTAAAACTTCAAAACTTTTCTTCTCAAAAATGCCGGCAAAATTTTAGTTTTTGCTCAGTCATATAGTTGGAAAAACCATTATTGCAATGTGATTCATCCCTACAGCAACTTACATTGTACCTTGCCAGATAGCCGAAAATGGGAGTGCCAAAGCTTTAAAACTGTGTTTCTTTAAAACAGTCTGTTTTTGTGTTTTTGAGTTTTTATTTTGATGTGTGCACTATAATTGCATTACCATTTGTCCTCCAGTTTAAACCTAGTAAAGAAGTCAATTGTCATGTTATTCTATTGTTTTGTCAATCTCCATACATGTAGTTTGAAAATAATTATGTTGATGCACTGAAAGAGTTTAGTTTGTTTCATAGGGTAATTTTGGGTTGATATACATGTAAACTAAATTCGATTTTGAGACGACATTACGGTTTAAAATGATGGCTAGTTGGGAGAAAATACGACTCCGCCCAATAGCATTATAGCATTATAGCATTGGCGTTTCGTATCTTACAAGGGCAGACTCTACGTTACACATACCAGTGAGCTTTGACAGTCACCAATTCAGGCTTTATTGGTGTGTGAAAATTAATTTGCCTTTGCTGCTTGATGGCTAATACATGGCATTTACGTGAAGATGCTACATCAGCAGCTATGAAAAAGCTCCTTGCTGGGTGGCACAATTTATCTGAAATTGCAAAATGAAACGAACAATGAAACACTGATCTCTTCCAACTTGGCTTAAGTGACACTCATAAGTATGGGGTTTCAACTACTGAGTCAGGCCCCAGGAAAATGGATTCAACGTCACCTGGCAACACTGTTGAATACAACTTTGTTGTGCTATTGTTGCACGCATTTGATCATCCATTTAATGATGTTCCATGTTGTAGAGTTACATAAATTGGTGTTTCCCGCCTGTGCATGTGTTCAACATTGTTACACATGCCAGGCTAACACGTTCAACACTGGTGCTCACACGTGAGAACAAAAAAGTGTTCAATAGTGTTGGATCAAATGTTTGATGGCTGCAGATAAATTTCATTCAGTGCCATCCAATGTCACTGAGTGGAAATGTTCCATCTGTTATTAGTGGTCCATATATTATAGGTTTTATAAGATTTGAATTCTCATAAGAATAAAGCCTAATGAGTAAATTGTCAACTCACATTTGCTGCCCAATCCTTTGTGGCCTCAACATTTCTTCCATTTCCAAGACACCAAGCTACCTGTAAAAATTTACAACATAAAAAATGCCAGATATTCCAAATAACCCAACTTATTATTCAACAAATTGTCACTATGCCCATATATGGTAAGGAAGCCCTCAATATCTGTCATCCTACATGACAGATATCCTGCGATATACGTAAATGACCATATTTGGAAGTGCACTGCAGATTTTCTTTCATT
>OZ034966.1:49878318-50185818 GCA_964030785.1 Siderastrea siderea | reverse complement strand
TAGAAAAAAATCTATCGTTGTGTAATGGACATATTCAAATTTCCCTGAAAAGGCTGGTCTTCACATAACACTTGTACCTTTTAATTGTTGAACTTGTTTGCCCTAAAACTAAAAGTTTTGTAGAATTCGAACATTCTTTGTTTAGAATACTAAAAACCACTGAAATCGGTTAATGCTTATATGCCGAAAATTCAATTGATAAAGTGGAGCCTCTGGCTAATAAATAGCAACAAGCCACCTTAAATCAGTCACTTTTACTTTTTCAGCTTGGAAAGATATCAAGCTGAATTTCAGCTTTTTGAAGTGCAAGCAGTTTCTTAGCCATGAATATATACTGCTGGGAATGACTGACAAGGGGTGGTACACGTAAACCTACTCACGTAGCAACACCACGACATCTGCTGCCATTCTTGGAGATAGATATAACACTTCACTGACTGCAGTCCCTCAAGGCCAAAAGCAGGGAATGAATACATGTGCCTAGAAATTTGCAATGTAAAATTGACAAAAATTGAGAATTGAAATAAATGTTTATGTTCGCAAAAGTTAAAACCGAGAAAAATTAATTCACAGAAATGTAAATGTAAATTACTCTGTTATTACCTAGCACCAAATGTGGGGTGGTCTCTTAGATGCTGTTTGAAGCTCACTGAATATGTTATCTACAAGTAAATCAATAAAAAACAGCCAGTTTTTAACAATTATTGTCTAATTATTCTAAACTGCATGATAGTAATTCAAAGGTATCATTTCACAGACGTTGTAGCTAATGACAAAGTAGGTAGCTGCTACAGTTCAATTCGCCTTTTTATGTTCAAGGAAATAAGGCTGAGAATCATTTTTTGGAGATAAGGGCTGATCATAATAAGCAAATTTTGTTATAATTCAGCAATAATTTCAAAAAGCATCTGATGCTCAATGCAAGTCCCAGGCTACGTTTAGCATTTGTGCCAGGTACCTTTTGTACTCTTACCACATTTATCTGAGCGAGGTTTTGAAACAGTTCTCTGATTTCATTGTGTAAAGTGCCCTCCAAACAGTCAATTTTTGGCCCCCAAAATGCACCAAAATGCATCTCCAGGGATGCAAAGTCCAATTTCCCAGGTAACTGGGCTGAAATTTCCCATATGAAGTAGAACAGAAGACAAAATTTGTCCTGGTACCCGGGACAGTCCTGGCTCCCTTGAGTTTCTACAAAAGTGACTATACGACGTGGCAAGAGTTACAAAAGAAACCCTAGTATTGTTGTCTTGCAATCTTTGTTCTTGAGATTTGCCAGTAAGATTACCAACATAATTACACTTATTTTTTAGTTTTTGTTTCTAAGGGATAGGTCATTGTCATGGCAACAAAACGTCTAAAGAATGACGGATATTTGCCATTAATTCATCTTTATTCTTTAACATTTTGATTAATTTTTCCCAGAGTGAAATTTTTTTAAACTTTCCTATCTTGTGAAAATGGTTTTTACTAACATTTTGCAGGGGAAAAAATATGGGGTCGTTCAGACGGTTTCACTGACATCACATGATTTCTTATTTTTGACCATTAAACTGAATTGCTCGGACAGAATTTTTCCAAAAAATAGTATGTGGAAGGTAGCGTTAATATCTCAAAATGTGCAAAATTTAAAAAAAATTCACCGAAGGAAACGCGAGAAAATTCACTGTTAACTTCACTTTTTTTGGCTATGCTGACGTCATAAAATGTCAGGAAAATCTTACGATTTCATGTGAGCGCACGCAGATTACTACAACTCACATGATCAGCACGTGTGTGGTCATAAAACTATAGGGAGCCACCTTAATGTGACATGCTGGCACTTACACTGCAAGGGTCAGAGGTCAGCTTGAGCAAGTAAACTGTAGCCAGTGTCAAATTTATATTTTTTTCCCCAGACAGAGTCAAATCTTAACAACTGTAACACTTGCAACAGAAGATGATCAAAGATCAATCAAAACAAGTCTTCTTTCACCCTTAAAGTCCTAACAGTGACGAAAATGAAATTTCTCTTTGCGTTATTGCTACTTGTTCAAACAATCAAGTCATGAGAATATAAAGTGATCACCAAGAATGAGATGTTTTGATATTTAGACAAATTGTCCTTACTAGTTCCATAAGAAATGTACGGAGAACAGCAGGGAGGATATGCATTTTTATTTCAGGGCTTAAACGGTTAAAATCAAAGTAATCGTTCATTTTCTACGGATTCTTGGTTGCCAGCAATTATCCAGACCATTTGGAAACGAGAGATGTCATGACAAAAGAGAAAAGCTCAGTCGCGACCAGGTTTCGACATTGAAACTCAAAGATGTAAGGCTTAGGTTTTCCTCAGGCTTAGAACAAAAAAAGCTGCGTATAATTTTGATTTCAGTTAAACATAAGCTCGAGCTTTGCTAACCGAGTAAACATCAAACGAAAATCCCGGACGAAATACCAACCATTTTAAGTAAACCCTCGCGTACACTGAGTAAAAAACAAAACTGAGTAAAAACGAAACTCACCACCATGCATGTTTCGCTAATGTTCGCCAATTTCCGATAAAAGGTCTTTTCAAGACTTTATCTTGCACACAAAACGAGACAAAGCCAACAGACAAATCTGTACAGCGAGGTCATCTGACACCATTCAGGAAAGGCTAGTCGTTGCCCGAGACAACTGCCACGTTGGAACAATTTGCGAAGTAGATTTCATAGTAGATTTCCAAGCTTCTTCATTGTGTGCCCATGAAAACACTGCAGAAAGGAAAAGAACAACAAGTTTTAAAAAAATCAAAAGGAAAGGGCACAACACAAACTGCAAGTCCGGGAAAACGGGGGAAAGAATCGTGCAGCCCAGCTAAGGCCAGCTGACAGCCCAGCTGACAAGAACGATAATGAAAACACACGAAGTCCCACAAACTACGCGCCAAATACTCTACCTGTTCGGTTTTCACAACTTCCAAACTTTGAACTAAGCTACTTTTCACATTTGTAGCCGTTTGGAATGGACAATATAAGCCACAAACAAAAACACCCTCTGTTACACGACTCCGCCGAGCACGTTCACTGCAAGCGACGCAAATGAAATTTGAGACACGTTTCGGGAATCCAGAACGAGAGAAGACTGGGACTCGGTTTTTCCATCAACAACAACAACAACAACAATTCTAGCGCTGGCTTAATTTGCATGACTATAAGTTCAGAGGGCAACTGGTTCTCGAAAGATTTAACCATCGTAAAGTATCACTAAAGGCTTCACATATTTTTTCGGAAATCGAAAGAAGGTTCCATCTATTAGGTCACTTAGCTTTTTTCCTCCAAACAATGTTCCACTGACGATTGACCGTCACACCGGATACACATGAATATAAGTGGAGGGGGAACAGGGGAGTGGAGGCCCGGGAGAAAATGGGGCGGGGGGGGTACGGGAAGTGGGAGTAGAAGGTGTTAAACAGGATTTCCAAGGTGGTGCTAAGAGGGAGAAGTGGGGAAATTTACGCAACGTTGCGCAATATTTCGCAATCGAAAAAAAGTGCAAAGAGGCGGGAACCAACAAAAGTAGGGCGGGAACCGGGATTAGGGATGCGGGAAAAGGGAAGTTTAGACCCCCTTTTTTCCCCCACAAATAAGCAATTACCTACGTACAGACTAGGGATTATAACCATAATCTGACTGCAACGTTCTCTATTTTATCACCTGTAAAAACAATATATCAAACCTAAAATAAAATTTAGTTGTGACAACAACGCTGGTCGTCAACACGAAACATCAACGGAAACAAAACGGAGCAGAGATTTGCGCAACTGAACGTCCATGAAGTAGCTTTACATTCGCTTTGTTTCTAAAACCCATAAGACCTGGATTGAAGACAATTTTTAAATTCTGAAACAGTTTCACCAGTAGATCAAGATGGGTCTGGTTTCATTCAACCCCCCACCCCCCTCCCCCACCTTTTTTAACTCCAGGCTCCCATCTTACACGAACTTCTTGTCCGCCAATGACATTTCAGGAATGTTTTGCAACTTTAAATACAGTATTTGCTTCTCAAAGTCGAAAAAATTCGAGGATTCTGCGAAACAGGAACAAGGGCGCTTGTTTTGGGGAGAAAGTTTCAAACGATAATCATTATTGTAATCATTAGGTCCTTTGTGTCTCCTTCGAGTCTCCCGTGATAAGACAAATGTTTACAACAAAGAACAACCCAAAGACAAGATAAAAAAAGGACACCAGAAATGTTGTCTACAGTATAAATTGTTCAAGCTGTGCTTTTGTTTACTACGGACAAAACGGAAGAGCATTATCACGCCTTAGACTTTGACAGTGTTAAAATCATTCACAGAGTAATTAATTATCATAAAAGACTTTTCCTTGAACCGTGGTACTCCCCCAGGAGTTCTAACGCAAGAAATGATCACATTGACATTCCTATCTCTTTACTAACTCGCAACTTCTCAACCTCGTTACCAGGCCTAGGGGCTTCTCCTCATTCAAAATGGCGATATCTGCATAATTTAGAACCATAGAACCGATGGTATATCATATATTTTACTGTTTATACAGTTTTATTCCATCACTGATGCAGATCAAAGATTTTCGATCGAAACGTCTGTAGCTTTAAACGTTAGCAAACGGCGTAAATACAATATTTCGACTGGCCAACACCAGCCTTCTTCAGGTTTATTGAATGAAACGCGAATTTAGATGGTCTTTCTATAATAAACCGGAAACAACATGACACGGCTACGTGATGTGTAAAAAGTACAGAAAAATAATAATGAAATAGAAACGGAAGTGCAGTATAATAGTGATAAGGAAATAGCTGGTTGGATTACATTTCATCTCTCCTGTTAAGACCTGCAGGCTCCAGTGTGTTTCCTCGGTGGACGAGGAATGCCTCACGAGCCTTTCTAACTGAATCACGTTTAGTATATGTGAGTATATAAATTTTTTAGTGGTATAAGAAGCATATCAGTAAACCGTATGATTACTAGTAATAAAGTGTCGTGAGACTGCGGTATAGGATTAGAGCTGGAGGTGTTAATAATGGGTCGCCTATGTTCATTAAGGCGGACGTTTAGTTTGTCATATATTGAAGATTGCATTTAGTACAGTGAATCATGTAGCTGGAGGTGCTGATACCTTTTACACGTTGTTTGACCAGTCTTTGCAATATTTCTATACTGTTATAGAATCCGGAATCCCCTACAGTTTGAAATCCGAAATCCACTTGTAGGTTGATCATAAAACCGTTTGCTGAAGAAAAAAAGATTGTAAAAAACGAAATGGAGTGAAAGACCACAAGCCAATGAGATGAGACTGAGGAGAGCACAGAGCACTCCCCACCGGGTACATCATATAAGCATGATGATTAATTGACTGAATCCATCACACCATCTCAGCAGAGGTACCTTTTGACCATACAGCTATAATGGCTGAGGGTACGTATAACGGAGCTCAGTGTAACGAGCAAGTTGCATTAGTCATAACAGACGGATTTGTAACTGCAGATGATCATGCATTTTACATGTAAAGGTCATCAAGCCGTGTCGATGGTACATGGATCTGCTTGTACTTGGTTTTCTCTGTTTTTGTGTGTGTGTGTGTGTGTGTGTGTGTGTGTGTGTGTGTGTGTGTGTGTGTGTGTGTGTGTGTGTGTGTTTTTCATTGTTAAGAGTCAAATATTTTGACTCATGCAGTTAGCACAAATGACACAAAGGAGTCTTCAAAAATTCTTTCCCGAATTCAGGATATTTAGGTCGGCCAGGCCGTTGCTGTATATATGTATATTTCGTACTGAGAAATCAAACAATTATAACGCACGTGCTTACATGCATAACCTGATATAATCACGAGAGAACTGAGAATTCGAGAGTTTGCGTGTCTTTAATGCAAGTATGTTCTAGCAAGCACAAAGCAGAAAAAGTACTTTTCTGTTTACCTAGATCGAGATTTAGATCGGAAGAGTCCTGGTAGAGTCTCCTCTTACTTCTTATTTTTGTTTTAAACACGCGAACACAAGAGAAAATCCCCTGCCGCGCGTTAGGAGGAAAAAGAAGACGTAACGCACTGAGGTCCCTGCTTCAGTGTTTCGCTGGCTGTACTATTTCTGAGAGAAGTAAGAAAATGCTTGTTAGACCAGTGGTTAACCCTTAGGATACCAGCAACGCATATCTGATTGAATTTGTCAAAAGATACCTGCAGCTAGTAACCAGTAAAAACCCTCTAGCAAGATTCACTGTCCTGCCCTCCCCTGGGGATCTCTGAATCCCCTAAGGCTAGCTCTGGTGCTCTTTCTGGTTCCCCAACTTGTCGCAGTACTCCTGAGATTGCCGCCACTAGCCCATATCAAAGCCTCGTTCAGATTTCAGTTGAATCTTTATTTAAAAATTCCTTGAAAAACCTGAAGAGCTGAGTTGTTAAAAAAAAAAAGAAAAAAGAAATTGCCTTTCTTTTTGTATTATGGCCCTCAATTCACTCACTCTTCGTAAAAATGTTACAAGTCATTTCACCGATTCCTTTATATATATAAAAAAGATGGACGTACGTGTATTCAACCACGCAATCGAAAAGCAAATTACAGTCAGTCGCCGAAGTGGGGTACATTGCCATAGACTTTGGCGCTTACAAAGAAAGAAATTTCCTCTGCGGGCAAAAAGTATTCCTGTGTTTTAATTTCTTTGCGTGGCGACAGAAAATTTGGCCAAATGGCAATAAAATTAAACATCCAACGGAAATCCCACTATCATCTGTTAGTTGTCCTCTACAATTTATACATTTCGACATCATTTGATGTAAATCCACGAAATCAACAACATTCTTTTCATCGTCGCAAAAAGAAGATTGGTGAGGAAAACAGTAGAGAATTTTTGTCTCATTTTCAATGTCTTCAAAGAAATAACAACTATTCATACTGCGCAAAGCCGTGCGTGAACAACCAATGAAATTTTCCAAGCTTGAGTTGTTCGTGAGTTCCATCGCTACCATGGCTACATATGGTGTGTAGACATTCTCCTTCAGTGAATATAATCAAGCGCTAGTATCGAGGAAGAAATTGGCCTATCAAAAGTGTTTTACTGATGTAAGCCTTCAAATTTATTGTCTTGCCGTGTTTAGAAACGCATTTTAAAAAGTATCAATAGACCAAACAAAGAGAGAGAAATGTGTCATTTGAAAGCTTCCCAGTGCGTACCCGGTTTTTATACATGAGAGGACTAATATGTCATTTGGAGTGCAAAATCAGGTTTCGAAAAGCTGACACTGAGAGCTCAGAAATTCGTGATACGCGATGCAAGTGATGTTTTCGGCCAAAATCAGAACAACTCAAACAATGTTAGTGTACACATATATCCCTTTACGAAAACACAGAGAAATGAGGAAACGACCTTTACTTATTTTGCTTAAAGTTTGTCCTGAGTGCCTTTGCTTTATGAACGAAAATTAAATATCGACATATACCACAGTCACCCGGCGAGGCATATTGTTTACATCCGAAACGACCGCTTGTTCCACCTTCAGAGATGATAAAGGGCAAAAACTGTGGGTTTCTATAAAAAACACTTGAGTATAATTTACTAACATAGACTTGACCGATAAATCGTACGTGTCTCTAGACTGCTTCTACCTCTACAAAGTTACGACACGAAAATAGTGATAAAAAATAATGCTAAGTCCGAAAGAAACGAGGGTGTTGGAACTTGCCGGTATTTAATTTTCTGAGGAATAACGATAAATTCGATGAAAAAAATAGCCATATTTTCGCCCGGGGCTCTTGCCAAATGAAAACTTGTAAAGAACAAAAGGTTCACGAACTCAACTTGACAAAAGTTGAATTATCTTTTCATTCATATTAAACCGATTAAAGTTTTTACCTCTCAGTAATTCCAAAATGCTGGCAAATGGACCTACGAACTGCCGTTATAATCTTGGTTGGTTCAGTTCTAAAGCGGGTTGCTCCGCAAGCTCTGCAAGAAAACAGATCAGGAAATATATGCTAGCTCGCTTTAATGCTCGTCTGCTATCCACGACATCGACAAGAGGTATTATGTTCTCCCATTCTGCTCGGAAACCAGCTTTTCGCTGATGCGTTCCATCGCGTGCTGCATTTTTGCTTAGAAACGTTGAGGGAAAAATTTGCTCTGGGCACGAAAACGTGTCAAGCTACCAGCCACCGGCCACCGGCTGATCACGTGCAAACGCTACAAGGGTGACACATGCGGAAAATACTAAAATTGCAGCCAGAAATCATGACAAAAATTGTAAAAATGGTTTGACACTGGCTAAAAAAAAAACGTTAAAAAACGAACGTTAAAATTACAGGACGTTTCCATCAAAAATCTTAGATCTTCATCAGCGATGGACAAAATGTAACACTAAAATATATACGGTCGTAAATTATGTAAATATCCCCCCTTCTCATACATTTGGACGCCTTGTAGGTGCATAATGTTACAACATGTATAATAATAATAATAATAATAATAATAATGATAATAATAATAACAACGTTTGTTGTTTTGTTTAATCTTCTTCAGTGATAGAGATTTCTAGTAAAGTGAAAAAGTCCTGCTCCAAACACTATCACTTCATCTAATTGCCTTTGCTTGAGTGACAGAATATCGTCCCAGTTGCATTCTTAGTGGCTTGCACTGCCATGAAAACTAGCTTTTTTGCCAAACCATTGGTTTCGTTAGTCTAAACAAATAAACCAGGAAACAAGCTTCGGCTTTTGCTAAAGAATGGTTCTACAAGGACTGTCAACATGGGCTCCTGCCGAATGGAGCATTATTTTGATCTGAAATTGGTGAAGATTATGCCGACCCAGAACGTCAGACAAGAGTAAGCTCAACAGGCCGCAGAACTGCGAGGTTTCTCCTGCACGAAGGCCTCCAAGGAAGATTGTAATAATAGTGGTGAGCATTAGCCGTTTGAATTTGTTGATTATATGATAATTACTAAGTAAGTTACAGAGAAAACGTCAACGGGGTCATGTCTTACCCTGGAGAAAATCTTGGAACGATCTCTGAAGATCTTCAGGGATCTTTCTCGTAATCTTTCAAAGATCGTTGAGGTTCCTGTAACGATCCTCAAGGTTTCCTGCAACGTCAGTCTTTCAGGATCCTGCAACGATCCTTCAGCCCTCAACGATTCTTAAGGTCCTTGCAAAGATCATCAAGGATCCTTGTGCAGGATCCTAAAAGATTTGAAAGGATCCTCTTTTCTTTTCTTTTCTTTTTTCTTTTCTTTTTTTTTTTTAATTTAACGACTTGAATAAGAGTATTTTCACAAATTAATAACTGCCAGCAAAAAAACAAGCAAACAAACAAACAAACAAACTAACAAACAAAACAAAAAGGGGGGCTCCGCTTTTAGGCTTGGCTAAATCTATATATTAGGTTATATCGTCGAATAATAAGCTGCCGTGAAAATTCAACCGTTTGAAGCTTCCATAGGCAGGAGAGGTGACACTTTGAAATCCCAGGCATATTATACACTGAGAGTGTTTTCATCTTCTTGTACATAGTTCTGTTTTGTTTAAAGGAATAGAAATAAGAAGAATTCAAGAGGCTTGGGCTTAAAACCTGAGAATCTCAGTGTTTCGGATAACTGGATCAGACATAACAGTCATTTAAGTCCGGTTTAAAACGAAAGAACATTTAGATAAAGAAAGTAAAAAATATATGTAACAAAAAATTATCCAGTCTTGATAATGATGTTCGCTACATCGAAACGTCGACTTACGTTAATATTGATTTTTATTAACAAAAAATTGAAAACAAACCTTCTTGAAGGCTACAGGAGTAAGTCGATTAAAGTTAGTAAATACATCAGTTACAGGGTCGTTAACATAGAAGTTAAAAAAATTTAAATTTAATGAAAATGATAGGTTGGTAGCTGAACCAGAACTGTCATTAGTGTAGCTAGCTCATCACTAATCCAATGTCTTAGCTTTGTTAATCAAGTGTGGCTCATGCGCTTTTCTAACGGAGTCGCAAAAACTGATGGAAGATGGGGACGGGGTAAAATGCAAGTAGAACCGCATTTAAATCCCCGGGGAAGGGAGGACGTTGTTACATTAGGGGAGTTTCGTTACTCTTGGATATTATTAGAAGTGTGTTACTTGGGCCCCCTTTTTTTTCGAAACTGAGATGTTGGAAACGCAAACTATGAAATTTCTGATTAGTACTTCGAGCGCTCCTTCGAGGAAACACCATACTCATAAAATCCCAGTCATAAGCCTCCCGGGTATAATCCCTACCCTAGGCTCGATTAGCAGCCGCTGTTCGGGAATTGAGGAACAAAGACGGGACTCGAGAGAGCGGCAGAAATCGAGCCTATCCCTAACCTTCCATTTTTCCTAGCCACGGCGGTTCTCACATAGCATTGTACGACTTCAAAAGGTATTAAGGTAAAGATAAGTCGCACATGACCCAGTAGGCTCACCAGTTTTTGCAGCAAAAAGCAACTGAGTGTATTGCTACTCTCCTCCCTTCCCTGAGGAGATGCCACTCCATCGCAGGTATACCCTTGGGCATTATGTTGTCAGTACTCAGCCTAGTACCCAGGCTTTCTCCTCCTGCTTACTCCACTTGCTGCAAAATGAAACGTCATCCAATGGCATACTGCGTTCTCCTAGCCTGTTCCAGGCGTTCAGATAGTGGAGCGCGAGCGAAAAAGAAAGCGAGCGAAAGAGCGAGAAAAAAACGAGGGGAGTCCTCTTCCCCAGTCTCCCCTCGTTTTTTTCCCGCTCTTTCGCTCGCTTTCTTTTTCGCTCGCGCTCCACCATCTGAACGCCTGGAACAGGCTAGCGTTCTCCTGGCGACTCGTTCAATTGTGTCATGGTATCTTGTCCCAAGAGGAGAAAGCCTGGGTACTAGTCTGGCAAGTGGCCATTTATGCACCAGGATGGAGAGAGACAACGTCAAGTAAAATTTCTTGTCTCTTGAAAATAACATGATGGAGAGGAGCAGGCTTGAACCCCCGACCTTCAGATATGAAGGCCAACGCGCTAACCACTACACCACCACGCCCGCAAATATAGAATATAGTTAGAAAGGGAGTATACCGATTTATCAACATCATTATACGGTATCATTATAATGGGTAATGCTGCACGCTAAGTTAACTTCAGTGTATTTTCTTGGAGCTTTTTCCGAAACATCTTATAATACCGTTTATAAGCCCACTTCCCCCCCCCCCAGGGTTTATAAACCCACCCTTGTACCCTTGTCCCAGGGGGCCGTTTCTTAAAACTCCCGATAACTTGGAATCTATCTTTAATATATCACACAATATTATTCGACAAACAATCAGTTTTTATCGATTTTTAGGGGAAAATTTTAAAATCTTTATAATTCCATGGAACACTGACTTTGGCAAATTTGCACTGCGACTTACTACCGATCGATAAAAAAAGCAGATGTGAAAAATGCTTGTCAGGCCCGGTAAATTACGGGGATTTTCGACAAATGGGACTCATGGCTCGTAGGCGGGATTTTACCTGGTATGTGCTGTTTGCTGCAAATGTAGGTGGAGAGAATCAATTTTGCTAAACTCGAACACTGATTTTGCTATACTCGAATCGCACAACGATTCTATCCTATCCGACAAATTCCTACAACCAAACCATTTTTTCAATGTTCCTTAAACTCTCCCCAAAAAACTATAGGCTTAGAACCCAAACAGAAAACACTAGAAGACAGTTATAACAACTTATATCTATATTTGTGTGATTGCTTTCTTTTTTACATGCACAAACAACCTGATCAAAGAGAGGATGACCTCGCCCTCTCATGTCTAAACATACAAATTGTGCTCCCTAATATGTCTAACATCGCTATCGATGGAATGATTTTGCATGTTCTCCTGTGAGGGGTGTTAATTTTATACAGTGTATGTACACAACGTCTTTTTGAAAAGATATGTATTAAAAACCATCGGCCAGAGATTGAAGCCGATTTCGATCTTCATAAATGGAATAGAAATCTATGTAACTATTCGGTTCAGTTTTTTCCTCGAAAGCAAACAAAACAACTTGTATCCATCAATTCCCGTCTGGATCACGTGATGCCCGACCCGTGTATTGATTTCAACGAATGCAAAAAAAATTAGTTTGAACTCCTCCTCGATTTCTCCTTCAATTCAGTCAAATCCAAGTGTGTAGGAGGTTTGAAAATTCATTTCACAATCACAGAGACTTGTTCCTTATTTTCATGTCTAGTCGAGACTAATTGTGTGTGACTATCCAATGCGTGAAATCCCGTACAAACGTTGAAGCCGCACCTTTGCCTGACAAAAACGTTAATTCAAAAAAAAGGTTTGGCATTCTTCATCGTCCAGGTACCTCTCTTGAAATGTTCTGCAAAGGAATAAAAAAACATCTTTTGAACTTATATCCCACCGAAACCTGTTGTTAATCGGCTTTAGCAGACATTTTTCAATAGTGTCAAGGGATTATCGGCTGAGAGATACCCGCGAAAATTTGACTGTTATTGAAACAAATGTTAGCCCTAAAAGCGAAGCTTCGAGGACTTATAAGCTGGTTTCAAGGACATCAAATTTACAAAGAAAATTTTGGGTTAGATTTCCCCGATACAGAAGCACTCTATTGCTTTTAACCTTCGTCACTAAGTCTTCGTCTGAACAATTTATATATTTTGCGGACAAGTTCTGTCTAAGAAAAGATGGAATATTCAGCAAGTCGCGAGCATGGGACAAAGAAAAAATCTGAGTCCCCGACGGGAGACGAACCCATGACCTTCCGTACACCGGTCGGACGCTCTAACCACTGAGCTACTGGGAGACTGGTGGTGAGCATAGGTCATATTTACTGAGTTCGTGGTGACACGCGTCCTGCATACCGCTAGGCTCAGCAATGTCGAAGTGCCCTATAGGTGATAAATAACGAAAGATGGTGGATTTGGTCCTGTTATAGCACAACGCTAAATTTTGGTGTGCTCCCATTGTCGACATCGATCACGTGACGCGATAGTGTCTCTCCTCAGCGGGCGCCTATCAGTGCATAGTGCCCGTTTTTGGCAATTTTCGCTCAAAATTTAGCGTTGTACAATAAAAATAATACAGTCGTTCTATCTCAGGCCCTATGTGTGATAGGTTCCCTTGCAAATTTGATGTTCAAACTTCATATAAGCCCTCGAACTATGTTCTCGGGTAAATATTTGTTGCGAACAATTAAACCTATCACCAGTTGACTGCAACAACTATTGGCGTGTACATACCCTTTTGTCGCTATAACTCTCGAATTTTTGAATGAACATTTTAAAGAACCAGTCCGAAGTTACAAGAAAATGCGCATAACTTTAAGTGCAACAATTCCATAGACGAAGAGGCGGTAGTGTGGCCTAGAACTTGCGCACGACGTCTCTCAATGCAGCTGCTTACCCGTGCGACTACAGTGGAGATTTGATAGCAATTTTGTTGCGCTAAAAGTAAAGCGCGTGGGATAACAAATTAGACTTAAAATCGCAGCAAAAAACTGTATCAACACTTAGCTGTGTAAAACGGCCCTTAAACTATCGGCGAGTTTCGGTGCGCTTTTACTGCAATTTGGTTACCATTAAGCATTAAGCTCACTGCATGAGCTCTTCTTTTTTCGCTTCCCAACATTCCAAAATCACTGCCAAATCAAGATGAGACTACAGCGAAAATCGGCGGTAACTTATACCGGCGTTTTAAAATGGCGACCTAACTTTAAAGCTGTATCAAGGATCCCGCAATTTTTATATTATTTAACTTTCACAAGCTGCTGTCAATTTTCTGTGCAGTTCCAAGGCAATTTGACTCTTGTTTGCTTTTGCGATTGTCAAACGTTAAGTAGCCGCGAGAACAATACACATGTCGATTTTTGACTCCAAATCGACTGTATAACTTAACCATAGATTTTGCTGGCGTTTTGTGCGGCCATTCTGTTGCGATTAGAGAGAGCGGTAAGCTCTGTCATCATAACATGAAGCTTGTCTCCAGGGCTCCCCCCAAAGAACTTTGACGTTTCAGTTTTTATGATCACATCGCATAGCCTGCTATGATCGCCAAAAAAATGGTAGAAATATCGCCTTAAACTGCAGCGAAAACACCGGTAGTTTACTCAGGTAATGTGAAATCGCATGCAATTGAAATTGCCGTAAACACCTTTCATCCCCACTGGGGGTTCCTGAAGAGCTTTAATCTCTACCCCAGTCCTCTTCTTTTTATACAATCAAGAAAATAAAGGCTCTGGGGTCGAGTAATAATACTTCAAAATTTTACACAAATTATTCTAAAATGACAGACGATTTGTAATCGCACAAAAGTCTCGGCTCGCATCGAATATCGCCTGTGCAAACGGTCCCTTAAAACAATATGGAATCACATCAAACATACAGGTGGCCAAACTAAAGAACAGAGTAAACAAAGGGGAATCCGATCCGAGCAGGATCTTGTCTCGATAGGCCAATCTCCAAATATTAACACTATCAGTAAAAGGACTGAAAGGGAAGTCGAAAAATAAGGAGACTTTAGGGCTGAAGCAAACCGGGTGAATAAGTAAGATGAAAACATTTCTCTTTTTTTTTTTTTAGATGTAGGCTTCTCTTTGGTACCTGCTGGACGCCGCTTTAGAAAACGAGAGATCAATTTTACGAACAAAACAATCAATTGAAAATACTCTGCTCGTCGTTAATAGCAGTTCCACAATTACACAAAGCAGAGTGGCAAACTAAATGAAATTCCCCAGCTGACAAATATCGGCTTGTTGAATGCAACTGTCTAAAATACGCTCCATTGATTCATTACAGCGCCTCGATAAATCCGTCATATGAAAATTAAAGGTTTTACTCACCGAAAACATTTTGACACCTCTACAACTGCACAATGTTGCTCTTCTTTATGACACCGTTAGTAATACTTAAATCCCTTATTTGAACAACTTGCACGGGCTGACTGTCCTCAGAAATAACATCTCCCATGTTATAGGCCGGTACGTAAGGAACAAATTGTTTTTTGTCCGCCTTTTGTTGTCCTTTGGCTTTGCTATCATCTGATTTCTCATGTTCTTGTTTATTCTCTGCCTTGTCGTCGCTTGTTTTCACGCTTACAGCTCGTCGATTCCTATTAGGTCTCGGTGCGGCGTGAACACAGTACAATATAAGAAGTAAACACATAAGGCCGGCATAGAGTCTCATGATGAATCCAGGGTAATCCAGCGACACTGAATTCTAGCTGTCGGGAGACAGTAAAACAGTTATCCTACGAGGTAACTCTTTGCAACCTCTCTAGTGCTATAAAGTGGGACAAAATCTCGCCCCTAGCATATTTTTTCTGTAGAACAAAGTAAGAAGAAAAGCGCAACTGAGATACACCGTCTCAAAAGGGTGAATAACTGAATAATTCATGACGCGCGAACACGTATTTTATTGATAAGACTTCGCAATGGAGGGCTTAGAGATCTTTCGTGTTCTTACACGAAACCCGAGTTATAGCTAAATGGTTCTTCAATGCTATAATATTTCAGTCATTAGAAATAGCTATAAGGTATTGAAAGCCCGTGATACTTTCTTTTTAAAATGCTATCAGAAAATTTGGCGCCATCCCTATTCTCTCTAAAAATTGGTCGCAGTCTATAGTTTAGTAGGTTGTTTAAGGTGGGTAACGGGTACCAAACACTGGGCAGGAATAGAGGCGTAGTCAGGCGATCAAAATAACTAAAAGAAGCTGAGTCTCGAATCGGTTTTGATAGAAACCAAAAATGAAAAATTTTGCAAACTCAGACGTTACAGAGTATCAGAGTGAATCGCTCGATGGTTTCATACTCATGGTCTTCTTATTAACGTAAATTACTCATCCATTTTCATTGTCTAAAAGAACAAAAAAAACTTAAGACCGTTTTAATTGGGTAACCAAAATGAAATCATCTCCTGTGAAGTCGTAAACATAACTTAGCTCAGTGGACCGTGTTCACCATATGTAAAATAACTTTCTCCAAGAGAGAACCATGGAAAAATCCAAACGTATTCACATGAGATAAAGAACGATGCCCTTTTCAATAAACGAAAGCGGATGAATCGCAGTTAAACATTATTTGTTTGCTTTGTTGTGTAGCTATGAGTAAGGAGATATCGAGGAAAGGAAGGTTAGGTGGGACATAGAACTAACTACACTTGTCAACCGGGGCCAATCGATCCTCCCTAAAGTATACAAAACCATAGTTTTATGCGATGATTCCTGTACGTATCTTTTCGATTCATTGGACAAATGTTAAAAGTCAAATAAAGGCGTAACACTTACCTGTGACCCGGACTCACAGATAGCTTCAGTGGTGAATAGAACTACACGGTTATGCCGTTTATGGAGAATTCTGATTGGCCCAGCGATCGACAAATCACCGGCGCGTAATTAATTGTTACGCTATGGTTCATTAAACCCGAAGAATGATCTCAACACCTGTTTGACCTGATACAATTCGACACCTGCAACGGATACATACTGGTAAGATAAACAAAATGGCTTTGTTGACAGAGCCGTAATGAAACCAGTCACCTTTCGATTGGAAACAACTCACTTCTCAGATTGAATAGCACTCCTTATAGATAAGAGCTGCTGTAATAGCAAATTGACAACATCGACAGTCTCGTCGACAAAAGCACGTCATAATCACCTTGATCCTTTAGATCCTCCATTAACTGACTTACTTGTTTCGGAATCGGATGACCCCTTCAGAGAAGGACATCTTAGATGGCTATATGGATTTGAAATGAAGGAAAACGAGAAATGTCCACCACAACTCCCAGCGTCTTTTTGATGACAATAAAGCCAAGCTACTACTGTCAATAAAGTTTGGACTTCACTGTTGTTCCTAGGGTTCGAGACCTTTCCCGTCAATAACTGTCATTCTTGTTCAGGTAATCTGCCAAAGAAGTGTCGTTTTTGATGGACTAATACCTGCGTTTGTGTGTGTTTGAGAAGTGACAAATCCAAATTGGTTTGATTTGTAAGGAAATTTTTAACCAACATGTGACAAAGGGAACTTATGGACCAGTAGTCACCAGTGTTTAGATTTCATGATCAGCTCCTCATTCATTCAAACACTGTGCCGGTTTTTTATATGAAAGATTAACACGGACATTAACAGACGTTCAGTAGACATTCAACATTTTTTAGTTGAATATTTTTGCAATACCTAGGAAATGTTAGAAAAAAGAATCTCTTCCCACATATTTACTGATGTCTCCTATCTCCACGCGGAAGTAAAGGTATACCGCAAGAAAGCATTGCATAATCAATATCAGAGTATGGCCTCATTTTTTTCGAAATCTTGGACATACGTTAAGAAAAGAAAGCGTTTTAGCATGTCAAGTCCTGGGTTGGATCTGCAAGGCAAGAGGACATGTGGCAGATACCTAGTCCCATGGACAAAGATTGTTTTACGTAAAATGTATGTGATAAACAATAAAAGATATATTCCAATGTCAAAAATCTATCGTCAGCCTCGAAGTAAGATTACTACAAAGCAATAATGGAATGACCTGCTTTTGAGTTTATATGCCTTAGAAAAAAACCTTATTTAAGAACAATTCAAATTCTTGGTACTTAATCACTAGAAATAAAAGAGAGAGATGTGCCTTGAGAAGTGCAAACAAAATAACGAAAACTCGATGCTCGAAGAACGCCTGCGACATCTAAATGAAAAGGACAGCTGTCATTGTTCGCCGAAGAAATGAAAAAGACGGATCAGGTACCAGTGAAGACTGACTCGTTGTAAGCCGTGCTTTTTACACTCGCACGAAACGGTCTCCATTACAAGACCTCTGGCGTAGTCTGTTTGGAAGAGCAGCACCGTTTGTTGATTAACTTAGTTCCCCTGCAAAGTGTTTCAACTCTGGTCATGAACGTCACCCCTATAGCGGGTTCTTTTTGTGAAAATCCAGTGTAAACAAATCTGAATGAGACAGCACGGAAAAACAAGTAGCAAAAAAGGTATTTTCAAGGAGTATCACAACAAACTCGACCTTCGTCTCCTCGTTTCAATCCCGCCATTCAAACAGTTTGTTCAATCTGCCGTAAAATTCCGATAACAAGCCTTGGCCTTATGTTTGTTCAAAAGGCGTTTTTGATGGGCTTATATTTTGGGGGGGGGGGGGGGGGGTGGGAGGAGCTTATTATTGAAGGGTTTTTTGCACTTCAAAAATGATTTGGCTTATATTTGGAAGGAATTTCGTGTCTGAAAATAAGGTGTTTTGCGTTTGAAAATGCTGCGCCAGAAGGAATGTGCGTATGAGGTGATGGAATTGAACTTCCTTGTACATACGGTACTATCGGTATGCTCCCAAGAAATACAAGCACAGTATCGTACGGTCGAACTTTAAACTTATCTCATTTCATACAATATTTTGTATGACAACATTTTTGTATGACACCCTGTTGTGTTAAATAAACCCATTGTTATATTGGACGTACATTATTCAGCTCGGTGTTTACGTGAGTAGAATAATTCAGTAGTTTGTATAAGCAAAGTATACTCGGAGGATATTACTAATCATGCTTGGGATGAAAACGTAATACATATAACGTAATACATATATTCGGGGAGGGGGGCTTATTATCGGAGGGCCTTGTGCGAAGAAGATTTCTTAACAAACTGAATTTTCGCTCATATTTGGGGGTGGGGGGCTTAATTTCGGAGGGGGAGGACTTATTATCGGAACGAAAGTACAAATGTGGGAAGAAAACAAAACCCTAATTCAAGTATGAATTCACGGTTCACAACGACGTAGTGGTCACGCGTACTGGAGGTTAGAAGCAATGGAAAATTTCAAACCTTCAGGTCTAAAAGTGGTCGCTTACGGGAGGTTCTAACAACAGTGAATTTACTGGGGAAATTTGGTATTTTGAAAAGTGGTCGCTTACGGAAGGTGATCACTTACGGGAGGTGGCCGCACCGGGAGGTCCGACTGTATTGTAATCATTTAAATGAAAAGGTTCGAGCAGAAATTTTATGTGGTTGAGAGGATAAAACGATGCAGATCACTGGAAACGACTATTTTGATAAAATAAAATGATAGTAATCTTTTAATAATATTTAATTCAAAAAATGCAAATTAACTACTTTATATATATAACCCTATTCAGATAGGGCTTTCGTCTGGTCCTCTGGGACGGGGGCTGAAGGGGTCCGTCCCTCTCCTTAACTGACACCTAGAATATTTAAATAACGGAACTTAGAGGGCGGATAATTCGTTTCATAATGCTCCCTTTGAGGTCCGCAACATGAGCTGATGACCCCACGTGCTCAAACGGCGGCCATCTTTTGGATCTGCCATCGTGGAATTGTTGATTCTTTCCAAGAGCTCCAAAAACTACCAAAATTTTCCCCAAAGTAATTGAAAACGATAAAAGAACTGTAAACAGATATAAAAGTGTAGAGGTTACGGCAAGAAAGTTTTTCTTACCATAGTAATAGTAGTTGCCACAGTAATGCGAAATTTAATAGGACTTGCTGCACTAAATTTTCACCTATAAACTTTAGGAGAAGCCACCAAGTTTGGTGGCTTCATCTTGTCTATTAACAAAGATATAAACTTTCAAAGTCCCAGCGGGCAGACTCCATTCTCTGGTCAGAATAGGATTAAGAAGCCGTTGTTATGCGATCCTACATTTACATTTACCTCAGATGTATCTATGTTTGTGTAGATTGCATGGACCGTTTGCTTAAACGAAGTCTAAGTTAGACCTGGCTTAAAGGAGCTGTGTTACGAAATGTAGCCAAATTCAGCCACTAGGGCCTGGCCACAAAACTAAGCGATACAAAAATAACCGCTTAAAATATTGACGAAAGGTTTAAATAAAACGAAGGTATGGATGGGCCAAATGGAAGAAGATTGACAAGGATTGCAATTGGGTTTTTGAAAAACTGTTAGAGTGAACAGTTTTCAAAGTTTATTTCTGTTGTTTGTAAATTTAATTATAACGCTCGGGATACATATTTTGTTTGTCATGAAGCTGTGATTTTGTCATTTACAATTAATTTCTTCGCTAACGTTATGTTCCATAGCAAGTAAAGGTGAGCCAGGAAAACTAAACAAATTGGATGGGACTGCCGCGACACAGCCCCTTGAAGGCTATATGGGCCTTAAATCTCTCTGCAAGACAATCCTGCAGTCAGCAAGTCCTTGTGAATTTATGGGTGAATATCGTCTTTGACATCTTTTTTACGGACGATCTTTCCAGGTGATCTCATATCTCAAACTACTCCAAGGCAGGAGGGCCAGGTTGACGTTTTCCTTCCAGCTGTCCAGCCATTCGAGACTTGCGTGAAGAACAGCTTTTCTGCGCTATTGCTTCGTTTTATCCTTCGGTTTGTTGCTTTTTGTTTCAGATGCATACAAAAGTTATGGGCGCTCATTAGATCTGTTACTGAGCAAATATGCCCCTTGCGGGGTTGGGGGGGGGGGGGAGTTTTGCTGGATGGTAAGACTGCTTTTTTAATACCATGTCTCCCCGGAAATACTGTACTATGTTTTATTGCTGGCTGAGAAACATGAAAAACAGGAAAAGCCCAAGGGGAATTTGAACCGGCCGTCTTGACCCACCTGAACCCCTTCGAACCTACCTGATGTACGTAGTGAAACAACACGCAGCAGCCGAAGAATGTGCGTGTTTACCGGAAGTTTGCGAACGAGAATTTGTTTGGCTGGGCAAAGACCGGAAGTCTGGAACTTCTTGACAAAAGCTAACTGAATGTTTCATGGCAACACAGAAGAAAAACTCCGTAAATTCCCTGAAACAACCTTTATTAACTTGATCTGAATAGAACAACACGTTGTTCTAGAACAACACGCTGAATAGAACAACGTTGTTTTGCTGAGTGCCCCCTTGTTTGACTTTCTAATATCTCAACTTCGGTCCTTTTTGGTATCTTTCCTGACTGAACGCATAATCTGGCTGCACTTTTTACGTTTATTGCATCTGTTTACTGCTACTTTCAAACTCCTTCCTTAAGACAGTGCACATGTGCGCCCGTAATCATGATGGGGAACGGCATCGTCCATTACGTACGTTGTGACTCTGGGATTTGCCACAGAACTTATTGCAGAAAATAATGACAGTAACTTTTAAGGGTAAAATGAAACGTAAATTGTAAATTGAGAAGTTTGAGCGCTGAAGTAAGCCCAACCTTTCTCAGTAAATAGTAAATTCATGATATGTACGTGTTTTTGTGTTGCTTTTGCGGCCTTATGCCTCATGCACCGGAGGCGACGAGGCTGAGTGATTGAGTAAGTAAAAGAGAAGAACTAGCAAAGGAAAGGAAAAAGGCCTTGGAACGAAGTCGAGATGCTTAGGGAGACATAGACATTGCGAAAACCTGCAAAATTATGACTTCAAAATTAAAAAAATTAAAAAAATTCAGTTTTAATAATATACATAAAAGAATTCCTCAATTCGGATTGGCTAAAAAAGGAGTGCAATAACAAACGGGTACTGATTGACTAAAAAAGAAAAGAAACGAACGCGAGCCAACCAGATTAGAGCTGTTTCTATAGCAACATATCAGAGGTAAACTCTGAGATAAGACGCGGAGAAAAAAATGGCTGGGGTTTTCAGCAAACAACGATTTGGTTTTGCAAGTGAAACAACAATAGAACAGCTAAAAGGTTATTCCAAAAACCCGAACACAGTCAAGAGTATACAAAGTAAATGGTTTCTCCTTGGCCTGTTTTCACAACCTCCTCCCATCGCTCGCTAGTCTACCGACCGAAAGTGACGGAAGGTGGCTGTATTTGCCAGCTTGTTCTCTCCCAATAAAAAGGTTTATGTTTTACTAACTAGTCTTCAAATACAGTATCTTATTTAAACGTAGACATCCTTGGATGGCATAGTATACGAACTGCACTGACTCACGTCGAAATGAAACCTCCCATTTTTGGACCGGAAATGAATGAATGAATGCCGGAATGAATGAATGAATGAATGAATGAATGAATGAATGAATGAATGAATGAATGAATGAATGAATGAATGAGTGAGTGAATGAATGAATGAATGAATGAATGAATGAATGAATGAATGAATGAGTGAATGAATGAATGAATGAATGAATGAATGAATGAATGAATGAATGAATGAACTTTATTAACGTGTCTAAAGTGCCGAGCAGGGGGAAATCCTCCTGCTAATAGGGGATACCAGACTAACAATAAATATAAGATAACTATAATAATAATGAAAAATATGTGGTGTTCTTTTATAACGGCTGCTTCACGGGGCTCTTTCTATTGAAAATTATATTCGTTACATTTGTATTACCAGAGTTAAGAATTCAGTCTGTTTGTGTTTTTCTTTCCCTTTCATGTTTTCTCAGGAGTCTAGTGAGTCTGTGCGTCGTGTGTTTGCGATGGTTCTAGGAATATCGACGCTGAATGAAACTCTGAATAACGCCCTTTAACATTATCTTTATCTTCAAAGGTACCCACTGAGGATAAAGCAGAAGCACGCAGTACCGTTAAAGAGATTTTCGGACCAGAACAGATGGATTAAGCAATACGTTCTGTTGCAAGTACGTGTTAGATACTTTTACGGTAAGCCCATCAGGGAAATTATTAAATAAAGAAATGATCTCAGTTGAATAAATTGCAACAATTTCGAGGCTTTGAACGGGATTTGAAATGGTGACCTTCACACAGCTAGTGTGATGCCCTAACCAACTAAGCTATCAAGGCCTCATATGTTGGGAGCGGTCAATGATGAGTTCAAATACCCCGTAAAGGGAATAAAAGAGGATCATTTCTTCATTTGATTTCATTTCCGCAGTTTGCATATGTGATTTGTCAGATATTCATTGTCATCTCAGGGAACTAAGTCTCTTGAAAATGGGATAGTATGGTATTTTTTTACAGTACTGGTCCCGGTTGTTCCCAGATAACTCTACCCATGCACCGGATAAACCACTATCCAGTAGATAGTGCGCTTTGTTTTGTTCAGGCCCCGATGAAGTACAAAGAAGTGGAAGTAACCACCGTCGTTAATCTCACATTCTTCTGACAGTTTTGTCGTACTAACTACTTCTATTGAGTAATATGAAGACATGAGAAAAATGGTATAATTATTTTTGTTCAGTAAAGAACGCTTTCTGGCTTGTCGTCGCTCATTTGCGTTTCATGACGTATTCTCTCAGAAAGATTGACGAGCTTGACAAAATTGTGTAACATCTGATCTTCAACAAGTATTTACCTATTGACTCCCACGCCGCCCAAAACCGCCTGTAAAGGACCATAGTCCTCGTTCAGTTAGTGACGTAATCACTTTGAGTGACAGCAGATATTTTTGATAACCAATTGATGCACCTCGCACACTTCTAACAAAAAGTGCTTCAACTGAAGTACCCACTTAAAATAGACCAGAGTTATACAAAGAAAAAGAAAAAAGTTTCCTTCTGAAATTGATGGAAAACTTGGCCTTGGGACTGGTTGACACTTCTAGTTGAAAATTCCCTCTTTCCTGAAAGTTTAGTTGAAATCTTTTCTAATCCAAGGAAACAAATGGCCTACAAGCTCCAAAAAAAAAGAAAAAAAAAAGAATTGAGAACCAAAAACAACGGGAATGAGCGTTAAAACCCAGGGAGACGACGTTGTACAAAATTTTTCTCGTTCAAAAACTGTCCAAATTTTAAATTGTGCGAACGCCGCCAGGTCAAATTTGACAAAAAGGCTTCCGAAATAGAAGGGAAGTGTATCTTCCATGCTGCAGATGACGTTTTAGACATTTGGACCGGGATTTGGTCAGACAGGAGCCAAATTACGGCGTCATTGCCTTAAAATGGTGGTTTATTAAAAAAAAAAAACGGTTGGGAGTGAGTCGTCTGAATGGGTTAAAACTGGTGCTATTGAATTGTTAAACCGAAATTGGAGGCCTCAACGGGAATCTCACCCCTGAGGGATACTCAATGACTCTTACGAGGAAGCTCTGCCCGTAGGTTCCAACCCTTACGTCTTAATACGCTAAATTTTTATTGAAATGCTATTCCTTCTATATAGCCATAACTAGAACAAAGATGCAGGTATTTTTTACCTCAAAACCAAGCCAAAAACAGTACAACATCGGGGCTAAGTTCCTCAGGGATTTGCTTCCGTGGGTCAAGGGCTCTAAGCTTTCGTATATTTTTTGCGTTGTGATTTCTGCCAACCCTTATGTGTGAATTGGTGACCCTTTAAAATACAAAAACAACAAATTTCCTCACCTGTTTTTATGCTGCAAACGAAAAAAGACACCCTTTTCTTGCAGAGTCTTCCCGTATATACCCCTAAAAATAAGGAGTACCCCGGGTCTAACGAATGACCTCCGCGATACCTGTGCGTTGCTCTACCAACTGAGCTATGAAGCCCTGATACGTTAAAAACGTTTCTCTAACGGCAGTGGGTTCCGGCCGTTTTCTTTTTAGCAGAATATACTCGTTACTCCCAACCTTACTCTATCCTTGGTCCAAACTTCCTCTATCTAGAATTGGAAGCCTAAGGGCCGATTAAGACGTCACGGTACCAGCCTAGTACCCAGGCGTTCCCCTCCCGCTCACTCGACTCGACTTGGTGCGAAATTTCGTGACGTCACCGAGTGGCATACCGCGAGAACGCATTCTTCGGGGACCTCATTCGGTGACGTCACGACATTTTGCACCAAGTCGAGTCGAGTGGGTGGGAGGAGAACGCCTGGGTACTAGGCTGGTCGCAATACGATTTTTGCTTAGAACTGTTGTATGCGACTTGCTCACGTCATGTCTGCAACACGAATCATGTCGTCTAAATCAGACATACAACATCATGACGGTTGCACGCGAAAAGTGTCGTGGGATTCGAAACTTGTTTTAAAACCCTACGACATCTCGTAGCCACAATCAGAATGTTAAAGTGACGAGTTGTTTACGATCTTTGCTTAACGCGAGAAGCGCGCGCTACAAAATCGCATAAGACAGCCTTAAGCAAAAATGGTACTGTCTAAATCAATCGGCCCTAGTCTAGCTTTTCTGTAACCCTAATCCAATCCAGACCTCATTTCATCAGAGAATTTGTTCTATGCTTAGTTCTTTTTTACCTTGAGAATGCCCTAACATAAGCGAACACAGTTACGTTGACGTCTTCTTTCGAAGGAAGATCAAAAAGCTGCTTTTAAGGACAACGCTCAACTTATCCAATCTCCTTCCCGGCATCCCTTCCTAGCGTTAATAAATAATGCTAGCAAAGGATGGCGCAGAGGCAACGGACAATTCCGCAGGCGTACAAGTAGACGGTAGTTTCGGTAATCAAGAAAAACAAAACTGAAAATAAAAGGGTTACAGCTTTTAACGCAAAATTATTGAGCACTTTATCTGAAACTTAACATCGCAATGTCCATTTGAAAAATAATTTCATTAGGATTTCTTTAGTAAGAGATCACATTTATATATGATTACGACGAAGAGAGTTCAAAAGTTGTGTTTTAAAGCTTTTTTAAGAGTTATCGCTGTTTTATCTCTGAAAAATGCGTAGTTACCCACATTTTTCTTTTAGATTCCAATCGGCCTTGCTAAGATCCACTTTTTCCTCATAGTCATAACCTTTGCCAGGAGCCATAATCGAAATCCCCGATTATGGCTCCTGCCTTTGCAAAAATAACTCTGTATTAGGACGCACCGTCCTTAATTTTGCCCTTCAGGATGGGTTATCCGCTCTAGCCACAAGCGACACCCAAGCGTACCTTCCCCTTCAAGTTTTGCCGATAAACCTTTTGGTCTATGAAGTTGAACCTCTTGGGAGACCTCCATAATACGAATACCTCCTCCTTACAAAACGTTCACATTGTTCCGCAGGGAGACCAACTGAGTCACGAAAACTGAATCCACTCAAGACTGAAGAAAGACACTATGAGAGGAGAGAGTCCTGTCCAAGACCTCAATTTAAAAAAAGAAACATTACCTGTAAAATCACTGAGGGCGTCATCCGCTATAGCAACTCACTGAAATACCTGCAACTCCGGTACGCCTGAGGAAGCACTACTGGCGGCTCCAAAGGGCTTAATTTGCTAAATAACCTCAAATGTCAAGGTTTCAAAGGAAAATGATCGTGTTTTTAGATTAAACTGCACAGAAGCAGTCGAAAACCTCGAAATGAAATTTGGTGAGTTAACTCCTCGAGGAAGAAGACCCCTGCCGAAGCGAAATCAAAAAGAGCTATTCCTCCGCTATTCCACAACCAGCGCCAGCTGTAAACTGAGCAGTTTCGTTAGCATGAAAAGCAAAACTGAGGAAATAATAATAAAAGCTTACAAGGTCTTGCTGGGATAAACTTGACTATTGAGATCCAACTCCAGGACGCAGTCGATCGCCGCTGTGGCTTTACTTTGGAACGATAGCTTAGCGAGTGTTTCAAGACTTGTAAGAAGCTGCGTTTGATATTATCCAGCGTTAGCTCATGTTCCAGGCACGGCATTGCATTATCGATGCACGTTACCTCATAAGGGAAACACGAACAAGAAGATTAGGTCATCATAACACGCACGAGGTAACACCCAATATTGACTTGGATCCCGTAATTGCGATTGGCTCTCATCGATTCAGACAATCATACACTTGAATGGGTTCTTGTAGAGAGTCTGGTTTTGTCAAGCGGCCGTTAATTTGCCAATTTGCCGGCTGACTAGAGACTCTTAGGGCTTTATGGCAAGTTCAAGGCGGTTGCTGAAGGTCCTGTTTACCTTACGTAGTAGTGCGCTTTCAAGTGCAAGTTGTGTTGAAAACCAAAAAGGCGCGTTCTGGCTTAGGCGAAGGTGCTAATAATCTGAGAGACAAATTTAGAGGAAACATCGCCCTTCGAGTAACATACACTGAGAGGTAAGCGAACCAGTTTTGCGTATCTCATGTGAATTCAACTGAATTGATCATCAAGTTGGATTGAAAAAGCTGAACGGAAGTAAGTTTCTTTTTGAAATTAAAATTCCGTATCTAATACACTATATTTAGCAACAAATCTCGTAGAGTAAGAACACACTCTTGTCAACGTTTAAGAGTAATCTTGAATCTTGAATCCTCTTATTGGGTTATGGTTAGTTTGAAGACAGGATCCCAGCCAGCCTTCTAGTACTGATCAAATTCAAGCAAAGTTGAAAAGACTGATTATGCCGGGCATTTAAGAGAAGTAAAACGTCGACGTGCTACTTCGAGTGCCGAACAGTTTATTGCATTTGTTTCTGCGTTAGATTTTCTAGGAATTCGAGAAAAAATCGGACATGAATTAAAAGAATTTTCACATCTAAAGAGCACCAGGCGGAGGATAGAAGATACCTTACTAGCTTTTCAGCGTAAACATAGTTTGAAATCAGTTCTTTAAATTGATGGTTTATTTTCTCAACTTTGTTTGGTGATTGCATTGTTCAAAGTCACCTGCTGATAAGTCCCTCTAAACTTTTTTGTAAACACATTTTGAGGTTCTGTTTCAACCACCAGCAAAACAACAAAGTTTTGAACTAACACTTAAATTGATACATATACTCCTTATACCAACGAATGCTTAAAAAAGATCAGACATATAGTTTCGTTTCTTGATTCCTTGATCATGAAGTGTGTGATCTCAAAATTAAGTCGATGAACTTGTGTTTTCAAAACCCGTTTACTGGTACCTGTCTATTTTCTTGAGCTAGAAATGTGAACATTTCCTAAGCGTGTAAAACGCTCTTATCGTTTGTAACAACAGACGAGAAATTGTTGCTTTCTGGTCAAGTTTAAGTCTCATAAAAAAGCGAGACAGAAATACAATGGAGAATAAACTGAAGAGGAGTTATGAATCTAACGAACAGCTCATGTGAGTCTCTAGAAACGCAGCAAAGTTTTCTTATCTACTCCAAAGACTACCAATGATTAAAGCATGAATGACTTGAATGACATGAATAACGTTTTTTTGTTGTACGGTTGTTTTCAGCCACCAACAATCGAGGAGTTATAATGCCAAAAAGCACACTGTTGGCTGTCCTGTGGTTCATTGTTGGCTTAACGAGCCGTTTGACACACGCTCGCCATAACATTACTGCTGCATTGGTAGCTTTGGCCCCTGTCTCGGACACTGATGCTGAAACTGCGCTCTTTACTGTGGACAACGACGGAAATGCAGGCTCAGATTTAACTGTGAACTCTATTTTACTGTCAGCAACGCTTATAGTTCAGCTCCTTCTACTACTACGTCGTTGATGTGGAGAACGAGACTGACAAAACCTCTTAAAGACTTTTTTGTCCGGAAGCGAAGGAAAGAAACTTCTTAAGAATCACCATGATGCTTCTAACAGACATTTTGACATTATACGTGATCTTGTGCCTAGAGCCTCAAGGCTTTTCAGCCGGTTTTTAAAAGATGACACTGGAGACTAGGTACGAGAATATTTCGTCATGCGGCAACCAATACCGGTTGAAGCAAACAAGACTCGTATGAAGACGAAATCTAGGTGTTTTATAAAAAAATAATGTGCATAAAATTCGCATAAAATGTACTAGGAATTGATTTTTTTTAGTGAAAATTTAAAAACATTCAAAGACGCAATTCAAGAAACGCCAAGGTAATGGATAAAAAAGTGATTTTTAGATGGAATCCTTTAATATTTAGTATAAAATATACATTTATATCATATATAAACTTGTACTCCTTGACGGTACAAGAACTAAATCTGCCTGTAAAATTCTGGTTTTACTCTTCAGATACTTACTACTTTTGTAAACACTATTAATTTGTAGCCAGTTGTCGTAACCAACTGACTGGAACTCGTCATGACAAGTTCTACGTTGCATTCGAACTAAGTATCTTAATTCCTACGACCTGCTCTCAGCTTGGCCTCGTAGCTCAGTTGGTAGAGCGACGGTGATCTATTCCAGAGGTCGTGGGTTTCAAATCCCGACGGGGTCAAAGATTTGTTTTTGATCCTGGTTCCCATTTGTAATTTTTTCTTTAACGGCCTGTGGCCGGGGGATTGCTCACTTCTTGGCACTCTTGCATATACTTCACATCATAGAGTTTTACACGTAATAAGGAGACCAAGAGAGAAACAACAACAAAAACAAGCTCATCCGTTTTTGTTTTTGAAGATGTGTACTATCTCACTTACATTGCTTTGAACTCTGTAATTATATGTTTGAAGGATTTACCATGCCTAATATAGAGACATTAATCAATAGTTCCAAGCAATTGTAAATAAACTTTCAACATTTTTGATAAATAAACAGGTACTGTACACAAACCCATATTAGTCTAGTTGTCATTACTTCGGACTTTCAATCAGTATAGATGACTCGATTTCTGTTCTTTGCTGTCGTGTAGTCTCCAGTTCCTTCGACAAGATAGGTAAAGCCGCTCACGAGCCAAGGAGGCCCACACGGACGGAGCTTAACCCGGTTTCTGTAGCATGAAGCAGCTGAGAGTATTGCTACTCCCCCCTGGATGGGGTGCTAGTCCATCGTAGGGTTACCCCCAGCAGTATGTCGCCGGTACCCAGTTATACACCTGGGTGAAGAGAGACAATGTGGAGTAAGGTTTTTTGTCTAAGGAAACAACACGATGGCAGGGCCTGGGCGTCGAACCACCCACCTTCGGATATGAAGTCCAACGCGCTAACCACTGACATCACCTGGACCTTGCTCCAAAATGCCTCGTTCAGTCTGAGCGCAAAATGTAGAGATCAGGAGTAAAATGATGTTTATAGGCTAGAGTGGTTTTCAAATGAGTGTCGTGAAAGCAAAACAAAACTAATTACTTTAATTAACCAATCGCAACGGGAACAAAACACCCTGGGGGGGGGGGGGGCAAACCACAAAATGAACCAGTCAGAAATCGAAGGAAATACAAGTAATTAGTGTCACGTGTGGGAAAACATCTGATTGGTTGACTGAAGTGGCGTGAGCTTCTTTAACCAATCAGAGAGCGTAGTAAAGCAAAAAGCAAACACATCGAAGGCCTCGATCCATCAGATTCAACATGTAAATGTAAATGTAAAACTTTATACACCTTATTCCAAAATTGCGGAAAATACATTACTTTTTTGTCTCATTGTTAATTAGCCCTTGATGCCTCGATTCCATCTGCAGAATTCAAAGGAATATTTGGCTTAAAACGAGGCAACAAGGGCCAATTAACATGAGACAAAAGAATAATAGATTTTTCGCCATTTTGGAATAAAGTGTATTACTCGGAAAATCACCAGTTAACCAAAAAAAAAAAAGGAAAAAAGCTTTACAACTGGTTTACAAGACTGCCGTGTGGGAATCCGATAAGTCAGATACCTGCTTGATTTTTCATTTAAACTGTCCAATAGTACCCGCTTCCTTTAATTATTGGGGCAAATTATTCTATGGACAGGCCCCACTATAACAAAAACCTCGTTTTAGATAATTCGTTTGCGGCTTGGGCAGAACAAGTTTGCCCTCTAGATTTCTCAAATTATATTCCGCGTGGCGTTGAGTAAAAAAACGTAAGTATTCCGGGGAAACCAAAACAAAACTAATTACTTTAATTAACCAATCGCAACGGGAACAAAACACCCTGGGGGGGGGGGGGGGGGCAAACCACAAAATGAACCAGTCAGAAATCGAAGGAAATACAAGTCATTAGTGTCACGTGTGGGAAAACATCTGATTGGTTGACTGAAGTGGTGTGAGCTTTTTTAACCAATCAGAGAGCGTAGTAAAGCAAAAAGCAAACAAATTATTCTATGGACAGGCCCCACTATGACAAAAACTTCGTTTTAGGTAATTCGTTTGCGGCTTGGGCAGAACAAGTTTGCCCTCTAGATTTCTCAAAATATATTCCGCGTGGCGTTCAGTAAAAAAAAACGTAAGTATTCCGGGGAAAGTCTATGCATTGTCTTGTACATAATCGGAGCTTTCAACTAACGTTGCTGAATACAGCTTTGTTGTACGAATGTCTGATTGCAATCAAACTCTGTTCAACATCGTTCAACGCGATTCATCATTATTCAGCATCATAATTCAACATTATTCAACATGGTGGCTAAACACGTTGAACATGCCTGATTCAACAACGTTGAAGGGTGTTAAATGGAGATGTTGAATCACTATGGCCAGGGCTTAAAGCTCTGTCCACACTAGTCCGTTTGCGCTTGAAACACACAATTCTTTTCGCGTTTATGTCGCTTAAAACAATGGAAAGTGGAGATGTTTTTCTCTGAAAACTGGGGTTTACGAAAACGCTGTTCAAAGTGGAGACTTTTGGAAACGGAGGACTTTCGTGTTGGTGTGGGTAGACGTGCGAACAGTATCGAGGGGTCTATAGTAGGGTAATGCCTGGAAATTACCTTTTCTTAAGTCGGTAAAGTATGATCGTCCGGGTGAGTGTAGTCCTGAGAAGGACCATACTACTTCTGTATGATGATCCTCTGGTTCTTTAACAGATCTTAACGTACGGTATTGATTTGTTCAGCATGGGGCAATCTACAGTTTTGTGGACTCGCCCTATTAGCTTTCGAGTCCGTTATTTGACAAAGAAACTGATAACTTCGAGTAAATGCGTACCGTTTAGCCTTTTGCCCTTGAAATTATGGTACCCTAGCACTATTTGGACGTACACACTGAACAGTGAAAACTGAGTCCAAAACGCTCAGAGAACGTAAGTCCCGGGGGACGCTTCATTATTTGCGACTTAATTACCAATGGTAAAATTCTGACCCTGGCGAACATATATGCTCCAAATGAAGACGACCCAGACCTCTTCAATTCCTTTTTTAATCATCTGTTAAATTTCAGTTGCGAGGAGATCACCATCGGTGGCGATCTCAACCTAGTTCTAGACGTTGGAAAAGACAATAAGGGTGGCCTTGCCAGAACTCATAAAAAGTCTTTAGATGTAATCAGCACTTTTTGTGAAAGCTTAGATTTGATTGATGCTTGGAGGGTGTTAATCCCGACTCTTCCAGGTTCACGTGGCGACGCAAAACGCCTGAAGTCCACTGTAGACTTGACTTTTTTCTAGTAAATCAGAGCACTGTTTGCAACACTTCTGAAGCAGACATAATACCAGGTTATAAAACAGACCATTCTATGATCACTTTACAAATTTCGCTACATTCCAACAAAAGAGGCAGAGGCTTCTGGAAGCTAAACACCTCTTTGTTAAAGGACATCGAATTCGTGAATCGGATCAAATTAATCATCAATCGAACCAAAGAAGAATATGCGAATGATGAGACTGTTGACCCTAGTCTATTGTGGGAAATGGTAAAGATGAAAGTGAGAGAAGAATCTATAAAATTCGGTGCCCAGAAGAAAAAGAAAATTGCGGAAAAACAAGAAGAAATCGAGCAATCAATTGCTTTTCTAGAAAAAAATCTTGCCAAGATTTTTACAGATGATGCGGTAAAACAAAAAATGTCGTCTGAGCTTGAAACAAAGAAACGTGAACTAGAGACAATAATTGAACACCAAACAAAAGGTGTGATACTAAGGTCGAAATGAAGGTGAAAAAAAAAAATACGAAATACTTTCTTAATTTAGAAAAGAGACATTGTAAACAAGGGACAATATCCCAGCTCAAGATTAACGATGAAGATCTAGTACACACAGATAAAGAAATTTTACATGAATGTGAGTCCTTTTACCGAAACCTATACAGCTCTAAAACAGCTTCAAATCTTAAGGATGATTTCTTTCCGCCGCAACAAGACCTTAAATTTCTAAATGAAACAGAAAAATCTGCCTGCGAAGGATCGTTAAATAGGAAAGAATGCCTAGAGGCACTAAAAAGTATGGCTCCTGAAAAAACACCAGGTACAGATGGCCTTCCCTGTGAATTTTATAAAGTTTTTTGGAACGACTTGACAGAAATTTTGGTTAACGCTTTAAATCACTCTTTTGAGACTGGAATGCTCTCAATATCACAAAGACGCGGAATTGTCAAGCTCATCCCGAAAAAGGACTCTGATCTTAAGTTAATTAAAAACTGGCGACCTATATAACGCTATTGAACTGTGATTACAAGATTGCTACAAAGGCTGTAGCAAGCCGCATTAAGACCCTTCTCCCAAATCTTATATCAGATGATCAAACAGGTTTCGTTAAAGATAGATTTATGGGAGAGAATATCCGCTTAATCTATAGTGTTATGAAATTCACCGCATCAAGGAACATCCCAGGGCTTCTTCTTTTCCTTGATTTCGAGAAAGCCTTTGATATATTGGAATGGGCCTTTATCCATAAAACCCTAAGGTATTTTAATTTTGGCCCATCGTTGATAAGGTGGATAAAGGTTTTTTACTGCAACATTGAAAGTTGCATTCTTAACAATGGTTGGGCAAGCAATTTCTTCCAGCTCAGTAGGGGAGTTAGGTAAGGCTGCCCGCTGTCGCCTTACATATTCATCCTCTCGGTAGAAGTAATGGCTGGAGCTATACGCAAACGGAAAGAAATTGTCGGTATAACTGTAAATGGGAAAGAAATTAAGTTAAGTCAATACGCAGATGATACTACTGACACTCATTTTAGATGGCTCAGAACAATCTGTTGAGGAAGCTGTAAAGCTATTAGAGAGTTTTGGAGATGCATCTGGCCTTAGACTCAATAGCAGCAAAACGGAAGCCTTATGGATCGGCTCCAAAGCAAACTGTGATCTTAAACTCTGTCCTGAAAAATATTTTAAATAGCCAAAGAAAAAAGTTAAAGCTCTTGGTGTCTGGTTGTCAGCGGATCCTGATATTACAATTTCCCCAAACTACAAGGACAAACTAGAAAAAATAAAGGCGACTCTAGGATGCTGGAAGTTCCGCAGACTTAGTCTGTTAGGGAAAGTATTAATCTTAAAAAGCCTTATTACATCGCAACTAGTGTACATACTATCCCCTATACAATCAAGCCCAGAAGCAGTCAAAGAAATCAATACAATTTTTATAACTTCTTATGGAACGGCAAAGGCGACAAAATAAAAAGAAATGTAATGATAAATGACTGTTCTCAAGGAGGACTTAAGATGACTGATATTCTTTCTTTTAACAAATCTCTTAAAGCAACCTGGATTAAAAAGTATCTTGACACTGAAAATGAAGGCAGTTGGAAAATTTTTTTTGATGCAGAACTCCAAAGATATGGAGGTAAATTAGCGATATTGGGAAATCTTAACCCAAAGGGACATGCACAGTGTCATAAAGGTATCAGATCCTTTTGTCAAAGAAAGTCTTGAAATTTGGTCAGAGATCTCTTTCGAGGAAACGGTAACATCCTATAAACATCTTCGTTCATTACCTTTATGGCAGAAGTCACTCATAAGAATTGGAAACAAACCTGTATTTTATTAAGACTGGTTTCTCAAAGGTATAAGCAAAGTCAATCATTTAATGGACGACTCCTTTAACTTCCTCTCCCACACATCTTTCCAAAACAAATATAACCTCCGAGTCAAGCCTCTAACTTCTTTTGGAATGATCGCAGCAATCAACCATCTGCGCATCCAAATTGCAAGAAACCAGCCGGACAGCCACGAGAGCTTTTCATCAGTTTTTATGAAAAGTACAAAGCCATCCCGACTTGTATATAAGAAGCTATTAGCAAAAAGGGGTCAAGAACCCATATCAAGTCAACAAAAATGGCAACAGGATATCGACACTGATCAAAAAGTCAACTGGAAAGCAGTTTACCAGTTGGCCTCTCACTGCACAAAGAGCTCAAAACTTATTGTTTTTAATTTTAAATTTCTACATGGGCGACTATCAACCAACAGTTTCCTACATAAATTAGGATTCACAGACAGTGAAAAGTGCACTTTCTGTCTAAACGAAACAGAACACCTGTTACATCTATTTTGGACATGTGAGAAAACCCAGTCCTTCTGGAATAGTTTATTTTCTGCTTTGGGTCTGAGGCCGGATAACTGCAAATATGAACTACAAATCAATTTCTGTTTCTTGATAGCATTATATTTTATTTGGATCTGCAAACTTAAAGAATGCACTCCAAAATTGAACGATTTTTTTATCATACTTACGTCACGTTTTCAAAATAGAAAACGACGGTAGAACAGTTGCAAAGAAATGGGAACCTCTTTTACCAATCTTGCAATGAGAGACCTGACCCCCAAGAATCAATTCACAAACCTAACAAAACCTCTTGGTCCTTTCAACCCGGTAGCACTTTTGCACCATAGCATTACAGAAATGTATCAATGTTTATTTATTTATTTTTTATTTATTTATTTTTTTTTATTCTTTTCGCTTCCTTCATTTCGCTTCTTGTGTTGATTAGCTAATTAGTGTTTTTTTTTCCTGTTAAATAAAGCATTGTTAAAAAAGTAGTCTATTGTAAATAATTTCTTGTAACGGATTTATTGTAAGTAATGTAACGTGTATTGAAAGTAAGAGTAAGTTATTGTAAGTAATGTATTGTGAGTACTATGACGTGTACTGTAAGTAAGTTACTGCAAGTAATGTATTGTAAGTACTGTAACGTGTATTGTAAGTTAAGTTACTGTAAAAAAATACAATAAAAAAAAGGCAAAAGAAATCTTTTTATCCGATTACGAAAAGCCGCAAACGGAGGAATTTCAAAACCAAGAGAGGATCTTTCTCAAGGCTAACCTTTTCCCTTTGTTAGGAGTAAAGATATTCTCCATGTAGGTGTCAGTTACCAAATTGCCTTACAATTTAATCCACTAAGGTGAGGTATCCAGACATTACGATATCTTTATTATCACCTTCAGATCGAAGCTTCAAGCCTAAGTACGCGACAAGATCGCATGGTGATATCGACTATTTACACCAATTTGAGTTTGCCAACACGAATTGGCCAACATCAGTTTGACGTGTGGAGGTACCTTTACACTACACAACACTGGAATTTCTTTTGCAGCGTTGTTGCAACCGTTTCGAAAACTGGAAGACGGTTCTACTTTTCGCAAAGATTGTTGCAACGCTAAAACAATTTTTCAAGCGGTGCGTAGTTTAACATGTTTCTTGGAACTTATCTCGCAACACTGCAGTGCACTATTTTAAGCCGTCGCGAGGCTAGTTGCCCGAAACATTGCCTAGTGTGACACCGCCTTAAGGGCAAAATCATGGATTTAACACAAGGGCGGATCCAGGAAATTCAAAATGAGCCATTGAAAACCTAGAAGGGAGGCTTGCCTACACCCTTCCCCCACTCCATCTGGAAAATTAAAAAATCTAGGTTCGTTGAGATACTATTTAAATTGAAAGCTTCGGACGACAGATTTTGGTATTTTGCGAAATAGCGTTCGAAGAGGGCAGGTGCGCCCCTCGCCCCCTAGTTTTCGTCTACTTGTCACTAACGTATCGATTAAACAAAAAAATTAACCTCCGATAGCTAAAATAAGAAATCTCAATTGATTCCTGCAGTCTGGCTTCCCATAAACGACAACCTTCCGTAAGCAAACGGTCACCTTTGATATTTTGCATGGTCCCTTACACCTCATAGGGTTCCAGTGTATTGAAGTTCGGCATCGTTTAATTTATTGTAGTTTACTTTTGGAGTGGATTAAGCAAGGGAATGACTGTATACAAGGCTTCGAAGAAAATAAAACTAAGTGAAACAGATTGGGTACGTTGGTGTAAACCGCCTTTGTTGCTAAGGCTTCCATAATTGTGCAATGTTGCGGCTTTACAGTGCCACCAGAGTGGCCACCAAGTGCCACCTTAATTTATACCCTATCCCCAGTCTTCCGCCAATCGCGCGAATTCAAGATGGCGGCTTCCTTGGTCAAATTTGCTCCTCGGGTGAGTATTTGTCGTCTGGTACGCCCGGCAGCAAGACTTAGCCAGTTTTATTCGACGGAATCGACACCTTCAATGGTAGGAAAACAGGATAAGGAGTTGGAAGTGATCGAGGAGGATGGAAAGGTAACAAAATTGTGTCAAAACATTCCATCGTAATCCGTAATCGCATACCTCAAACACACTAACACATATATGCGAAAAGCAGCACAGACATTATCCGCGGGAATTTAAAAATCATGTTCAGGGCTGTTGATAGGACTACAATCTCGATGTGTGGAGAAAAAATGCCGACCGAAAGTTTTAAAAGAAATATCAAAAGAATTCGAAATATCTAAATCCAGGCAAAACAAACGTGAGTCGACGTTTGGGTTTACCTCGGCGCGGTGTAAGAACCTGACAAGATTTTCTTTTTTTGTTAGCTTTGTTTTGCTGTACGGTATTGTTTAAAATGTTTTGGTTTCCTCTTTTTTTTACGTCATCCGTGAGTTTGACAGGTTCTTACACCGAGGTAAAGCCCGACGTTTCGACTAAACCATTAAGACATTGGAAGCTGAAATGCCTAAACAAGCAAACTTTTATGAACGGAAAGTTTAAATGAAAAAGGAAGCGTAAAAGATGATTTCTACACTGTAGTTAACATTAACCTGCCCCAGAGCGCGGTACTGACCTGTAGCCCAGTAACCCAAATTTAGTTTAGGTTAGGTGAGGTGTTTTTTTTTTCCTGGGAGATTTAGTGACTTGTTTTAGGGAGACTGGGAGATTTGGTCCATATCTGGAAGAGTACATGAAAATCTGGGAATGTGGGCACGTTACAATGTACATGTACCGTATTTCTCGAATAAATGCTGGGCCGTGAATAAACGCCTGATATAAAAGAAGGAATTGTAAATAAGCCCCTCAGACGTTTATTTGTTGTATAATAAACTTAAGACTTAAAGGCAAGATACATGGCTGCCAAGAAAAAGGAATGATAACCCTTTCTCAAAAAATAGCGGGCCCAAATAAACTGCTGATTCAAAGAAATGCCGGGTCCACCAGGCCAAGTTTGAAATAAACACCGGGGGCATTTAATTGAAAAAATATGGTATGCTCACAAATTGCTTATCACAGTGGGAACCTGTAAACTGATACAACCGTTGATTGGTCATAAAAAACTGGTTGTATTAATGTGGTTGTATTGATGGAGTAAACTGAATAGCTTCGCTTTGGGTCACTAAAAAGCGGCCATGATAACGGGCTAGTCATGTTAACAGGTTAGTTGTAAGGCAGGACTGCACTGCAGTGTGGTCTATTGGTTGTGTTAACAGGGCTTCACTGTGGTTAAAATTCTTATTGCATTACTCTTTCTTTTTAGGAGGTTATTTACCCCACGACTGGTGTTCCAGAGTGGATTGTGAAAGAACGGAAAGTTAGGATCTTTGTTCCTGCAAGGAATGCTATGCAGTCTGGTTCATTTAACACAAGAAATTGGCACATTGAGTTTGACACCATGGAGCGATGGGAAAACCCATTAATGGGATGGGCCTCGAAGTAAGAAACTTTTCTCAATTTTCCTTTATTTTTGTACTCCGAAGGCAATTTTTAAGGCAAAATGTAAATTGTAAAATATAAAATTTACAGGCAATGCAAGGTTAATTGCCAATTTATCTTTCACCTAATCAAATCCACTAATATCAAATCAAAGATATTAAATTGAAGTGTTTCACTGCCCCAGTGATGCAGCAGCACAGTTTCTACAGAAACTAATCCCCTTGATCATTTAAATTTTTAAGTAATAAGTTATTAATATTATAAATCTTGACCACCTAAAAATTCAGTGCCTTCAGTGGCTTAGCTGAAATCTTGGGCAAATTCTTTGAAAAGATACGTTTTGATGGAGAAACATACTTTGCATTGTTAGTTACAGTAAAACATAGTTATTACATGCAAAAATTCAAGCAATTCCGAGGAAAACCCAAATGGGTGGTTCCAGAAAATATCCATACCCATACCACGGGCGGCATCTCGGAATTCCGAAGGGGAGGGGGGGGGGTTACATCGACTGGAATTCCGAGGACATGGGGGGGGGTTCATTGGACTGGAATTCTGAAGGCATGGGGGGATTTTCAGGAGAGTAACTTCCAGTTTGGTGTAGTTAAGTCGCTTAAAGGTAAAATCATCAAAAACGACTTATCTAAGGACGATGATTGACTCGTAAACACAACACACATTCAACTCAATCAACATGCCGGGTGCACGTTCCAATGGTCATGGTCAATGTAATGTTTATGCCTGATGTTTATGCTAACATGAACGGCTGAAAGCTGTTCACTTGCCAGTAGATCGGTAACAAAAGCGATCAAAGGCTTTTCTTTGATTGTTTTGCTCGAATACAATACTGTAGATCCCAGCAAAGGGTTTTCAGCCCCTATAAGCAGATATCATCAAGACACGTGAAATTGTTGCGTTACATACCATGTGACGCTCATTGCAAAGGTCAGATTTCATGCGTTATGCAAATTTGATGCACTTTTGATCTGAAACTAACTTCGGACTACATTCGCTATTTTGTACAAATTCTTTTAAAGTTGTCATTGACTTTGAGTTTCAAAATGAGTTTCATTTACTGTTTTAATTTTAATCGAAGGATAAAGTGCGGGGAAAAGGTCTGATTTGTTCTCGCGCAATTTATTTGAGGCCGCGGTACAGTATGCAAATTAAGTTCACTGTGAACTAAAAGTAATTGCAGGAAAAAAAGCTTGCTATTTTACTCTAATTCTTTTCCTAACATCATAACCTTCGATTTTTAGAATTAGTTGCATTCAACAGTCTCGCTTTTGGCGGCAGGTTTGTCTGGCAAACGGAATTTCCAATTTCAATTCTGAAAATTTTAGCTTTGTTGTTAATTTTACGTCACATTCGGCATGCAAATTATTCACGGCAACCCTCGACACCAAAAATTGTAGGCACACGTTAAAACATTGGACCAAGCGTTGGAATGACTTCAAAGCCGTTTGAGTTTTCTAATGTTCAACGGATTATCGGTAGTGTACATTTTCCCTTGGAAGGATACAATGTAAAATGTCACTCAGTCGGCCGCTGTTTGTCATCACGCAATGTTGATCGTTTGCTGTGCTGAATAACGCTTTTTTCGTTCGGAGGAAGCAAAAGGATTAATTTCCGTTCAATAAAGGTGTCTGGAATATACAGTCAGGCCTTTTCAAATCAATTGGAAGAAAAAAGCGGAAATTCCTAAGGGGGGTTTGAATGATTACGGAATTCCGAAGGCATGGGGGGTTAGAACAGATTGGAATTCCGAGGGCAAGGGGGGATTGAGCATTTTGGAATTTCCTAGGGCAAGGGGGGTCTAGATGAAGATGCCGCCCGTGGTAGGGTATGGATATTTTCTGAAATCACCCAATGACGACAAAATGTTTTCCAACAAGCCCTTCCACTGAGGTCTTATCATTGCTTTTTATGTCGTTATCGTTATTTTCCCTTGCAGTGCAGACCCAGTGTCTAACCTGTGCCTTACCTTCAACTCTAAAGAGGCTGCTGTTAACTATGCAGAAAAACATGGTAACTGCTTGTTGTATTTTCCAACAGGGGGAACACCCTTCCTGTCTTGTCATCAATCCCTCTTCAAGGCCTTGAAACTTGAAACTTAGGAGCTCTTTAGAATGAATTGATTACAATAATAATATGTGCTAATTTTGTTTTGAATCAAGTAGGTTATTTTTGAAAAATGTGCCAGTCTGGTAAAAGGAAATTATAGCCTGCAAGCAGGTTCACTTCATGTGTTATTCACGTGGTCATTCGCACATGTATCTTGGTGGTGGAGCTGCAATTTGCGAGCCGGCTGCAAATCATGCCCCTCTGCCAAGATACTCCTGCAAATGACCATGTGAATAACACACGAAGTTAGCCTTCTCGTAGGCTAAGGAATTTACTGCTTTGCAAACCATGAGGAGAAAACTACTTGTGAGCAGAGGTTTCCTTGTTTGGACAATAAACCGGCGTGTTGGGAAGACACACATGCGAGTGCATACAGTGTAAATAGTAATTGAGAAACCCCTGTTCGTACCTTAGAAAGAATATCAAGTTATGATAGAAAACCTTTTTCTGACAAATCTTGCAAAACACTGATTGTGTTTTCCTCTGTTTTATTGAATATCCAGGTTGGAATTATGAAATCGATGAAAAGCATGAAGTCAAGCCAAAGGCAAAATCTTATGGGGCCAACTTTGCTTGGAACAAGAAGACCAGAGTTTCAACTAAATGACTTGAAATGGTGCTTTAAGTGAAGGGCGACAATTTCGTAAAAAAAAAAGTTAAATGTGTGTTAAATGGCTTATAAAATTCCAGGCCTGTTATCAAGTATGGATAAGGCAGTGATGTGCAACTGTGTTGGTTCCCAGATTGTAAATAAAGTTTGTGAGACAATTATGGAGTTCACTGTTACTGTCACCACATGGTTTTCAAAACAATGTTTGAAAGGTGGAAAGAGCGTGTTTCTTCAGGATTTCCAACATCAAGAAGAGATAAATGTAAGGAAGATCCTCGCAGTTACTAACGCAACTTATGCAGTTGCGAAAAGAAAGCCTGAAAAAATCAGGCTTGCTGGGACTCGAACCCTGACCTCTGTGATACCGGTGCAGCGCTCTAACCAATTACCGCTGCACCGGTATCGCAGAGGTCAGGGTTCGAGTCCCGGCAAGCCTGATTTTTTCAGGCTTTCTTTTTGCAACTGCATAAGTTGCGTTAGTAACTGCGAGGATCTTCCTTACATTTATTTCTTCATTCCACAGTTCAAATATATGAATGTCATATATTCATAATTTCATCAAGAAGAGAGTTGAAAAATGATGCAACTAGCTGTTGTTGTTTTTGGACAAACTCTGGTGTTGGATGTTGTGACAAACACCCTTTCTACTGTCTGATAAATTTTCTCAAACAGCCTGGAGATCACTAAGCAGCAGCCCAGTTACTTTTCCCATACAAATTCAGATATTGTATGATCTATGACTTGAAAGTAACCTAAGCAAAAATACTCAAACTTTCCAGGATTGCATATTTTGTGATGCATGTTCTTATGAACTATTTTGCTGCATTTTTTCTGTGAAGTTCGTACCCTTTGTCACTGATCTCCAATCTACAGAAACGTGATTCTGATGATGTGGTTTTTTTTCCTTTGTCTACAGTAATCTGGGCAAAGTTGAAAATGCAGATCTTTCGCTCTATTCACCTTGCAGCCACACTTGCCTTTCTGTCACCAAAAACGGTTCTTTTCAAAAATGCTTTGAGTGGATTGATGTAAAAACGGTTTTGTTTTAGTGTGGATGGTTAGAAAGGAACTTAAAAATTTTAACACGCTTACATCACAGAAACTGTGATCCTTTGTCTGTACAGAGACAGCAAGAACGATTTGAACACAATATTGTGGATTAAAAACATTGTAATACGCGATTTTGACATTAAACAGTCGTTTTAAGACTTATTGCGTAATGCTCATTCTCTATCAGATGAAAAGGTTGTCTGATAACAGATATTCTGTGGGTTAATGCTTCGGTCAGTTCCAGCAGTGACCACCTCTGTGGCAGCCGTGGGACATTGGTTGACATTGTTAGTCCACGGGTGGTATGGTCTACCCCTTTCAAAGCCACGCCAAATAATCTACATGTAAGATATAACTCCTTTTGAAAAAATCCAAGTGATAGGAATGATGTTGACAATAACCAGTAAGAATTATGCATATGGACCACACAGCAGGTAGGTTTGACATTTTTGCATAGTACGTACAGGTGCAGGGTAGTACTTTTAAAATAACAGAAAACCATAAGCACAGTTTAACCAAAAAATGCCGCCAGGATTTTAATTCATGACTGCCTTTTCTAGAACTGTTACCCTTTAAATTGATAATGCATACTCTTCGTTAATGTCAGTGTACAGTTTAACCTCTAATAACAGACACCTGTTTGCAGCCACTTCTAACATATTCATTATGGACACCCATTCATGGTCCCAGCCATAAAGAAACACAACACTTTTTACCCCAAAATTTATAACCGACCTTAACTGGACACCTCCCTTTGACCGGTCCGGGCTCATTGCAAATACTACCCAATATCCCTGTCTCCCTCTTCCCTGGTAAAAATCCTATATAGGATTTTGTAGGCTCCTGTAGGATCTTAGAGGTTCCTGCCCAGGATACAAGACACCTGTTTGCAGCCACTTTTCCTAATAGGATCATTATTATGGACACCTATTCATGGTCTCAGCCATGAAGAAACACAACACTTTTTGCCTCAAAATTCTTATCCAACCATAACTGGATGGGTCCTGGCTCATTGCACTTTCGATTGGTAATTGCAAAATACTGTGAAATACTACCCAACTACCCTGTCTCCTTCTTCCCTGGTAAAAATCCTATATAGGATTTTGTAGTCTCCTACCCAGGATTCAAGATGGCAAATATAATAATACTAATTATGATATAAAGATCCTGTTCAACACCTATCTAAGATCCTTCGGGATCCTACAACATCCCAAATAGGACCCTAATTAATCTTTTTTAGGATTGATCTTATCAGGATCCTAGGTTAGGATCATAAGGTCCTATCCTGCCAAGACCCTGGGTACAGTGTAGGTTTCTATCAGAGTCCCCCCCCCCCCACCACTGAGTTCCAGCCCGCTGTTCCCCATCATGCAGATAATTATGGGAAGAGAAGAAGGGGGGAAGCAAATACTTTCTAAAAATATCATCAGGTTTAGTACCAGTGACATTTTATTGTCTATGACTATGAGCTTTGTGTAAAGCTTAGCAAACAGTAACCCAATATTTTCTCCCTGATTACACCCACTTCAGTCGCACCACCCTGACCTTAAAGCTTTCATAGTCTATACATGTGCACATTATGATAACACAACTTTTCTTATAATGAATGCTTTGAAATTTTTGAAATAATTATGAGCTATCGCGAGGTGTTTCAGTTGTTCCAATGCTCTCTATCTCAGCAAACAGTTGAGCCTTGACATAAAGCAGATTAAAACTGAATGGACAGAAGTTATTGAGTGTAACTATATCTGTGTAGTTCCTGAAAATAATCCATACCCACCACAAGGAGGGCGACTGGAAATTCTTACATGAGGGGGGCCCAAAAGCCAAAATTAATTTTTAAAAGGAAAGTATGGAATTTCCAGAGGGGTGGGGTTCAAACCAAAAAAACCTTCTCCCACGAAGGGGTTATGGATATTTTCTGGAACAACACACTCCTTTGAAATCCTGGCACTTCTTGTGTTAACCTATTCATGTATTTCTATCCCTTGATGTGACAAAAGGGCAAGAATACAGTAGAATTGGTGCAAAAGTGCAGTATGTAGTTTGCCAATTAACCAAATCATATAGTCACAGCCCATCACAACAACCATCAGAACTTAGTCCACCTATAATTCAAGGATGTTAGAGCTATATTTGGAATAGAGTGGAAAGCATATTAGTTTGAAGTTAAATAATTGCACAATTTAAAAATTCAAATATTTTACACATCGTTATCTTTCACAACATTAAAAGGAGATAGGTGTGCAGACACCCTTATTAATTATTTTATGTGAACTGGTTGTTATTGAAAGCAGTGTCCCTTAGTACAGTATTGCTTTGATAAAGGGACAGATTAATTTTTTTAGGTAAAATACTCCACCTAAGTAGACAAGACCTTCACTAACTTCTTTACATTCAGTGCTTTTTGCTTGTCCACGAGAACTTAACTCACAGCTTAACAAAAATTACTTAATTTTAAATGACAAAAATTGGCATCAATACTGCATTTGTTGCTCACATTTTAGTCCAATTGAAAACCTACTAATTAGTACTCTATATTGATATTTATTCACATTTTTTCCACGTAATTGGTAGGGAACATTCCTGTTTTGCCATGAATGGTTCCACTGAGCCAGTTCTCATCAATTTGTTCTTCCACCTGGATTATGTCGCCTTCATTAAAATCAAGTTCTGATTCATTTTCTGAAAACAAACAAACAAATAAACAAAAAATAATAATGAGAAACCAACATGAGTGCATAAAAGAATGACTATGCTTATCATCATTTTCTGTTGAAGCCCCGTTTGGAGGTGGGGGAAGCAGAAGTTACATACATACATACATACTTTATTGACTTTCCCCCACAGGACACCCAAGCATAATATTTGAATATTATTAAAAATGGCATTTCAAAATACAAGACTTTGTATGGGATTTCGAAGCGAACATTTTGAGCAATTCATAACAGCGAACTCTACTGAATAAAGTTCGTGAAACATTACATGGTGTTGTTTGCTATCCTTACAACGTACTTTGAGCAATTTTAGGTCCACTTACTTTACTGTGTATTAGCATGTATGGTACAACGACAAGGAAGGAGTCATTTGGCCCGATTTAGCCACTTTCACCGCTCGACATGTTTAGGAATTTGCTCGAATTTACGCACAAATATAGTTCGGGCTCCCATTCTGACTTAGCGACTTGATAAAAGGATGACATCCAAATGATTTTCTCATAACCAGTTGCACATTCCTCGTGTTCACAAAGAATTAGCCACTGCACAAAATCATAATAGCATCTCAAAATAGGCTGCCATGGATCCGTGAGGATCACGATAGTCCTGTTTGACCCCGGTCGACACTGGACACCAGTAAAATAACGCCCCAATGGGGAGGGCCATGCTCGTTTTGGTCGTGTTGCAATTGCAGTAGCTATGACCCGGTGCGGACACAAATTGTCGCTCTAACGCGGTCTGGTTCGCGTGAGAAAGGTGGAATCACTGCGTGGGACTCCGTGACCTTATGGGGGAAATTAAGAAAACCCATACAAAGTCTTATATTTTGAAATGCCATTTTTAATGATATTTAAATATTATGCCTGGGCATCCTGTGCTTTCCTCAAGGGGCTTTTCAAACTCAATAATCCTACTTAATCCTATTTACAATATTTTTATTGATATATAAGTTACATGTACTTGCTTGAGGGGAGTAAAATTAAGAACTCTAGAGTGTGCTACAATCGGAGTCTTTTTATCTCTTTTGTTACCAATAAAATATCATAGATACCAAGTTTTTGTGTTAGGTTGGTGTGAGATTTACAAAAATAGGGGCTGATTTTAAGAGATTTACAGAGATCTAGTAATTTGGTAAAACAGCAGAGAGATCCCCCAAAGGATCATTAAAAGAGTTGGCAAGAGAGCAGCTGCAGTTGTAATAGTACAGTGCAAACTGCCTTATGGCCACACTGTTAACCCCTTAAAGCCCCAAGAGTGACAAGCATCTAATTTCTCCTTACAATATCACTGCATGAACACACATCCAGTTATGAGAATAAAGGAAATGATCACCAAAGATAAAAAGTCTTGATGTTTAAGTAAATTCTCCTAAGTAGTACCCTCCCCACACTTGAAGAACAACGAGGAGAATATGCATGTTGATTTTCTAAAAACCTTGTTAATCTGACCACACTGTTAATGCAATCAGTGAACAATTAGTGTGCATAGGATGGGGATTAACTGTAAAAGTTTTTTGAGGTAAACTTACCTGACTCAAAATCATACAAAGCTTTAAAAGGCCCACTGTAGTAGGGGCCATTTGCTGCTGCTGGGGTCGGAGCTGATGGGGGCGCTGAAGGTGTCGGTGAAAAGCTGTATGACGACTGAGATTCTTCATCACTATCATCATCATAGTGGGTCTTCGTAGGTGCTCGGCGTTCAGTACGAGGACGACTGGAGGCCTCTGAAACTCTATTAAAAAGGTTACAGTTTTAGTTTATAGTTGACCCTGATAACTCGAACCTTTGGAGGAAATTGAAAAAGGTTTCAGTTATCAGGAGTATGAGTTATTGGGAGTTACCTTTAAATGAGTGGTAACTAGGGTATAAAATACAATCTTGCTTTGTTGAGCTTACCCTCTTGCTCTGACAAAGCAACAATGCTTGTCAAGTGACCTACAAATCTAACAGTGAAATATATACCCCATCGACAACTGCTTGAATGGATGTACACTGTAGATGGTTTGTTGTTCAATTAAACTTGTTTTGGGTTTGGATCTTAAATTTTTTGTTATATAATTTATTTGAATAAAAGTGACCATGAGACAAGAGAAAACAAAAATAATAGTCATAACAAAGTCAACCTAAAACATAATTATCCACCTACAATGTAATTCACAGGTGAAGTTCTTTGACAAGAAAAACAACAAACAGTTGCACAGCTGTAACAACATCACCATTGGTACATTTAGAAAAAAATATAATTTGTGAAATTTCATTTTATAGAACTAACACCACAGGTATCCCAAGCTCACATTCTTGCACTGTGAGCTTAGGCCACCTGTGCTAACACCAGACAGTCCACCTACTTGCTGTTCAATGTGGCAACCAAGCTCTCCATAACATCACAGCAATGTTTGTGATAGTCATAAACCGCTTCTGCAAGGGCAGCTAGTTGACTGACTTGTTCCACCTGGAAAAAAAATGTTCAATAAATAATACTTTATGCTACTTGCACCATGGTCACATACAGAGACTAGCATGATATTGGCAATCTCTGCTTCCTCCCTGGGCTTTTCTCTTCTAGAAGAAAGAGAATTGGGCCATAGCTTAGGAATGAATGTGAATTGCAGCAGGGAGCTTGAGATCTCTGTGGCCCTAGTCGTTCCTCATAGTAATCTGTTAACTTTTATTTGGTTTCTGTAGCATGAAGCAATCAGGAATAAATTATTACAACTTGGGCCTAGGCCTGGATGTGCTGCTGGTCTATGGCAGGGTTACCCCCAGTATTTTGGTTAGGTTTTAACAACAGTTTGCTGACCACTACTCATTTATGCTCACAAAGAGAGCCCTTGAATGGAACCCAAAGAGAAGAAGAAAGTGGGGGTGTCCGGTTCAAATGTGGAGATGCATGCATTTGACAAAAATTATCTACAGGCTGCAGGGGTTTTGCAGACAGCAGCAAAGAAGACAGCCAAGAACAGGATAAGATGGGGAACTCTGGTTTTGGACTTACATAGTAGATAAGAAGTTTAAAGACCCATTTATACACCAAGGTTAGGAGTCAGAGACAACTTGGAGTTAAGCCTTCATGCTTGAGGAAACAACTTGTCACAGTGCAGACACCAAGTCTCAGCCCTCACACCTTCTGATCAAGCAACTGAAAGTCTGTTAAAAATTCTGACGTGCTCACTACCACGCCACATAGCCGAGCAAAAAAACCTGGGAGACTGGAGCTTTAACAGCGCAGAAACTAATAGCTATACCAATAGCATTTTTTTCCCCGAGAATTTTGTGATCGAAATTCAACATTGGCAATAATAAAAAAAATTAAAATTATAACAATTTAAAATAGCTTACATCAGAAGACTCAATAAGATTCAGCATACTGTTGTAGCAAACTTCTTTGGATTCCTCAAACTTTTCCTCTGCAGCTCTGATTTCCTCTTCTGGAACTAAAAAACGACCAGTGGTAAATAAGTCAATTTCTGCAAAGTTTAACTTCCAAGATGCATTCACTTATCATTCTGAATATAAATGAGACAATTAAATACAATCTGCCCCTTCGATCACCTCCACTATACAGATACCTTAATATGAGTCTTATTCACTTATGGTCCCAAGGCAACCAAAATTCACATTTTGAACTAAAACCCTCACAACACTGTGAAATGGATACTTTCAAGGTTTGAACTCCCTCCCAGAAAATATCCATACCCACCCCGTGAGAGGTCATTGGAAATTCTGAGGGAGTGGGGTCTCAAAAGCCAAAATTTTTAAAGGAAAGTATGAAGTTAAACCCGGAATTTCCACATACATGTACATTGTATGAACAAGATACATATACTCAAGTCTGAATAGTAACATCATTTAACTGTGCGGTTCCAGACAATATCCATACCCACCCCATGAAAGGGCATTGGAAATTCTGAGGGAGTGGGGTCTCAAAAGCCAAAATTTTTAAAAAGGAAAGTATGGAACTAAACTGAAATTTTTAGAGAAGCAGGGGTGGGAGTGTGAGCTCAAAACAAAAAAACCCTTTTGTGGGGGGGTGAGGGGGGGGGGACAACACAATGCTTTCTGATACTGGTAGGTACTACATCTACATGTAGAAGGCATGTAACACGGCATGTCTCTCATTGAAGGGGGATTACCAGAAGTTAACGTTGTACCTTTGTGTGCTTTTCTCTTTTTACAGTCAAAATCAAGTCTTCTTCCCTGCAGCTTTTTCCTGTGGTGCTGGCAAAAGAAGGAAACCCAACATTCAAATGACATGCCAAGGATTTATTTCAACTACAACATCCAGAAAGATTAAAGGGACAATCCTGAGGAATTTGCTGACATTCTGTTAAAACTGTGTTAATATTATGATTACCCAGTAAGCAACCTTGTCCACATAAAAAATACTCCCAGCACATTAACAGGAACATATCAATTGAATTTTTGCAAGAAGAGCAAACCATGATAATATTATTTATTAATGATTTCTGCAAGACTCAACTGCAAAAGTTGAAAATGTTGGCCCAGCATTTTCAAGCTGTAATCCATTTCTGGCATTGCCATCTGTAGCCAAAAACACTTTATAATTATTCCAAAGCACTTCATGTAGTGGTGTTTTTTAAAAAAACCAGGCCCTACCATCTCCAACCCATGCTAACTCAAACTATTTTCATGTAATTTCTCCTTACAATACAGTATATGCGTCATCATGATCAAACATAAGAAGAAAGGTAATGATCACCACAGATGATAAAAATACCTTGATGTCTAATCAAATTCTCCCAACTAGCACCATAAGAAGTACATGGAGAAAAGTGAGGAGAACATGCCTATCCATATTTGACTTTACAAAGGTTAATACCATTATTTCTTTGATGTCTCTGTTTCTGAGCTGATCCAGTGGGTCAAGGAAATTTTGCTTGACAGTTGAATCCAGTGCTTCTTTTATTTCTGCCAGATTTGAGAATGCTTCCCCACAATCCTGCAGTGCTTGACCTGAAAAGCCAAATAAAATATTAACTAAAGGCCATCTCCACAAAATGTTTTGTTTCCCACTGCACCCCCTTTCCCTCATAAATGTGGGCCGGTTGGTCAGTTAATCCCTCCCCCCGCCCCCCCCCCCCCCAAAAAAAAAAGAAAAGAAAAAGACAGGCATAGAAAATAGATCTTAACAAATTAAACTATTAATAAGACAGTAATTCTAAGCGAGGCTTAATTATATCTTGCTCATGACTGCCATTTTGTAATGAGCTGTTATCACACTAAAATGGGTTCCAAGACCTGTCATGAGGGCTGATTTAAATTTCAGAGTCACTTGAGGACATGTAAAATACATATGCAATGATCTTAGACACTTTTTGTTTAGTTTTCAAAAAAATTGGGTCAGTTGGGCAATGGGAAATCAAATATTTTGTGGGTTGACCTAACAGGTGTATATAGACAGATTACATGTAAATAAAAGGGTTGGCAAAAAGGATGGTACACTGTAAGTGATGATTTTGTCATTAAGTTTTTTTCAGATGCTTGATTTTACATGAACCTCAGAATCATATTAAAATATTTACAAAATTTTCATGCACAAACTTGGTTTCACGTGTCTACATTTTTGGTACTTAACTACAAATCTACATGTACGTGTTCATGTAATAATGCAGTGTACTACAATGTAATTTTAACTTGCTTTTAATGATGCAGAATATTAACTTTTAGACCAGTTTACACACTTCAATTTGTTGGCCCGATTTGTCTGCCTGACAGTATGAGAGCGCAAATCAAATTTATGTGTATTTTTACAAGCGATTTTACAGCCAATTCGTGAAAATGAAAATCAGCCTGTTTCAGAAAATCTGTTGCAGTGCAACAGATTTTTATCGAGTCAGGCCAACATTCTCAAAGAACCCGCCACGTCAATCAAAAAAAAATATACTGGTATTAATGACAAACTATGCATATGATTCACTCTCTGATACTGTTGGGTTGACAGATACAGTGCAACCTTGATTTAACAAACCTCTATATACGTGTAACGAAGTCCTCGGTATAACGAACGATATTTTTCAGCCCAGTAGTGTAAAGTATGGAAAAGAACGTCGATATAATGAACCCTCGATATAACAAACCAATTTCCCCAGTCCCTTGGCACTTCGTTAAATCGAGGTTCCACAGTTATTTGGGATGACTAGGAGCTGACTTACAGTTGTATCGTAGCATGTAAAAAAACATATTATGATTTATGTTCTGATAATGTCAGGCAGGTGAATCCTGATAACAAATCATACTTGTAGCCTGTAAACTGACCTTTAGTAACTGCAACTTCATTTTGTTTATTTACATGTAAATCACAGTCACATGTGCTTGTCAACTTACCAAACAGTGACTCTTCTCCCAAATCCTGTCCTCCTTTCTGCATAGTTTCTCCTAGCAAACCCTCGGGTTGAGGGTACCTGGATACTTTAGCCTCACCGCGCACTTTATGAACAGTTGACTGCATTGTGAGCTTGGCTCGGGCAGCTAAAAAATGATATCAACAACTAATTACTTAAGGTGTGGCAGGAAATAATTATTAAATCACCAGCACTTAATTTTGCATTCTGTTCTAACATGCATGTACATATACAACTCAGATATGAGGGAAACTTTTATTGATAATTAATAAGAGTTTGAAATCTCCACATTCCAACAGTTACATGCTATCACTTGATCATTCAAAGACCAGGTAGTTCAAACAATTGAGAAGGTACATCATGTCAATGTGCACAGAACTGTATGGCACAGAAATGATTTATATGTGTAACAATGGCACTGTACCTGGATTAGGCTGAAGGTACTCTTTAGTCTTGGTGCTTACATGTTCCACAAGATGTGCAGTAACATCAGTTTTCTAGAGGAAAAAACAAACAAATGAACATTCAACAACTCAAATGTGTAACAGCTACATGTAGTGCAGTGAGTCCACCTAAGACTTCTAAAGGACGGATTTTGAGAATTAATTATTAATTAATTATCACATAAACTTTGCAAACTTACATGTATCTGATAAATGACTAACCTAAATACTGTAACATATTTGGTGATTTTGTGCCTTTGAGGAGGCAATCTGTGTTGCAGCAATTAGCAAAAATTGCCAAGTGTGCTCCATACTGAGATCAATAAATCACCATCATTGTATCGCACGAATGATCATTACATCTCATATTGCACGACATGAGTTATGTCAGCAATCAAATCCCTGATATCTGGCATTTCAAATATTGGTGATGAAATTTGCTCTCGTGATTCTCCAAAAGTCACATGTACCAGCTATGAGCCAGTGGACTAGTCCTGAAAACGCCAACAGTCACTCACGATAAATTTTGCTGTGATGCATATGTAGAAGTACCAAGAGTGTCACCGGCTTAAAGTGCCACTGGGACCAGAATTTTGGTATTTCATGTTTTTACATTTTCGAAGATAGTTTGTGGTTCTTAGTCATCATGCCAAATTTCAACTCATTACGACGAATGGAAGTCGCTTTTTTCGGACGGTTTTTGACGAGATTTTGCGGCCGCCATTACTGGCCCTTGTTCCGGAAGCGCGCTTGCGAATTAGCGGAAGTGACGTCAGAGACTCACCCCAATTTGGTGCCTTCACATGGTTACTTACAGCGGGAAATTTAACTGTCCTAGAGGAAAGACTTCTTGCCAATTGTTTGCTGCACGACTTTGAAATCTTCCTTGCTGCAGCAGTTTTGACGGGCATTACTTGAGTTGTACAATGCTACAACAATAAATCCAACCATCGAGCTGGTATTTCGCTTCATCGGAGCCCTGCGAGCGGACCCGCAGTGGAAAAAAGGACAATGTTCATACTCACACACAGTGCGAATTTCAACCCAAGAGGCATTTACGTCGTCTATTTTGATCACTTCAAGGACAAGTTTTTCCAGAGGGCTGTTCATATCGCAAGATCCCAGAGGTTGATCATTCCATTGTCCATTCCAACATTATGGAAAAAAGAACCCGAAAAAACATTATCTGCGCGAACAAGATGAAAGGTACCTAATCTTATAACGCAGTTGAAGTGATAGTTTGTTTCTTTTTCAGCGCATCCACCTTTGTGCAAAACGGATTTTCTTTTACCTTATTTTAAAATTCATATCGTCGTGGAAAACTCTTTCAGTACTGCCGTCTGCTAGCGCGAAGATCCTCGGCGTGGTAAAAAACAAATGCAACCCGGGCGAATGCAGGACCGTCGTGACTAAGCCAATATAGTTTGTACTGCCCATCTTTTCCTTTTTTTAATTCCACATCTGTTAATTTCAGAGGAGTAATCGCTTCTTTCCTTATTCCCTGTCGGTGAAGAGTCGATTGACACTACTTGCCTAAGGGTTTAACAAAGTTATTTCTTTTGACTGTCATAGCAATCTTAGTGAATGAACCACCAAGGAAAATGATTAAATGAAGGGCCCGGTGGAAAAAGGGCATAAGTGACGATATGAGGTTAAAATCGAAATTGCTCCTATTTAGCTGAACATTGGCACACAGGCTGGTTTTCATGTGAGGAACACCGTTGCGCACTTATTTCTTGACCTGAGGTCTAAAATTTGAAGAATTAGCATATTACTTTTGCTTAAAACTGACACAAAGAAAACAACAGGACCGCGGATTCTAGGTTGAATTCCTTTGTTTTAGTTCAGCCAGAGAACAAAAGAAATCTTTCACGCATCACTTGAGCGAGTTCAGTTCAACAACACTTTTCACGCAAAAGTAATACGCTAATTCTTCAAATTTTAGATCTCAGGTCAAGAAATAAGTGCGCAACGGCGTTCCTCACATGAAAACCAGCCTGTGTGCCAATGTTCAGCTAAATAGGAGCAATTTCGATTTTAACCTCAAATCGTCACTTACGCCCTTTTTCCACCGGGCCCTTCAAATGTTAAGTTATTATTTTTACGCAGCGAATAAGGTAAGCGAAAGTTTCGTTTCCTTGGCGGTCCGCATGTTGTTGTTATAGCGGAAAATTTTCCTAATGGCTTTTTTAAATTTTGACTACAATTGTTTAGATTTCGGTCACACAAGGCCTCCAGTTCTTGAAAAAAGGTCTTGGTTTGTTTCACTTCTTTTGGCTCAAGTTAAGAATTCGATAAAAACTGTTTAAAATATTTAGCAGCGCCAAGCACTTGTGTTTTAATTTATTAAGCAACCACTGTACTATGATGGACACGATAAGCTGCCTGTCAGCTAACTACAACATTACGGTTTTTTGATTCAAGAAAGTTTCCCAGACTATGCCAAGACTATGCCTATGCTTGTTTTATACTGTACAATGAACATAAACAATGGCAGACAAAGTATAGCTTCTTTTATTTTCTCCCACGCCTACAATAAAATCGAGCTACCGATGCTTGACAATTCGCGAGCATCAAAGTCTATAAAGTTTTTCATAGGTGTTTTGTTTAAATTTCCACAGCTTAAAAAATCAGTTCTTCGAATAGCCATCTCTATTTTACTACAGTTTTATTCAGTGGATAAAAGTTGCACAACCTACCTTGGAATGGATAAATTTATTCGCTGGATACCCGGCGGCTGGACAGCTGGCTGGCAAACAGTGCTATCCAAGCTTCGAACAATGGAGATGAAGCAAGCGATAAATTGTATTCCCTGGACGGCGACTTATCCATTGGAAAAGAGTTATCCACTTTTTGAGCAACTGGGGCTTGAACTACAATCATTGTATAGGCATATTTCGCTTATGTTTTGAACTCTCGCCAAACAACTCAGATAATATGGCGAGAAAAAAAAACACTTTTTAAAATCAGTTTGTAAACAAGTTTTTCAGTCGAGACAAAACACAAGGAAACGCGACTGAGGTGAGCCTCTGACGTCACGAGCTATTAAATTGCGCAATCACCCAGGAACACGTTTTCAGTAATGGCGGACACATTTAACGCGACTTTGGAGCTAAAAAATATTAGAATCGAAGGTTTGTTGTTCAGTTTTCTGGGGAAATATAAACAAAACACGACATTCTGCGACAGAATTTGGCCGAAATAAACCTATGAATATTCGTCCCAGTGGCACTTTAAGGTGGCTCCCTAGTGTTGCCACAAAAGTGACTATACAAACTGGCAAGGCTTGCAAAAGTAGCCCTAGTTCTGTTGTCTTGCAATATTTGTTCCTGAATTTTACCAGTGAGGTTACCAACATAACTACCCTTATTTTTCAGGTTTTGCTTCTTAGGCATAGGCTGTTGTCATGGCAACAAAGCATCTAAAAAATGACAGATATTTGCTATTAATTCGACTTTTTTCTTAAATATTTTGATTTTCCCTTGGTGAAATTTTTTAAAACTATTTTGTGAAAATGATTTTGACTAACATTTTGCAGGGGAAAAAATATGGGATCGTTCAGACGGATTCACAGATGTCACATGATTTCTTATTTTTAACCATTAAACTGAATTGCTCTGACAGAATTTTTCCAAAAAATAATATGTGAAAGGTACCGTTAGTATCTCAAAATGTGCAAGTTAAAAAAAAAAAAATTTCACCGAAGGAAATGCGAGAAAGTTTACCTTTAGTTTTGCTTTTTTTGGCTATGTTGACGTCACAAAATATCAGGAAAAACCTACGATTTTATGTGAGCATGCGCAGATTACTACAGCTCGCATCATCAGCGCGTACAGCCATAAAACTATAGGGAGCCACCTTAAGTATCAAGAAAAGTGGTATCTTGGAAGAGATTTAAAATTGAGTGCTTTTTAAGGAAGTGATTATAATAGCATTGTCTCTTGGAGATATTCAACTTTTCAAAAGAATACAGAAGGGTGAAGCTGAAAAGAAACAAGGTGAATTTAAAAGAGTGTTAAGGTATAACTTATCCTGATAATCATAAATAAATTATTAACAGCTGGCTGCTAAAAATACATTTATATAGAAAATTGTCAAACAACTGACATAGAGTAGTACAATGGCAGTGAAATCGCTGGGAATCACTTTCTAAGGAGGGTTAATATCTGATAAATGTAATAAACTACAGCTAAACAACACATATTATGCGGATGCCATTTTGATTTTATTAGCTTATGTATGCCTACAAGCTGTTTAACAGGTGTAGAAAACGTATAAAAATTCCAGTGTCTATAAAACAATCCACTTTTTCTTCTTTTTGTGTTAAAGGATTATAAAGTAGTCCATTTAATGGCTAAATGTGGATGCTATTATTGGGTTTGTGATATTAGTCGCTGGTGGATGTTTAAAGCATTAAATCAATCATGTTCATTTCAAGAACGTTTGCAGGATATGATCAAACAGTATACTCACGCGAAGTCGTACAGGAAATCGGTCGAATTTTCCTCAAAGGCAATTATAGAACAATGTTGTTCCAGATGTTTAAGCAACGTATAGCGATAGAATTACATAATATTAATGAAAACTAAATTTAATTGTTTAAAGAGGAACAATTCGTCACAATAGAGAAGCACACATGAAGTCCACATAACATGAAAACAAGGAATATTTTCAAGTCATTTACAGCATGTATGAAACTTCTGAAGAGTGAGTCTTGACTTTTGCCGGGGAGAATGTTCGTTAATTAAGAATTTGAGTTTATTCAGTAACAACTGAGAGCTATGAGGGAGAAACTGTTATAAAATTCAAACGCCACATTTCCATGACAAGGCAGAACCAGCTTAGCGGTTTCAAAACACTGAGCTATTATTGGTGACAGGATGTGCAAGCCACTGCCAGAGAAAACGAAAAAGTAACATTTAGAGAGAAGCTGCGAAGCTAAAATCAACTGCAAAACATTACAACAGATATAGCATTTTACAAAGACAAACATTCTAGCGCTTGCGTATAAAATGGAGTTGTAAATCAGAGCGAGGTTGTAAGAGCTGCTCAAGTTCATTGAAACTGTTTAGTTTGTGTAAGAAATACCTAAACCACGAGTGTTTCTAACCACAGAAATTGACAACTAAAGGAAAAACTGAACAGCAAACTTACTCTCTCTAACTCCATAAAATCTTCTTCAAGTTTCGATCCCTTGGCACCACCAATCTTCTCGCTCATGTACTGCCACACGAAACGGAAATCAAAGTTGTGAATTTCATGGCGCTAAAGAGAACAGAAATTCTGACGCCTGTCAGGCACAGAGCACAAGAATCGTAGGTTTTTCTTTACCTGATTAGCCTTGTTAATTTGTTTCTTGAACCCTGCAAAAGACATGATGACTTTTTTATGATCTCTGTGCTCCTTGATCGTATAAAGAGAGCGTTTTCAACCGGGAATACAAACGTAAAACGACAAAAATAGCCCTTGAGTCAACCGGACTTGAATCACGTCGACTGCTCTCACTTCCTTCAAAGGAAGATCTGGGCTCCAGTCACGTGATTCAAAATGGCGGATTATATGCAAAACAAAACCTCGCAAACCTCGAACCCCGCGTAATATTTTATACTGTCTCCTCTTCGGCATTTGCGATGGGTTGTTTTTTAGTTGTTACGTGGTCAACTGCAGCTGATAGGTGATGCGATGGGAGAGAAATGTCAGTGGTGTTCTTTGATGTGCGCTATTTGCCGCATAGGATGTTTTCGGGTAAGGTTTTGATTGAACCGGCGCCAAAGCAAAGTCTGACAGGTCTTTTGAAATTTTTAACTTGCACTACAGGCAAGTGCTGCTAAATAGCTTTTATTTTATTTAAGGAATTCATCAGACTTTGATAAATTAGAAACATATTTTTAATGAAATGTTTGCTTACGTAAACATGATCACACTAATTTTGCTTGCTTGAGTGAAAATTAAGATCTCAGCCTAAGCCTAATAATTTAACCTGAACGACTTTTAAAATCAAACATATCATCACGGGTGATCAGTTGAATATTGCAGTAAAAAAGTGCTCTTCTTTATTCTTCTGTAGTTAAGTTAAAAGTGGGTGACTAAAAAGAAAAAAAATAGGGTTTGTTCTGCGGTAGAGCTGACTCTTCATGATTACTGATTCGTCCAGACAGTTGTCTTAAATGTAGTTTATACAGGACGTATCTAATCGATATTTTCGATACTCGATAAAAGTCGATGGTAATCGATCATAATCGATACTAATCAATCGATTAATATTGGAAATCGATAGAAACTGATCGCTCGCTTTCTTGTGATTATCGATTTTGATCGATTTTTGTAATTGGCTATCGATTTTATCGATTTGTTCGACAATTATCGAAAAAAAATGGTCGAAGTATATTCACTTTCGTAAAGTGTTCAGTTTCAGTGTCTGGTTGATCCTCCCTAGAATGAATCACAAGTCACTAGAACTAATAAACAGCAGCTCACATATATCCAAGTAACAGCCCCTTAACACTTTATTGAAGATTGACTACAGGATTTTAAATTTTGCTAGAAAACTTAAAAGGATCGAACATAAGTGGCCTACAAATCTAAACAAGCCCTCCGCGTTATGCCGTCATGCGTGTCTCCCCACATTAGCGCTTGAAATTCTTCGAGAATTTGTCAATTTCTGCAGCTTTCTGTCACTTTTAATTTAGGGAGAGACTCCGGATATTTTTACAACGATTCTCGAATACAAATGCGCGTAAAATTTCCTTCGCTTTGTACATTGGTTGGCGATATTCAATTCTCGTGAGTACGGCACAGACGGATGAGCACAGAGTACAGCGCCATAGGACTGCTGGGCTGGAATATTGCCTGTCAGTGATCCTTGAGAAAGAAAATTAGGAAATTTGCCTTCCATCTGCATTAGAGAAAGAACTTACATTGTTTTTAATCTTCAAAGTCGATTCGAAGGTAAGCTTGAGGGTAATCGATGTGACAAAAAAGTTTGTGATTATCGATTTCTATCGTTTAAATTGACTAATCAATCGAAAAATATCGAGTACTATTGAGCATTATCGATTAATCGATTAGCTTTCCGATGATCGATTCCCATCGATTAGGTACGTCCTGTTTATAGAGTGTTTTAGTGGAAAATAGACCACTTTTAAAGTTTATACGAGACTACATCTAGGACTCGAGGGGCATATTATTCATATCTTCACTAGTGAGGATATCGGTGACAACATTTCCCACTTTTACACTGTTGTTTGTACAAAGTTTCCAATAAAACACTCTTGTCAATGTAATAAATAGAGAATAATGCCTGGCGGCTTGAAGATGTGTTAAAACTATTTATTTTTTTTTTTGGTAAAAACAATTATATTTCACTTACTCACTGCACTCGTTCGTAAAATATTGTTTTTACCACTCGAAAATAAAATTCTGGGCAGAGCAATTATCTATGCAAGTTATGCAAATTGGCACTGCCCACATTTACCAAACTTGTACTTTTTTAGTGTGGTCAAAAGCTTTGCTGTAAGCAGCCATCAGCTCCAAGGCCATCATATTCTGTGATTGCAATTGGGTTGAGCCAGGCAGGAAAGTCACTGCTGTTTGCTAAGCTGAGTGCTGAAACTGTTGAAGATGACTTGAAACCCACAGTAGGTAGGTACTGCGGTTGTATAACTTCCTAGGGAGGGAGGGAGGGAGGGAGGGAGGAAGGGAGGGAGGGAGGGAGGGAGGGAGGGAGTGGATACTCAACAAAGTCTGGGTAGGGGTGTGATTCCCAAACTGACAAACCTTGAGCCTGTTTAACAAAATGTTCCTTGCAGTAGGAGTTGAATTGATTCTTTGATTCCCAACAATTAAATGCGGCCAAACATGTCAGATGCAAGAACAGAATGCACAAAAGACCAATGAAATTAGAGAAGATAGTTCCTTGTCTACTAAATAGGTATTGTGTCATTTAACCAATTTGCATGCACAAATGAAGGGCCCGGTGGAAAAAGGGCGTAAGTGATGATTTGAGGTTAAAATCGAAATTGCTCCTATTTAGCTGAACATTGGCACACAGGCTGGTTTTCATGTGAGGAACGCTGTTGTGCACTTATTTCTTGACCTGAGATCTAAAATTTGAAGAATTAGCGTATTACTTTTGCTTAAAACTGACACAAAGAAAACAACAGGACTGCGGATTCTAGGTTGAATTCCTTTGTTTTAGTTCAGGCAGAGAACAAGAGAAATCTTTCACGCATCACTTGAACGAGTTCAGTTCAACAACACTTTTCACGCAAAAGTAATACACTAATTCTTCAAATTTTAGATCTCAGATCAAGAAATAAGTGTGCAACAGCGTTCCTCACATGAAAACCAGCCTGTGTGCCAATGTTCAGCTAAATAGGAGCAATTTCGATTTTAACCTCAAATCGTCACTTACGCCCTTTTTCCACCGGGCCCTTCAAATGTCAGTATTAGAAAATGCTCAAAATTTGAGAACCTAAGGGCAGTAGTTGAACTTTGGGGTCTGTTTTAAGAACATTTCCTTCTTGAAAGCCTACATGTAGATCTGTCCCAGAGTATGGACCTATAACCGGAAGATTGCAAATATAAACAGTAGCAAGTTTGGTCTCCCACAACAGGCCCCCAATAGTACTACACTGAAGCTAACCTAGACAGGTGCATTTGCAGTGAGCAGAGCCGGTTTTTTATGATATGAAACATGTCTGAATCTCTCAGGTTTTTCTGTGAAAGCTGTTCAGTTGCCCACTGCTATTCTTAATGTCAAGGAACTTGGAGGTCAGTATTTCAAATTTTGTCTGAAAACTGAACAAATGATGAACATTCATGGATGTCTTAAACTAAATACAAAATTTATTTCTTGGTGGAATGTCTTTGAAGCATTTTTCTGTATTGTCCCTTCAAGCCATAACAGTGACGAAAATGAAATTTCTCTTTACATCATTGCTGCTTGTTCAATCATTCAAGTGATGAGAATAAAGGAAACAATCACCAAGGATAAGATGACTTGATATCTGGACAAATTTTCCTTACTAGTTTCATACAAAAATGTACAGAGAACAGTAAGGAGAATATGAATTCTCAAATCAGACCTTAAAGGGTTATAATGCCCCAGAGTAGATGTAGTATGAGATTCGCCATAGCCTCAGAGTTAATGCAGGAGACACTGGGTCAACTCTCTCATGGTTGAAGTTTTTTACTGTATGCCTTACAACTTGTTTTCAATTAGTTTTTTTTGGTGTAATTCTACCTTGTAGGTGGTGACAATGTTAGGAAGTACTGGCCTCATTACTATGGAGGAGCTCAGGCAGTAGTAAGGAAGTATTTTAGTATTAAGGTATTTTAGCTGTCACAACTGGTCTGAAACACAAAAACAAAACACAAAATAGGCATCTTACTACAACTAACTTTTGCTGGTCTTAGTTTTCACATTTTTCATGACAAAAAAATTCACATAAATAAGGACTTAGCAAAAAAGTTGCTGTCATTTTCTGATTGAGCAAAATTTTATACAGTCCATTAAGAAAGTGTGTTCTAACTTACAAATAAGAGACTGTCACTAGCATGTTACTTTGATTTTGCCTTGCTTGGAAATTATTGTAGTTATGTTTATCATTATTTGGGACCGGGCACTCTTCTTTAATGAACATTCTAGAGTCATTTGTTTTTAAAGAATGTATGCATATTTGATGCACCTTTTATACTTATTCATCAAGCAAAACAGGTCCTCTGAAGACTCTGAATGTAGGCCATTGGGCCCTCATAAGACAATTTCTAGGATAACCCCTACCTGTGGTCCCAGAAAATATCCATACCCAGTCCGTGGATGGTGATTGGAAATTCCAAGGGGGATCTCAAAAGCCACAATTTTTAAAGGAACGTATGAAGGTTAACTGGATTTCCAGAGGGGTGGAAGGCTCAAACCAAAAAACCATTCATGGGGAAGGTATGGATATTTTCTGGAGCAAGATGTTTTTTTTTTAATTATACAAGAGACTCACCTTTTCCTTGTGTTATGTGCCATAGGTGTTTGTGGTAGACAGCAGTAGTAATGATGATGATGTGGACTTAGCGGCAGCTGAACTTCAAGAAGCTCTCACCCACCCATCCCTGGAGTCTCTTCCTCTGTTGGTTTTGGCTAACAAACAGGATGTACAGGGAGCACGTAGCACAGATGAGGTCAGTTGAAGTTGCACGTGCTGGACTAGTTTTAATATTTTGCAGCCCCTTCCAGTTAGGAAGCTGTTTAATGATTGAAGAACTGAACTTTTTTGAAGATACCCTACGATTAATTTTGAAAGCCAGATTGAAAAAGGTTGATTGGTTTAGAGACCTCCTGGTAAAATTTTCCACAGGACCCCATACTTTAATTTTTCTGCCTGAAGCTCTTGTGATTGCTGTTTGTTTTTTTGTTGTTTTTAAGGGGGAGCATGAGATTTCTTCCTTATCAAATCACTCTGCAGTCAAACAAGAAGAAATCATTCTCACACAACAAAATCGCAGTGTACATGTAGCAAGGAATTGAAATGGGCATCAGTGTGTTACCTTTCGCTTTGCGAAAGGTAACACACAATGGAAGCCGTCATGTGACCAATTCAAAGTTATTTATTTACTGTAAATCTCGAATTTTGGCACCTCTCTCCAAAATTCTTCAAGGTGCCAATGGCTTTATATCGTAACAAAAAAGACATACCAGAAAGTCCAACATCTGCATCCTTTTCCTTATCAAAATTGCAATTTGCAATCTGTTCACCATATCGAACCATCCGTGTGATGAACTGTTCGCAAATACAAATTTCTGATCTCTTTTTATTGGAATAGTTACACTCTGTATAAGACGTCACGAAAGGAATGGGGAAACAAGCTGATCGCTGATTGGGCACAAAAAATACAATGCCTTAAAATTTGTGCTCAATCAGAAGCAAGAACACAAATGGGCTCTTGAACTAGTCCGTTAAAGATATCCTCCCAGGGGCTGTTCCCGCCCGTCTTGTAAACTTTTGCTCGCACCAGGCTTCTGCTTGACCCAATTTCGCCCGTTTTATCTGCCTCTCGCCCCGACTATCTGCCCCTGGATCTCCGAGGATGGGAAATACTTGTATTCTCGATTATCTGAGTGAATACATGCTTTTAAAAATGTGAGAATTAGCAGAAAGCAGACTTATAGAAACATTTTTCCTTAACTCCACAGCTATCAAGAATGATGGGCCTGGATGTAATAGCACATAATAGGGAGTGGAACATACAATCCTGCTCTAAAGACGATGTGGAGAGTGCGCGACAGGGACTCTGTAAACTAGTGACATTCATGAGTGCTGACAAAGAGACTACAGAACAGAATCGAATATGAATGCGTCTTACATTGATAGTCTACATGTATATGTAAAGTCAAATCCATCATAAAGGACACTGTGCATTTCCCAGGGTGGGGGGGGGGGGAGGGAGGCTTACTCCTTTGAACTTTAGGTAGTTTTGGGTTTGCATCTTAAAGCTCGAAAAACCTAAAGCGTCTTCATGTATTCTACTCAACCCTTTAAGCCATGTTCTTCTTTCTGTTCTCCATATATTTTATGGTACTAGTTGGCCTGGAATAATTTTCTTAAATATTAAGACATTTTATCTACGGTGATCGTAACCCATATTCTCATGACCTTAATGTTTTATCAAGTGGTGATACTGCATGTAAATAAAAGTTATAGGCTTGTCACTATTGGAGAGAAGAGTCTCAGAACTTCTCAGTGATTCTCAGGTATAAAGCCCTGATATAAAAATGCATACTCTCCTTACTGTTCTCCAAACATTTCTTATGGAAATAGTGAGGAGAACTTGTCTAAATATCAAGACATCTTATCCTTGGTGATTACTTTCTTTATTCTCATCACTTGAATGTTTGAACAAGTAGTGAAAATGTAAAGAGAAATTTCATTTCCGTCGTTGTTAGGGCTTCGTACTGCCTTGGCCTACGCTAGAACCATGTTTACGTACGGGAATCAGTATATCAGTTGTAATATAACACAACAACACTTGAGCGATCGTTTGATTGTAACCTTGTCCATTAACATTTATTTTATACACCAACAGTAAAAGTAACTACAGTGCACTGCGATTACATAGTTGACAAGCACCTATACAGTGTAGCTAACGTAACCACTCTTAAGCCCTTCACGAAAAGTTCTTTCAGGTGACACGTATGGAAGATGTGAATCTGTTTTTTCAGTTTTTTGAGCTTTTTTATGGATGTGATGTTCCATATTTCAGAAAAGTTAATGTAAATAGCCTGTTACAAATGTTAAGATGCTTCATTTGCTTAAGCATGTACATTTTTGGAAATTTAGCTCTTTTCGTGATATTTATGTTCGAATAATTTCAAAATTAAGTTATACAGTTTTTAGACCTGCCGTCTTAGCCCGTACCTTTCAAGCATTTCTTTTGGGAAAAGTACATAACATCACGTTATCAACATTACCTATAAAAATAGCGCTATTTTGATTATTCTCATTACCCATAAATATAGCGCTATTTTGATTAATCTCCTTAAATTGAAGACGGCGGAAGTTATGCTGATACATGTCTCTAAGACGTTGTCTCGTGTTGTTTAAATTCGTCAAAATTCTGTACACACTTGAATCCCGTTACCTCGAACCATTATGAGAAATATAAATTGAAATAGATCGAGTTATCCAGTGAAGGCAGGGGAAATTTCGTTTGGTTTAAAATAAAAGCTCTTAAAAACTTTTAAGAGGAGTAGTAGAGCTTAGACTTGCTCCAAGTTGCTTGTAGCGCACGACACGTGTGATGCAAATCAGTGAAGTCTACGGACTCCACGATAAGAGCTCGTTCTCGTTCCGCAGAACCCGGGGGGGGGGGGGTTCTCCCTATAATGGGCTATACGGGGAGGCTCCGCCCTAAAGGGGTAGGGATTTCACGAGCTGAAGTATATGAAAGCGTAGGGAAATCTGTCATTTAGGCATTTAAAAGGGCCTTTAATTAAAATATTTCGAACAGACGCACCTTATGTCTGTACCATTTTACTTTATTAAACTCTACATGAAAACGAGAAGAAGACTTCCACGCGTGCGCCTTCTGATTACTTGAAGCAAGTCTATAAAAAGGTCTGAGGAGTAGTATGAGCTTTCAGTAATCGTTGGCTCACATGAGCATGCTCATGAGCACACGATGACAAATGCTTCCGTATCTGATGGACGTTCCAGCTGCTGAGGTACAAGCAGACTTGTGGCGACGTCACTTTTACTAGGTCATATGTGAGTTATCTCCTGCATTCTGGAAGGTTGGATAATGTTAAAAAGCGTCCAGCACAATTATAAGGTGAAGAGACCGTTTAACACGAACACTTTACTTGGTTTTAATTCAAGTAAAAAAGGAGATTGAGTTACCGGTGAGTTTGAGGTATCGCGTTTTCACTGTATTCCCTCATTTCAGAGCAGAGTATATCCAAACCTGTCACAGTTGGGGCTAGACTACGACGAGCAGTCCCTCTCTCTGCTCTGGGATACATGTAGGGGCGAAAAGGAGGAAAAAATTGCTCCTTTTCGCCCCATGCCCTCGCGCATTTCCCGTTTGGCTAAAAGCAAACAGAAACGACTGCTGCGCCGGGGGGTCCGGACCCCCCGGTCCAAATTCGCTAGCGGATTTGGACCTCCCGGTCCAAATCCGCTAGCGAATATGGACCCCCGGGGGACCCAATCCGCTAGTGGATTTGGACCCCCCTCGCGGATTTGGACCCCCTATGTAAATGTCCAAATCTGCTAGGACACCGGCTACATGTAGACTTGCGATCACACATCAAAGCCAGTTACCGCGTGGGCACGTGACGTTCCATGCGGCGGTCTAGTTTCGTTTGTGTTTTCGTCAATGTTCCTCCCACATGACTATCTCCGAACAGAAGGAGGGAATGCTCGTAGTCGTCTGAAGCGGCCTTCACACGTCAAACTAATGTTGGCCAACTCGTGTCGGCAAACTCAAATTGGTGTGTGTGAAAGACACAACACCATGTTGGCAAACTGTTGGCGAAAAGTTGGCGAGAATAAAGACGAGTTCTATTTGTCGCCAACAGTTTGCCAACATGTTGTTGTGTCGTTCACACACACCAATTTGAGTTTGTCGACACGAGTTGGCCAACGTTAGTTTGACGTGTGAAGGCCACTTAAGTCGGACAGTACACACCTGTTAAATCTTACCAAGGGAAGTGGATATGTTGCGGTTCAATTTTATCCTTGGTTCAATTTTTGTTTTCCTTTGTTTTTGTGTATGGTAATGTATGATAATGAGCACAAAACAAAGCAAAGTAAAAATTGAAACAAGGATAAAATTGAACCACAACATACATATACATGTATATTCAAAAATTCCTGCCTTTTAGTGAGGTCAGAGACCGTGACGGGGCAATCTTTCCGGAACTTATTGATCACAAATGATTTAATAAACAAGCCAATATCAGCTAGAGATTAGACAATTTTATATGTGTTATGCTTAAAAGAAAAGACGAAACTTTGCTTTATAGAGCAAGATTGTGGGGTAAGCCGAGCAGCTGTGGGACATTTGATATATTTTTCCATCTCCAAACCTCGGAATCAATGTACGGTCATCTACTACCAGTGAGTACGTGAGATTTGAAAACCAATTCTGCAACATTGAAAAAGCCCTTCCTCTTCCCAGCTTTCCCTCTATGACTCTTGGTTAAATACCGATAATCAATAGTTTCGTAACAAGAGCTCTCCCTGGTTAACAAATCTATTTGAAGTAGGAAATCTAAAATACTCGAGGTTTGACTTTAAAAAAATCTGAAGTGGAAAACTAGGGAAAAATCAACACTATTAAACACAAGTTCTTTTAAGAACTTTTTTCATTAAACGTCCCGAGCCTTCTCCTATACGGGCACCGTTTGACCAGGGCTTTTTAGTTCTGCGGTTCTGTCTTGCTAAAACGGCGTTACTGAAACGGATTGTGGTTTGCTCTCCTTGAAAAATTCACTTACTACCTTCTTCTTGGTGTTCTGAGAGCACCTCATGTGTTAGCGAAGGTGCTTAATCATAATTTTAGCAGAATTTTGATAAGACGCCAGGTGCCAGCAGCTTCCAGGACGTGCTTGGCACAAAAAGCAACCACTTCTACCTCATAGAATGAAAATGGTAATTGGCCACGTTCTGTTCAAAATAATACTGCAAATTAAAATTCCCTGCAAAAAAATTACTTCACGAAATTGATATACGGAAACCTATCAGCAATCCTACTCCTTTGGAAATAGGAAACCCGACTGAAGCAATCCAAAGGTCTCTAAAATGCTTCTGCATCACACTTCCACCCAAATGTCACGCTCTTTCACTATAAGCTCATACCATCTTCCTGTTTGTCTTGTAACTCTGCCCGTTTTGCTGAGACAGATCTAAAACCGGAAATTAAGTCATCGGTGAAAATCCTATTTGCATAGATGATCGCACTTCTAACGTGATTTGTGGTGTACAAAATTTAAATATCAAGCTACGGCTGAGACTGCCAGACAGCATAATCTACTTGGAATTGAATTATAAAAAAATGGGCTGATAGTCGGCATAAAATATGTTTTTAAGGCACTGGAAGACGTTGCTTGCTTTGCTTCTTCATATCACGTCATGTTTTTCAGTTCCGTTGGGGGAATTTTATCCCTATGGAGTAGACCAAGGCGACAGTGTAGTTCCTCGTGAAGATGATAATAGCTCTGGAGAAATAAGGATTTCTGTTCTCTTCCCGTATTTTGACCGCAACCACGATTCTCTTTACGTAAGTAATTTCTTCTTATATTCCTTTTTCTTTCCGGATTTTAGCCGTTCGTCATGGAATATACCATAACGTTATCTTTTGAGTGCGAACTGTGGGATAAACTTGTTTATAGCGTGACCAATCAAACAAATCTTGTGACTTTTGTAGAGTGCTGTTGGATTTCGTATTCTGTGTTATACCTAAAAATTCTCGAGAGCGTCAGGGTTCTATAGTGTTTATTCAACGTTTATCTTATCATTGCAAAAAGTGTCAAACTCTGTTTGTGCCTCTCCGATCAAATCTACATATTGAGTTGCATCGTGCGTAAAATCCGGGATAAAATTGTGGCGAGCAATTTTGGATGTGGCCAAAACGAAAATATGTGCAAATAAGGCCCATGGTTTTGAAATTTATTTTCTATCGAAATAAATCGTTTATCTATTCGTTCTTCGAAACCTTTGGGGTCTTTTGCAAAACAGTCAGTCGATTTCCATAAAAGAGAGACTCAAGGTCGCCAGAATCGTGATCGTGAATTCGCTTGATATTGATCAAAATAAATAAACGTGAATAATTAATATATTTGTCTGGGAAGAGAGCACGTATTCAACATTAGTTTTATTCATTTTTAACGGTATCTTGATTTAATTACTCTGGGAGCTTTTTCACGTGACTTTAAATTAAGTTTGCGTGATATCAGTCACATTAGGGAGCGGTCATTAATTATTGGGGGGGGGGGGGGAGGGCCAGGGTTTTTTGGGCTCCCATTTGGGGAGGGTCATATGTTTTTGAGCTTACGCTAAGGGAGGGTGACAAATGTTTGGGCGCCTGTCTTAACAATCTATTTTTTATATAAATATATACATTTCTTAATATAACATAGGTCGACTTCAACCGACCATTCTAGCTATGTTATGAAGCGTGCTCCGCCTAAGAAATGTCCGACCACTACCAGCACTCAGCATGCTTTGAATGCTGGCAGTTGAGGACACTTCACAGGAGTGTGCGCATGCTTCATAATATGGCTGAAATAGTCCATTATCGACGTCTAGTTTGCTGAAGCTTGGACTCAATAAGAATTACTTAGATTGCTTTGATTAAAAATTGAACTGTAACCACAAGAATTCCCTTCTCCTAAGTTTAGGCAGCCCCTGGATCTACAATGCAATGTTGTTTACAAAATCCCGTGTGCTGATTGTTGTTGGAGTTACGTAGGAGAAACTGGCAGATGTTTTAAAACCCGAAGAAAGGAACATCAACGAAATCTTAAAAATTATACTAGAGGCTCGAACATTGCCAACCATGCTTGGCAAAACAATCATTCAATTGATTTTGATGGCGCTACCGTGATAGACAAAGGCAATTACCGTATTCGAAGAACACTAGAATCCTGGCATACTGCCAAAACTGTCGGCGCAGACAATAATTCCAAACCGCTACCAAGACAATACTCTATCTTATTGTAATTCTTATTTTGTCCGTTTTTGTCCATTTTTAGCTTTTTTACACTTCTATTGTATTCCTGTGTTTAATCTTTTCACACCCTCCTTTGCATATATTTCCAATCATGCGCTTTCATTTCTTTTTATATTCGTTAAAGGCTATAGTATAATAGCCGAAAGCTTATATTTCTCTTAAACTTTTTAAACCAGAGAACGCTTTTTATATTTTTAATAGATTGCTTTGATTGGTCATTAATATAATGAAACAACAGATAGCAAAATTGAGGGATGTTGCATTTCCTTGTTTATACAACGCTTGTAAAAAGCTGGAAAACATGCATCTCGTTATGTTATACGGTAATAAATAAAGCAAATAGCCACCATGGTCTCATAAATAATATACTTTCGAGATACTTTCAAGATTTGACAGGCTAACAGTAACAACGAAAAATATAAATGACAGTTTATCACTTTAGACACCATGAATTTCATCACCATGACCTTCATTGCCATCACTTTCAACGCAAGCTCACACCTGCATCGTCATGACCTTCGTCGCCATCACTTTCAACACCATCACCTGCCCCATCATCAGCTTCGTCGCCGTCACTTTCATTGCCATCATCTACAGCAGCATCACTTGCCTCGCCATCACTTTCATCGTCATAATTTGCATCGTCACCACTTTCACTTCTAGCAAAACTTAAAAACCTACGAAGTTCGGATTTTGCAGTGTCCTCTAAAAGACTACATCCTGAAGATATCAACGCGACAGCCCATTTCTTTTGTCTCTTTCCTAGTTGGATGACAATCTCTGTGCGTAAAACCTTTGTACACGTCTTTCCTTCAGGCAGCTCTGCCGCAATCTTCTTAAATCTCATCCGTTCTAGCTAAACGCCTCACCTTTTTCAGTTTCTTCCTCTTGTTGCTATTCTGTTTACTTGATCGCGACATCGCGACTTCCTTTTCGTCGCAGAAAATGTGTGTTTAAATGCTGATTCGCAAGTTTGCTGCATCTCGACTAGTCCAGAGCGTACGCTGTCTAATTCCCTTTTCATAGCATTGCAATTCAAACAATTCGTCAAAGTCATGAGCACTTTTGCGCCCAGTCAAAATCTGGCCAGAAGAGTGTATGGTTGTTTTGAGGTGTTCCTTGAGATCTTTTTCAAGCTTTTTAAGAGATGTTTCAATAGTTTCTATGCACAGCAAGTTCTGCCTGATAGTTCCCGAGTCATGTGGTTTGGGTACATGATTTTCCCGAAGGAGAAATCCATCCTGCTTAAGGATCTTAAATTACAGATTTTATTTGCTCGGAGAGCGGAGAGTAGGAAGCGTGCAAACCTGCCGAGAAGAGAAGTGGAAACGCTTCGAAGATTACGAAGATTACGAAGCCTTAGACAGGGAACGAAAATTAAAAACCTGAAAGTTGCTGTACTGGACATGTACATTGCGAAGCGGAAGTTGAAGCAGTTAAAGGGGGACGTTAAAACAAGAAAAAGTGGATGTCATAACAGCAGACATCGGTAGGTCGCTGGTTCCCAGTAGCCTTCAAGTTCCCAAAGACAGTGATAGCGACGATGATGATGGTGATGATGACGTTGTTGTGGTGTAGGAAATTGGAAGTGATATTGACGATAGAGGGGATTTTGACGAAGTGTATGATAAAATTGAAGACGAAGGCAAAGCAGTTGTGGAGGAGGGGGAGGAGGAGGAGACGAGGGAGGAGGAGAGCATTATCACACTTTTACATACAACAAGATCTGGTCGAATTTGCAGGACATGGAGGGGGAGAGCAAGCGCTTTGGAATTTTCATGACGGAGCGGGAAATTTCAAAGTTTCTATTTAATCACTAGTCACTGCAAAAATAACTCTGGGATACTTTGAATGTCAAACTTTCAACCATTTGAATGTTTTCTTGGCACCGTTTTTAAATACACACCTGACTTCATGTTTTTTAAGAGTTTATACTAATTCTGAACCAAGTTTACGTGGCTGCGCACTTGTGTCCAGGCACACTTTGCCACAGGTAATTTGCCATTATCTTTAATACTTCTCTGAATTCAGGGGCGTAGTGTCCATATATGCATGTACGCACGGGCGTACTGCTGAAATGCGAGAAAAATATATTTCTATTGCCTGAAGACATTTTTATCATTAAATTGTTATATTATTTCGTATCCGGCATAGTGATGCAACTTTATGTAAAATTTTTCATTGTTCCATTACGAATGGAAAGAAACACTGTGAATAATAGTGAATGTCAATAAACGGGTCACCTCTACAGCTATTACAAAGTGATACGGAGATCACTGGGGACGACTTCAAAGCCGAAGTCACAAGCAAAAAAAAAGATGGAGGCACAACAATGGAACGGAGATGATCAGCATGTAAGGCCAAAGACTTTGGTTGAGACTCGTGACCACGCAAACCCCCAGTTTTATCCCGTAGTATATGTTGTGCTTGTAACACTGTTAACGTATCCTGTCTCAACATGCACTGCTGAACGTAGCTTTTGTGCTGATGATGAGGCTGAAAACTCCTCTTTGAAGTACCATGAGTGACAAGAGATTGAGCTCCCTTAATTCTACACATCCATAAGATCAAGGACGTTGACATTGACGGTGTAGTAACAGAGGTTACCTGTCTGAATGGTAGACTTTGCTTGTGAACTGTCAACAATCTGACAATGGCGTCACCATTTTTCCTTTTTTTTTTGTCATACTGTAGCCTTACCGAAAACACTTATCCAATTGGCTGACACATAAATAAATAAACAACTACTATTGCGTTTTACTACGTATTTATTTATTGAAAATGTTCCCCGAAAAAACGCATAAAATGGCATTTCCTAGACCCCAAATTTCAAAATTTTCTGGGGGAGCATGCCTCCAGACACCCCTAGAGGGGGGCGCCTCTGGCTCTCGAAATACTCTCTTCTTGCGTACAGCTTAAAAATTGCACGCTATGTCCCTGCTGATTAGCTTATTGGTATCTATCTCACCATGAATTTTTCAAATTGTTCAAATTGACTTCCATGTTAGAACAAATCGAATAGCGACCAATCCCATTTTGGGGGAGGGTCACAATTGTTTGGGCTGATGTTGTGTGGAGGGCCAAGATTTTTTGACCTTAATTTGAGGGAGGGTTAATATTTTTGGGCCCTCCTTTGTGAAATTTTACCGGCCCTCCCCCCCCCCCAATAATTAATGACCGCTCCCTTAAGCGCCAACTTTCTCTAAATTTATATTCACGTTTCGTCTAGACAAAGCTATAAAACATTTTCATGAATTTAAGAAAAGCTTTTGGGATTCCGTTTTAGCTTGTTTTGAATTTGAATTCTGTTAAGATCTGTTTACGTTTGTTAAAGGAATTCTCTGAAATATCAATGATCAGTAAAGCTGTAGTTATAGACATCTCAGTTCTCTTGTGCTAATTATATGCTTCAGTGATAAAGGTTGCTTCTTTTTTTCCAAACAAACGTCTGTTTACATAAGTCTTCACAATTAACATAGTATATCAGGTTCAATCTCAACGGATTACTGATGCATGTCTGTGAAACTGTTGAGACTGACTCGCGCAAAAAGGGTAACAAATACTATCCCCGTGTTGAGATGAGAACCTCTCTGGTAACTCTTTTTCATCATTTCAGTTTGAGTATTGCTTTAAAGCTTCAATCAAAATGAACTAGAGGGGAGAGATGGGACAGACTAGGAAAATATTGGAAAATGAGTGATGCGACGTAGACATAAAAGTGTTTTCACTATGTTGTAGCTAGTTAGCAGAGATAGCAATTCCTTGTGACTTCAAAAGATAAAGTCTCTGTCCGTGATAAAAGCTCTTGAACTTCATACAACGCAGTTACGGATAGTATTGTGCAAAAGTGGCGCAAACTATTTTCGACCCTTGAAATTCGCCCTTTTCGGGACCTTCGCCGAAAATGAACAGGGACCTAATGCTTCAATTGGCGAAAAGTTTCTGACGATACTTAGGCAAAATCGGGCGAAAATTTGCTTTGTCTGCTTTGGATCGCTTCCAGTCTACGCCAATTCGTTCCATTTTTTTTAACGACTTCCAATCGACAGCGAATTTAAGCTTGCCTAACATTAAGTAAGCAAAAGAAGCGTGAATTCAAATCTAAGATTCCGGAAGAATCAGCTGGAAGAAAAGCGGCAACTGAGCCACGAGGAAAATGGGGAGGCTTACGCCGCCGAAACTTTACCTTTGCGCGCGGAGAATACCGCCAACGACGCAGCTAACATTTATGCTAGTGATAAACGTCACTGAAAGTGTGAATCAATGCGAATGATACTGATTACAAAGAGCCAATGTTTCAGTGACAACACTCGAATTGCACCCAAAGCAATCAAAGAGGAAATGCATGGCCAGGGCGTTTAAAACGATAAGTCGTTCATCCCTGACATCCAGATATTTAAAGGATAAAATAAGTTTTTGGTTTCGGCTTTGCTTTCATTTTCTGAGAGCCTCCATGTAAAGAAACTTTACGTTTCCGTTCTGCTTGCCGAAATATTGACCATCAATGCTAGCCTTTCTCTTTTTGATATGTCTGTTCATTCTGGTTTCAGGTGAACACCAATGGGGTAGTGTCATTCTTAGTGGAAGTGAGTCAATTCACGCCGGATCCCTTCCCTCTTGGGGATGGACGCCGCCTTATATCTCCGTTCTGGGGTGATGTGGATACTAGAAATGGAGGAGTTGTATCATACAGGGAGAGTATGGATACCGCGTTACTACAACGAGCTACTGCAGATGTTCGACGGGCATTCTTAGATCATCAAAAGTTCACTGCCACTTGGATTTTTATTGCTACCTGGGACAGGGTAGCTTTCTATGGAGCTAGTGAGGTCGCGAAGAGCAAGGTGAAGCTGGAGGGTTTTGAGTGGCTTTCGAAAGCAATCATACTTTTGTTTGCTAAGCTGTTTGCTAAGCTCTGTTGAGCCTAGTGTCTCGCAACCACTGGAGCATACAATGTAATCCAGTTTCCGTATAATTAAGCGACAAGGAAGTATTACTCCTCCCCCTGGATAGAGCAGGAACACTACTAAAAGTAGCCATGACTTCTCAGCGCTGCTTGTTCTCGCATTGAACACTAATTGGTTCACTGCTGCTTCATTGAGACCGGCTAGATATGATGACATTGCTTTTGTGCCCCCCCCCCCCCCCCAGAACCCCCTTTATGACCAAACATTGTTGAAATAGAAAATAAGGACAGATGTTTTGTTTTCTCTGTTAGGTAAATACTTTCCAAGCGGTCTTGGTAACTAATGGACGCCATTCTTTCGCCATCTTTAATTACAATTTGATTATGTGGACAACTGGAACAGCCAGCGGGGGAGATGAAGACGGACTGGGTGGCAAACCCGCTCAGGTGATTGAACAGAACGTTAGAACGTGGGAATAATTTCTAGGCATTTTATTTCCACGTCATGCGTTTAACGTTTGGCGGCCCTATAGGTGTGCTAGGCAGCGACAGGAGCTCGTGTGCTCCTGGCGCGACCATTTTGTCTCCAACTGGCGCCTACGCCCATGCCTCAAATCAAGTCACTTTCCAAGATCACTTTTCTCAAGATCCTCGCTATGAGCCTTCCTCTTGTCGCTTTTTGTTTGGTTGTCGAGTTCTACTTCTCCTCATTCTAGCTTTGTTGAAAAGCATGGCAAGTGCTAACGTAAAATAGAGTGAGCGCCTTTCTCTTAAGAAGACTTACTTCCCATGTTAAATATAAATCATTGGATTGTGGTGTTTTGGGAATGGCGTCTATCAACGGTTTGACCTTCGCTTGACGATGTAGATATATGAATGTTTTGTCGACTCCAGTTTGGTGCGTTAAAAAACCATAGAGGAGTTTTGATCCCTTGTTAAATAGCATTTCTAAATAGTTATTCGCCCGCTAGACAATTGCGATCATCTAAAACAGTGATCGAGGAAATCATTCATGCTGATGATTACCCTGTGATTGGTTCGAGGTTAACTACCAAAAAAAAAACCATTGCGTTAAAACATGTGTGCGTGAAAACCGCAAACAGTTTTATTTGTTTGGGAGGAGGCGGGGAGCCCAGAGATTACGCTGTGGGACTTCCAATCCAGAGCCCCCGAGTTCAAGTTGTCATCTCTAATCACTAGGTGGACTTGTGACACGTGCTGTATATTTAACAATTATTCTACTCGGGCTTGCTGGATATGAAATGATATTTTTGTTAAAAAAAAAATCAAGTAAGAAAGAGAAAAATGAGAAAAGGGATAAAAAGGGAGCAAGAATCGATCACATGACTGAACGAAAAAGTCGCCAAAACCTTGCGAAGTGTTGCAGCGTTTCATTGCAAAGCTGAATGAATCAATGAAAACTGCTCGAAAGTGAACGAAGTGGCACAAGTTTGGGAAAAAAACAGGACCTGAACAATCGATGAAAATCGATGATCGGAAATTCAATCGATCAATCGATGACAATCGATTAATTACTGTTGATTGGCATCGATTGGCATCGGCCAATCGATGACCAATCGATAATCACACTTTGGTGGACGCAAACTTCATCGATTGCCATCGATTATCGATTGATATTGATAATCGATGACAATCGATGTAGTTAATTGATCGATTGTCATCGATTATCGATTGATATTGATAATCGATGACAATCGATAATCACAAAAACTTTAGCGATCGATTGTTCATCGATTATCAATATCAATCGATTAATTGATATCGATTGCCATCGATTGTTAGCGATTGCCATCGATTGTTCAGGTCCTGAAAAAAATCTTCTAATTATTGGCTCTGAAATATGGTACATGTTTGATTTTTCCCGAAACATTGTTGTAATCATCGTTCAAAGCGGATTGAAGCTGTACAATTTCACCATATTAGCTGCTGGAGTTGAAACAGAACAAGTTTGTAATCTGTTCGCACAACGGAGCCATCATGTGCGTGTTTGATCGAAATGAAGACAGAACCAATTTGAACTTGAAGAAGTAATTTCTATGCAGCTCAGAAGCAAGATTACTGTAGCGAGGAACATTAGAATTCACCATCATAGTTTGTTTAATGCAAAGCACAAAATGCAGTTGTTCTCGGTTTAGAGGTTGGGGACAGAATGGTAAAAACAACATTCAAACAACTGGAAAAGTGATTGAACTCCGTTTACATGGCATCCGATTTCTATCTGAGCATTTGGACCTGTTGGAATACAGAGCTACAACGAGTGCAGGTAAACCAGTGTCAATTTTGCGTGTTAAAGCCGAAAAAAGTACTTGTTTAGACTGCTTCATGATTTTCGCACCGAATCGTCATGAATGTGTGACAGTTGTTGTTAAATGCTTCTGCCCCATTTCACTGTGTTTTATTTTGTCTTGTCTTGATATTTTGAAGTGGAAAGGCTTCCTGATAAAACCTACCGTTTGTTCAATTTTAATGATCGAAGTGACGATCGATGAAAGAAATTAATTGTATAAAACACAACGCTCAATGCTTAAATTTCTAATTTCTTTTTCTGCACAGTTTCTTCAAACAATTTTGACTTGTGTTAGACGACGCGCTGTTAGTGACGCTGTTGGAATTTCTGCTTAATTCAAATTCGCTGCCAAGTGATTTTTCTTGTCTATTTTACTCGCCGGGTTGCTGGCGAGGAAAAAACTTCCAGCTCACTTTGTTCATTTTGTTGTTGAGTGTTCATTGTCCATATTTGGTCACAGCAGGTATATGAGCTGATAGCCTGGCTCCGTTCAGCCAATCAGAATGGTAGAAATCCAATATACCTAGTCCAGTTTTTAATAATTTATATAGCCACCTCGTCACCCTCAGCCCACTATATTCTTGAGATTTCTAGAGTGTTAGTGTACGATGAGAATTATCGTCGATTTAGAGGGTCCTGAAGGGATATAATGGCAACTGGGATTCACCTTTTTTTTGCAGCGGGAAATGGGATTTGAGGCACCAGGAATGGGATTTTGCCAACGCACATTAGAAAAGTGCTACTTGGAAATTTGATTAAAATTTGGAAAAAGGATATGGAAAAACCTTAGACTGGCAAATCAGATCTGATGCTCCCTCCCTCCTTTGGGACCCTCTATTTATGGTGTCCCCAGTTAAAACTCTTCTTGCCAATCTCTTAAACCTAAACCTAATTTTTTTTATTGTTATTTAATTATTAATTTATTTGTTCAGTCGCATAGAATCATGACAATGATAAGAACCTTTGCAACTGGTGAAAGCTACTCGGCATCTTTTAGTTTAAACCATTTCCACGGGCAATTCTAGCAAGCACTCCACGTAAGATTATGAGACCGTTGCTAAAATTCGGCTTGATGGCAGGTTGGGCACCTTTATGCAGTTGCGTAGTTGCAACTGTGTTTCATGTTTCATCCCTTTTTGTTTGTTAGACAGAAGTGATGACTTTTAACGACCGTCGAAAAAGGTCTGCGGATTAAAATGCCAGTTTTTCTCTATAGGGTGGCTTCAATGCAGGAGACGGGGTCAGATTCTTTGTTATTCCTGGCTCAAGAACAAATGACATTCTCAAACTTCCTTCAACCTCAAACGTGGCTCGTCCAGGGCAGTGGATGTTCCGAACTGACGAGGCCAGTGTTGAGGCCGGAGGTTGTAACTCGAAAGGTAAATAAGCTCCTTTGATAATGTTAATTAACTTTAGTTTCTTGAAGTTTAAAAGTTTTGCGTCCATCGCTAGACCTTGTGTCATGTAAGGTGATTCTTAAGTGACCATTCAACTAAGAGCACAGGCCCTGTTCTATCGACTCATGGCTACCAAGTCTTGTTTGTCTTTTTGTTAGCAGATTATCAGCTTAATCTGCTCTTGCCCCGCCTCGAATAGTAATGATGTATATTTGTTTCATTAAAACACAGGATCTCTGACCATCTCGCCTCGATCTGGAATCATGCTAGGAGGTACAAACGTTAAAATGAGTGGACCCTGCTTCAAAGCTGACGATAACATAGTTGTGCAGTTTGATAACAACATTAACATCAATGCTACGTTTGGAAGTGAACTACAGTCCAGCGTTACTGTTCCGTTGCTCAACAAGACTGGTAGACTGCCGATCAAGTTGTCTATTGATGGTGGAAATACCTTTGAGTACAACGGAGTTTACACATCAGGTATTTTTAATTCTTGCTACTGAAAGGTGGGACATTCTCGTTTAGTACTGATTGTCACACGTTTTTTGTAAATTGAGACAGTACAGTTTTCTCTATTATTCTATCAGACAAGTTTTCGTCTTTTTGCGGCTGTGTTTCACATTCCAGGAATAACTTCCACAAACAACTGCTTGGATGCTTCTCGTACCTTTAACGTAAAAGGCACTAACCCAGTGAGAGAGTGAAAGGAAAGACTTTAAATACCGTTTTCCGTTTTTCCAGATCGTTGGAAGGGCTATCTGTGTAGCCTAACATAATTTGGTTAGGTCGGACTCTTTTTGAGTGGACGGAAATCTTAGAGAAAGGAATCGCATCTCCGAATTTACGAGTTGTTACTGCTTTTTTGAGAACCCTAGCTGGAATTTTACGCACTCAAAACAGCAATTTATCCCTCATCGCAGCATTATTAAATTACGGTTCACTTTCAAGCATACCCTTCTATTTCAGTTCCTATCAATCGATACACCCCTGGTGTTCAGCGAACAGACGGGGATTTGTGGCAGGAAGATTCACCGGTAGACATTAATTGGGATTCGGGAAGCATCGGAGGCGTCGACGATCAAGTATCGATCGATTTGGCGCGTTATAAAATGGGCGAAGATGACGTCCCGGTGCTGGATAGCTTTCACACAGCAGTGGAGTCTCAATCCAATACAGGTCACAGCCAGATTGTTATTACGAAAGGGCAAGGAGACGGGTAAGAACGGGTAACTCCATGCTGGAAACATAAAAGGCCTAACGCCTTTACCTAGTTCAATATTCAGCTCGTAGGGAAATGGATAAGAACCCATATCACTGTTCCAGAAGAACAGAAGGGTTTTCGTGGTTTGGTTGGTGGGGTGAAATGATCTATGAATTGCTAGAGGCAGCCATGCGCCGTTCTACGGTGACTACCACTCTTGTACAGTATCTCAGCTTAACTGTAATACCCAGGCTGCGTAACTAGACGTCTGAGTAATAATGCCTTGCGGCATTTGAGTAATTCTAGGGCACGATGTTGGATCGAGGTGTGCACATTTTAGTTAATCATCGTCAACAGTCCGTGTAAAGCCTATTGAAACATTTAATTTGCACAATATAAATGGATTGCCTTTCGTCAAGCGCGGAGTGTAAAGCGTTAACGAACGAAAGGAGTCTGTAACAGGCATCCACAAGGCAACCATAGAAATTTTCTGCTCATGAAAACTTTTATTTTGTAATTTGTGTCAGGAGCATAGAGGATCGTTTCATTAACCTTGTCCGCGTATCAAGGAAAGGCGGTGGCAGCAACGTTTCTCAGTCCCAGTGGGTGTGGAGTGACTTGTTTGCCTGGAAAAATGAAGCGTGGGCAAGTGAGAGATGCAAGAGATGGCATCTACGAGAACCAAATCCAGAGGAATTCAGAGGTAACTGCATCTATTCTGAATTTTATTATCTCTCGTGATCACCCACAGCTAAAGACGCATACTTGTTGAAGAAAGCTTGGGAAGTAATGTCGTTGTCCAGGAATCGAATGTTGCCTGTCACACAGTCACAATCCAGTGGCGCAGTGCTGACAGCACACTTCTCCAATCATGGTGCCCTCGGTTCTAATCCCGGTCTCAATGTCATGAGTCGATTGATCAACGAGTGAAACAAAAGTTGAGGTGAAAAAATCCACACCACTTTCACGTAACCGCTTCTTGTTTGAGTTATTGGGAATTTTGTTAACAGGGTGTTATATGTTTCCGGCGATACTGAGAAGAAGGAAACCAATGACATTTTTTTTACCCACATCTTTGACAGAGGATCCCAGCATGCAGCCTTGTCCTAGGATTATAACGCAGGCCATGGCTGATCGCGGGCGCTTCATGTCCGATGAAGAGTGCAATCCGTCCAATCGAGATGGATGTTCTCGCTTCCATGTAGGCGCTGTTCATTGCTTCAAAATGGTCAATCCAAGGTAATCTATAACGAGTAGCCTAATTTAGTACAAACATACCACGTGAAATAGTACGTGCGATCTCTCTACATTTTTCTTTTTAGATTCCAGTAGGTCTTGCTAAGATCTGCCTTTTCCTCATAGTCATAAACTTGCAAAAATACCTGTGTATTAGGGGACAACATCCCTAACTGCAAAACAACAACAACAACAACAACAACAACAACAGTAACAACAAACAAAAACTATAACAAATTAACAAACAAAGACAACATGATACAAAAAGTAGTTGAACGAGACCTGACCAACTATATTAAAACAAACCACTAAGGCCCGGATCAAACGTTGGCAGAAAACAGAGGCGTCCTAAAATGAGAAGCCTTTGGGGGAGGGTAAAGCAAATCATAAGCAAACTTTCGATGGCTTCACTTTCTTTTGCTTGTTCCTTAGTTTTTTGTTGTTTTGTTCGTTCATTCGTTTTGTTGGCGTTAGTTCCCCATAGTCACAAACTGCAAAAATACATCTGTATTAGGGGGCAACATCCTTAACTACAAAACAGCAACAACAACAACGTTAAAACTACAACAACAACAACAACAACAGCAGCAGCAGCAACAACAGCAACAACAATAACAACAACAAGCCTGGTCTTTCTTCGGTCTTTTTTCATTCTTATGGCCTCTTTTATCCATTTTACTGTCTTGGTCGTTCTCCTAGCTCCTTTGTTCGTGCGTTCCGTCGTTCGGTATACTCATTTTAATTCACTTTTTCATCAGTGCAAAAGGAGCTGGTCAGCAGTGTTGCTATAACAAGGTTGGTAACTTGATGATGGGTAAACCTAGCGCAGGATCCCTTGATCGAGTCCATCCTAATGCTGGTCTCCCTGTGGTATCGCACTTCTTTCACGACTTAGTACCTTACCAGGATTGCTGTCGGCTGACAAACAACTGTGACAAGTATTTTGACAAGCGGCCTTCAGATGACGGATCACAATACCAAGCACCGAGGCCTGGTATGATAACCTACTAATGTAATTAAACCCACACCAAAGCACCGAGGCCTGGAATGGTGACCTAATAATAAAACTAAAACCACACCAAAGCACCGAGACCTGGTACGATGACCTACTTATATAACTAAACCCACACCAAAGCGCCGAGGCCGGGTATGGTGACCTACTAATATAACTAAGCCCACACCAAAGCACCGAGGCCTGGTATGGTGAGTATAACTAAGCCCACACCAAGCGGAGCCGGACGTAACCACAAGTTTGCCAATGCCAACTTGCGTACGCGGACTTGGGTTTGATGGCCAAACGGGCTCGCAAGTTTGACAAAGTTTGCAAAACGTGCCAGTTTCAATGCAAGCTTGGCGACCAAATCCACAAAAATAACACTTAGACGAACTTGTGTTACTGTTCACACACAGTAAAGAGGTGAACAACTGACCCGTAGAATTAAGGGTCACGTGGACAGTTCTGTGTGCACTGAGGCCTTGTTCCTTCAATATTGTTATCTGCTTTGACTATGAAGCTTGATTTGAATTTAGCCAAGTAAAATTGTTAAAGTTTTTATTTGTGAACACTGTTCGTGGTTATCTTTTTACTAACACAAGAGTTTCATTTTCTTAGCTACTGGCTTTGGTGATCCGCATATGGTAACGTTAGACGGTACTCCCTTCACGTTCAATGGCTATGGTGAATATTTCATTCTTAAGGTTAGCGGGGTGGACTTCACTCTGCAGGGGCGAATGGAACCTCTGACTGGAGATGACGGACGTTTAACACGTGCCACTGTTTATACCGCGTTTGCAGCCAAGGAATCTGGGTCAGATACTGTACAGGTTAGAAATAATGTCCATTTACTTATTATTGTTTTACGTTTTCTAGCGCCATCTTGAATTGTCTGGTAGGCAAATACGGTGGCAAAGAGGGTGGAAACTACATCAACTGTTTGGGGCATTGAACTTCGGCAAAAGTAAAACTCTCCAAAGGATGAAAAGGCTTGATGAGTTTATTTGTTCTAAAAAAGGCTTGAACCCAGGGACTGGTTTTTCAAAGCGTGATTAACATGTTCGTAATACAGGCAGTACGGTCATCTTTCAATAAGTTTCCAACATAATTTCTTATCACTTATTTTGGCTTAAAATACTTTCAAAAAGCACCTGCCTTTATTAGTATGCGTAGTCCGGCTGAGAGAAGTCACTACCCGAGACGAAAACACTCTTTATGTTTGTTAGCTAACTGCTCATGACAAGGTGAATACATTTAACTGCGAGGATCACATTTATCATTTATTTGTTTCACTCATTCACCAAATAAAGGAAAAGAACAGTCGATCTTCCTCCGCGATGATAAAAATCTGAGGACTGATATGAAAACATGTATCTGTTTATATGTACTTATTGACTGAGTGGGAGGGCCGAACGGGAAATATTTGGCGGGAGGTCATGGTGTTCGGACCGAGCGAAAAATATTTTCTCGTCGAATGAAGAAAATGATGCTCGCAGTGTTGTATGCAATTTAAGAAATTGCGTTTAAGCCTCAAAAAAAATTTTTAAGCTTTAGACGGGATTTGAACTCGAGACCTTCACGCTGCTAGTGTGATGCTCTAACCAAGTGAGCTGCTCAATCAATAGGTATTTTATTATACCACCGTTGGACAATGTCGAAGAGATGTTTGTTAATACTGAATGAATGTTAAATTACGCGCGCGCGCAAAATCAACAGGTGACGTCTACGGGACCGGACGGCTTTTTCCAGACCAGCTCGCGTTAACCCGTCTGGCCCTACACACGTCGACTCGCCAATGTGTTTGGTATAGAATTGCTTCAGCGGGGCCGTACGCCATGTGATAATATTTGTTATCTCACGACAAGTTCAGTTGCCTGACAACGGATCACTTTGCTTTACTTTTTTAATATTTGTTGGCTAATGAAATGACAAGTATACATTTTCACTTATTTTCATGTATTTTCTGATATTCTATTTATGTAGATTCAGTTAAATGGCCGTGGTTTGGTGGACGTTTTGGTGAATGGAGAAATGGTCGTTTTTGACGAGCTTTCACTTTTGGAATTCGACGGAGTATCCGTGTTACAGTACGCCAACACATCCAAATACTCCGCCATCTTTAATTCAGGGATCTCTGTAACTGTAGAAGGTCAACAAGAACTGCTAGGTCTCGTTACTTTGGTGCCGACCATGTTTAAAGGTAGCATACCTTTAATGGAGCTTAACAATCTTATGTTTAGTTAATAATTTTCTGAGGTGGAAAAACGCTCCAATGGGAAGGACGGGTGAATCAAGCCCTTTCCCCAAGTGTTTTGCATATTTTGAATAGTTTTGTTTTAAGCAGATAGCCAGTGCTGTGCTGAACAATAAAAGCCTCGCTTTTTGGTTAAGAATTAAATTGGCGCAACTAGAGACCTTTTCAATTTTTCATTGGAGAAATGTTAGAGATGGGTTGCAATACTTGTACATGCAATTGATTGACCTCACACTACTTAAGTTATCGTCTCAAACACCTATCAAACGACACTCATAGACATTTCACAGAATGCGTCCAAGGGATATGCAAAAAGCTAGTAAAAACCACAGGTTGCAATTAAACTTCCATCTTTGATTTCCAGGCAACACAAGCGGTCTTCTGGGATTTTGGGATGACAACCAAGAATTGGAATATCTTCGCCCCGATGGAACCTTTCTGGCAACTAACTCCAGCCTTGAAGAGATTCACAAGAACTTTGGGCAGCTATGTCAGTATTGCTTTCCTCTATTCTACAGTAAATTTGTATCTTTAAAAAAGCAATTTAACGTTAAATTCTGAAACGCTGTTTCGTTAAAAGGTAGTGCAGCGTAATTTGGAGTGAACTCATGTAACACAATTTGATGTATCTATAATCTGAGAACAAAAAAACAAACAAACCAAAGTGTCGAAGAAGTAATTAGTTTCTGTGCAATTTTGCAAATATCAGACGTGGTAGTAATTTTAAAGTGTCATTTAGTGTTGGAAGGTTTAAACTTATTTCTATATGTGAACGTTTAGAGGATATTAACTTCTGATATAATTCATTGGCACTTTGATGGCAATCTTTGCGGGCTGTATGTCTCATCTCAATATTATAGTCTCAAAAAACACAACACTACTCCCCTCTGAACAGGTTGTCTCGTGCAGTTTATCTGTAACCGCTAAAGCTTTGGGAGTTACCATGTATACAAATATTCTTGTCATCCTGAGGAAAGCTGCTTATATATGAGACTTTCTCTTTCAAGGGGTGACGACATCAGACGAGTCCTTATTTGTCTACCAACAAGGAAAAAGCCACGCCTCGTACCACAATCCCAACTACCAGCCGATTTTTCCAGACAGTCAAAGTTTGGACTTCGCCGACAAATCCCTGGAAAAGGAGGCACAGGATGTATGTGGAGACAACACACAGTGCATGTTTGATGTTTACACGACTGGAAAAGTGCGCATCGGAAGAGCGACCAAGGAAACTGTGAAGCAGTTTGTCGCTGTGATAAACGACACAGATAAACCAGGTGAATGAAAAATTAAGGATCCGTGTCACTTTGCGCTCGTTTAATTCTTTTGCTCCTTGGTTTAATCTCAGATTGTGCAGTATAGTTCCAACCTTTGAGTCCGTTTATAAATATATCTTATTAGATGTTTCGGTGTGAAGTATCGCCGTATATTTTTACGAGTTGTGCTGTATTTTGACGAGCCCGAAGGGCGAGTGAAAATACAAACAGCGAGTAAAAATATACGACACTACTTCACACCGAAACATCTATTAAGAGATTTATTATCCAAATTAACCTTTTTCAACCTTTTTCAGTAACTTGAAAGAAAACTGCACTAATGTTAGTGCACTAGTGTTAGTGCATCCCACTGAAATAAAAGCTATTGGGCAGTTTTTTTTCCTGTGGTTCTGTATGTTATGCTAAATGTTATTTTTTGGATGGAGTCTTGGGTTAGAGGGTGACCGTTGAAATGAAAGCTAATAAGCTGTACGTCCCAGAGGTGCTTATTGTTTTAGTGATGTGTTCGTCTGACCTTGGGCGCGTTTGGTTTGTAGGGAAGAGGGCAAACGCTGCTCTTTTTGGCTGGCATGGTACTCTAAGGTTTGCGCATTCGGCTTTAAGACGCAGATTAAGCCTGAATATCCTCTGAATATCTTCCTTGTAGGTGTCCGTAATTTTTTTGGCAAACAAGAGCCGTGGGCTTCCGCCGTTCTCTAGTTCGCTGGATAAGAAACAGGCTTATTGAAATAATTTTAGTAATACAATTCCGAAATATTTTTTTCCATTATAAGAATTATCTTCTAAGAAAAGAAGGCGGGACGATAAAGAATCCAAACGTCCGTTTTACAAGTTGAACTTGTTTTTGGACTGAACAAACTGCCTTTTTGAAGCTTTTACGTAACAGTGATATGAGGTGAATCATTTATCACCTTGAACCCAAAGCGCGCTCGTCGAATACTTGTTACATGATATTGCTACTTTAAACTAACATAGCTAGGTCTTTTTAGGGACGTTCTTTAATTTACCTTTTGTTTCTCAGCGTGCGCGCCTCTCAACTCGGAGCTAACAGATGGTATCGTGTACAGAAATGACACGGAGGGTGGCATTGATTATAAGTTTGTATGCAACAGAGGGTTCGTCATGAACGGTTCCGATCACGTGACATGTCAAGATGGTGTCTACAATGGCTCAGCTCCAAACTGCCTGCCAAAAGGTGCAGTAATTTTAATTTTCGTTTGGCAAATAGGAAATTCTTATACCGTATTGTCTAAATAGCATTTTCGATTAGTGGAATAGTCTTTTTTAGCTTGGGTTTGAAACTTGACCTTACCGTATACTTCTTCATTGACTGTCCGTTTCATTTACTTAAATGCATTTCGGCCCCCTTCTAGATAAAAAGGCAAAGAACGTCCTCTAACAATGAGGCGGAAGCAATCCATGTAATGAACGGCTTTGTTTCCAACATGTCCAAAGCAGGCTGTTTTCCTCAAAGCTCATAACAAGCCACACCCGACAACAATAAAGCACACGAACTAAAACCACTTTTTGAGCTACGTCCGTAATATCGAGAAAGCGGTTCTCGAAGTAGTGAAGCACTTTATTAGTTGCACGTCAGCGTTAGACGGTACGCATGCGCTTCTCTACTACAGGGAATTATTGAGTGATAATTCACGTGTAAGGACCTACACGTATGACTTAGCTAGTTTATATGAGTAACAACCGAAAAAACCCTGCGAATACTAATGTAGTGGTATTTTTTCTCCAGAATGTCCACCCTTTAGACATGGCAACCTAACCAATGGACGTGTTGAGGGAATTGGTGCTGTTTATCGCTCGACTTATCACTTCACCTGTAATGACGGCTATGTACTTTTTGGCCATGATACCATCACCTGCATAGAGGACGGTACCTGGAACGGGACCAAACCCAGGTGCCTAAAAGGTAACAAAATTGTACCTCCAGTAAATTAAAGAGAGTAGTCAATCGGGACCGTAACGTTCGTACAATCCGTATACCACTAACGCAATGTGGAATAACAATCTCTAATTACTTCCTTTAACAAAAAAATTAAACCAATCTTACGCAAACTCCAAGAAGACAGAGCTAAGTACCGATTTTAGAGGCTTCCGTGTTGCAGAAGTTGGTTTCATACGAAATGTGGTCTTTTTAGACCACGTGGTCTGTTCAGAACAAGGGGGAAGTATTCTGGAAACTGATCAACATTCTTAGGCAACTCACATGTCCAGGAAATTAGTGTCTCATCAAATCGTCTATTTATCTTAGAGTGTTCAACGCTTCCTTCATCCATATCTAACGGCGATGTGCATGGATTTGACCACGTTGAAGGATCAACCTACAAATTTAGTTGTCAGGATGGCTATTCCCTCGTCGGTTCGAGCGTCTTATACTGCACTCAGGAAGGAGTGTGGAACGCTAGCATTCCTACATGTCTTAGAGGTAAGAGAAATCGTTGATTTTCTTCTCGTAACTTAGACTTTGTGGAAAGCCATCTGGATCAAGAAGCTACGGCGTACTCTACAAATTCTTCCTGAGAATTGTATGAACTAAAGGGTTGGCGAAATATAGTCATATAAACTAAGACCAACATTACATCTATAAGCCGTATGCATATGGCCAACCTTATACAATACTCTATATCCCTTAACATCAAATTCAGATTTGTAGCCTGATTCACTCATTTTTAGAGCACGTGTCATTTTGTTATTTTCTAGTATGTCCTGTCCTACCTTCATTGTTATCAAATGGCTTCGCCAGTGGCAGTGGCTCTGTGGAAGGATCCCAGTACCATTTTAGTTGTAAGAAAGGATATTCACTTGTAGGAGCGAACGCACTGTACTGCAGCGACCAGGGAAGATGGAATGGCTCTTTTCCGTCCTGTCTCATCGGTATGGTATACATGTCATTTGTGATATATATTTTCAGATAAGCCCATCTAGTTTACTGGATTCCATTACAACACTAAAACACGCTCTTGAAAATTGGAAAAAAACTTAAGTAAGGAAGATAGTCAGGCGTTTAACGCATCGACCGGAGAGATGATGGCTCGTGACAGGGATTCTGTCCTTGAATTTCTTCTTTTCAGGGAACGTCTAATTTTCTCCACTATTTGACGAGTGCCGATTACTAAAATCATCTGGTTACACACATCGCGTCTTTTTGGAAAGGCCATCAACGCCTGCTGTCCACCCAGTTCTGTGCGACCCCTTCCAGCTCATTCTAAGTTCCGGTATTGTCACTTCAGGTCCGAAACGATCTGTGCTGTTTTTAACATCCCTCATAGTGTCACTTGGAAAAAGAAAGGGTCCTGGGGGTCGTAACTATCTTTGCGTGCTGTCCCCAGGGAAGGCGCTTTCATTTACAATTCCTGTTTTCGTTCTGGAATACAGTTTGAGTAAAACCTACGTGACAATCGTTCTGGCGGATGATGCTATGCGACGAAGTACAATCTCATCCCAGAAGAGGAACCATAACTGCAGGGGCTTCATGCCACGTCATGATAAATCCAACAATTTCCATTAAGAGAATGAATTTCGCTTTCCCGGCGATGGGTCTGTTTATCTCGTTAGACACCCGTAACAGACCTTATTTCTTCCTCTTTCTTCCTCCAAAAAACCCAGCTATCTTTATTATTAGTCCAACATTTGTTTCCTAAACATGAAAACTCCTTGGGTTATACTAAAAAGACGCGTTTTTCTGTGATCGTAGAGTGCCCCAAACTACCTTCATCCATTGCAAATGGCCACTTAAACGGAACCGGTTGGATACAAGGCTCACTGTACAGTTTCAGTTGCATGGCAGGGTACTCTCTTTCTGGACCGCGGTTGTTGGCGTGTACTCGTGATGGACATTGGAATGCAAGCATACCCAGATGTCTTAAAGGTAACATTTGCATGTCTAAATGATTAGAACTAATAAACGGCTATCTCGTTTATTTCTAATTCATATGTGAAGCAACGGCGTACGTAATGCATAGTGTGTAGATTCATTGGTCTGAGATTAGGGAGGCAGCATGGCCGAGTGGTTAGGGTGCCGGACTTGAAATCAGGAGGTCCCGCGTTCAAGTCCCACTCTAAGCACTAGCTGGAGATGTTAAGTTCATTTAGATTATTTCTTTCATTTTCTCTGAAAAGCCCCTCGTGGGGAGTGGTCAATTAAGTTATTATTATTATTATTTAAGGATAAACATTAGCGAGAAAAGTTTAACAAAACGTTTCGATGCCTCCATGACAAAAATGTATATCCAAAAAATGTTTATCCAAATTCAATCTGATTCGATTGTTGTTATTATTATTATTATTATTATTATTATTTGAGACGCGTGCCTTGTTGAACTTCTAACGCAAGAGACTCTCCCTACTCTATTGATGTGCGTGGATTTTCACGGAAACCTAAAAACTAAAAAAATGTTGTTCTGGAGTAGAATGAAGTGATTTTCAAAAGACTCTTTTAAGGGGTAAATATTGATATTCTAGTTGCTTCATGCTAATGGAACAGGGGCGCTTTTTTGGGAACCATTCTGGAATGAAAACACTTAGAATGGTTTTTGGCGCGTTTTTATTACCTGTGCTCATTCCGGAATCGTTATTACATGCATTCTGCTATTTGGGACAGAATAAGCAGAATGAGCATTATGCAAAAGTTGGCAACAACAAAGTGGCTGACCAAAACAATAGTGCATCCGCGGCAAATTTAAATTGTTCCCTCCGAGTCTGAGAAAAAACTCACAGTCACAGTCAGTTTCAATTGTTTTTTTAACGATCGATTTTTTTTCTTGTTTCATGTTCAGTAATTCTGATCGTTCCCATTCTGTACATTGTAATTCCAAAAGAGACCAAGAAAACGCGCTCCAGGACTTACGCACCAGCCTGGTGGGTTGTGATGCAAGGCATTTTCTCCACCATGCTTCACATTCGGATTACGAATTTTGTTTGGGCGAATCTGGAAAAACGCTGCGCTTCAACCAATCTGGATTGACTTCCAAGGAGTTGTGGTACTCTTAGTCGCTTCGCGCTACCCGAGGGTTGGAAACATCTGAAGCAATAATGCAAACAGTGTCGGTAGACTTGAGTAATACATGCCACCATTAAAAATTAACAAATTAATAAATTAGTTAGATTATTGTCTTTATGATGTTTACCTTTCAGATTGTCCTTTCCTTCCCTCATCAATACCGAACGGAATCAGCCGAGGAACCAGTTCAGTGGCAGGTTCTTATTATCAGTTTAGCTGTAATGAAGGATATTCTCTCATAGGAAGAAACACGTTGTACTGTAGTGACGAGGGTAGATGGAATGGCTCTGTGCCCACATGTCTTATAGGTAAGCTGTTTTAGAGGAAGTGCATTGCCATTCATATCAGCATTGCCATTCAGGCGATTTTCTTTGTCCTTTACCTTGAGCTGCTCCTCACGCATATTCCTTCTGGCTTCTAGCCCTTTCTCCTACCTGGAGCTCTCTGTCCATCAGATGTCATTGTTACAGAAGTAACGTTTCCCTTTTAAATTGCCAAGAAGACTCAGAGAGTTAAACTTGCTTCAACGTCGTCTCCTATTATTCATGATTTTCAGACTCGTGTGCTACCCAGGGGGCGTTCATAGTGTGGGGAGAACAAAAGAGATGCTTCACGTGGTGAATCATACTTACAAAGGGGTTGCAAAGGAGAATGTAACACCTGAAAACAGCAGTCTTAATAAACAGTAATTTAATAACAAAATTGCTTTCTTTATCCCCATAGAGTGTCCAGAACTACCCTCGGTGATAGAACATGGCAAAGTGAATGGTTCGGGCCATGTCCAAGGCTCTCTTCACAGGTTTAGCTGTCTGCGTGGTTATTCTATCGTGGGGCCGGACACTTTATATTGTACTGAGACAGGAAAGTGGAATGGCAGCGAGCCGAAATGCCTCAAAGGTAACAAAATGAATCGAACTGACATTTTCTTTGGAGAGGGAGAGAGAGTTGGAGAATATTTTCTTTGTTTCTTATAAGCTAGAAAGCTAATATAAAGTTTCAGAAATATGTTATTTTATATTGTGGGCGAGTTTAAGAGTAATAGTCATAGTGGTAGGTTATTGTCTTTATGTAAACCCACTACTTATTTATACCAGGTTTAAGTATTAATCCAATTAAAATTCTGTGATAATACCTTGGACAATCCGTAGAGTACCAAGACCTTGCATAAACTTGGTGTGATATAGCTAATCGTGCTAACCTTGCTGAAAATTAGTTTAGACCACGTTTTTCATGAAACCGTTTTAAAATTCCCTTTAACAAAGGGTGCATACTCAATCCGGTAGGCCTCAGGTGGGTCAACTGTTTATAATGGGTTTCATTCGACTGTGAGATCAGCGACCCGCATGTCTTTATTTTTATAGAATGCTCCAGCCTTCCTTCATCCATAGCACATGGTTTTGTCAACGGCAGTGGCTCGTTGGAAGGGTCTCGCTACCAGTTCAGCTGTCAGAGGGGATACTCACTTATTGGAGTCGATACGTTAGTCTGCATGGACACTGGAACGTGGAGTGATTTGCTCCCTAGTTGCCTTATAGGTAAAACGTTTTTTATTTCTAATGACTTCCACTAACGCTGTGCTATACGAGACACCCTTGGGAATCATATTTTTTGTCTGTTGTCCGTTATACTTGACGTGGGCCAATCCTCTTTGACCATGTCGACATTGAATTGGGACACACACACATAGATTGGGACATTGATTGTGTCCGTAATAGCGTTCCAGTGACCCCCTCTCAATTATTAAGTGTCCTGTTTTAGATACACCACTTAGATGTTAAATGGAAAAAATATTGCGCGATTCAGACAATCACGAATTGGAAAAGAACGTTGCTTGCCTTTACATGAATAATTTACACATCATCAGTGATGCTGAAAAAATCGAAACTTTCCGAGATCGGTAAATTACTTTTTTAAGACCTGGAACTTTGACGATTTCACGTTTTAAAACAGCTTTTTTCCTTTTCTGTTTTTTTTCTTCATATTACTTACCTTTAAATCCTTGAATGACAGCGGTGTGAAAGCTATCTTCTTGTCGTTCTACTTTTCCCCAGAATGTCCTCCTCTTCTTCCGTCCCTACAACATGGTTACGTCATTGGGTCGGGATCGGTGGAGGGCTCTGTTTACAAATTTACCTGCAAGAAAGGCTACTCTCTCGTGGGTGAAAAGAACTTGCACTGCACTGCAGAGGGAACGTGGAATGCTAGCACTCCCAGTTGCCTTAAAGGTGCGTAAAGATTATGTTTATGTTTGTAAAGATTTGCCAAATAGGAGTTAAGTTACATATTTGAAAGCCACTATGGTGTTTCTATATTGGCGGAAAGACTGCCTTTTTGAGAAGTTCAGGAAGAGTGTGACAAGAATGAAGGGCGTGACAAGAATTTCTACGTATTTCCTACAGAATGCCCACAGCTTCCCCTGTCCATAGACAACGGTTTCATGACTGGTGCAGGATCCGTCCATGGCTCACTTTACACATTTAGATGTCGAGATGGTTATTCCTTGATTGGTCAACCAATTCTGTATTGTACAGAGAAGGGAACATGGAATGCTAGCATTCCCATTTGCCTCAGAGGTAACAGTTGGTATAACACACTCCAAGGGTCAGTTACATTTTTAAATTAAGTTTTTAAAAATATATAAATGTGCATAAAATATCTTAAAAGGGTCAATTTCAAACTTGTCTTTCCCCAGAATGTCCGCCGCTTCCTCTGTCCATACAACATGGTTACATCAGCGGTTCAGGATCGGTGGAAGGTTCACTTTACAAATTTAGCTGCATGGATGGCTATTCACTTGTTGGTGAAAACAACTTGTACTGCGCTGCAGAGGGAAGGTGGAATGCTAGCATTCCTAGTTGCCTTAGAGGTACTCAAAGGCCTCTTTGTTATGAAATTCAATTAACAAATTGCAGATTTGGTTGTCTTATGTGCTTGTTTTGCTTTTAACTTTGTTAAGCTCACTAGTTGGTCTCCAAAACTGTTCAACGTCCTTATCCCATAGGGCAGTACCATTATATCATAATGTATGTATTTATATTAAAAGAATTCAAATGTATTTATCTGGCAACAAAAACAAGGGTGAAGCGGACTGTACAGCGGTCGCACAGCAGTACAGGAAGACTCGTGGCGAACTAAGGTTTCCACATACCATACCTTGTATTATTTGAAAAATTGGCTGCAAGGCTTCCCTAGTTCTTATGTTTATTCCAGGTAGTCTAATTAAGAAATGTAATTTCAATTTACGTTTACTAATGTATCTTAAATATGTATGACAAGGTTATAGTGTAGGCTCGATTTCCACGGTTCTCTCTGGAAAGGAGCGCGGGCTCGTTTTTCCGAACAGTGGCTGGTAATCGAGCCTAGTTGTTGACTGAGCTGCTAGCATTTGCAACAGTAGGGATGCATTTATTTTATAGAATGTCCGCCGCTTCCGTTGTCCATAAGAAATGGCTTTATTACTGGCTCCGGCTCCATTCACGGCTCAGTCTACACAGTTCGTTGTCGCAGTGGTTATTCACTTGTCGGCGAAAACATTCTGCATTGCACGGAGAAAGGAAGCTGGAACGTTAGCATCCCCAGATGTCTGATAGGTAGGGTGATACATGGTCGTTTGGATCGTCATAGATAAAGGTTTCTCTAACACTTTACTAACAGACTTCGCTTAGCTTAGACATGGTTTTTAGAGTCAGTCCTCGTCTTGACCTTATCACTCTTGGCTAACCATCTACGAAGTAATTTTCGCATAGTGGGGTAAGGAGAAGACAGCCGGATGAGCTGGAAGAAACCGTGGACTAATGGTTTCAACGAGAGAGAGAAGTCTTTAGTGCAACAGAAACTGAAACTAGGCGCCGGCTTACGAGATTGCACAACTGTGCACTCCCTGGGATTGGGACAAGTCTTTACGAGTACCTTGCAAGCATTGCTCTGTTTTACCTTCTTAGCACTAAACATTGAGTTTTTAGAGGGATTCTAACATATGATGATCAGTTCCTTAATCTCACGTGGAATAAGGCGAAAGTTATCTTATTGTATGCCTCCTTGTCTGGTTCATCAGTGATACTGGTAGTCTTTTCTCTCATGTGTTGCTCTAATCTGCATTTTAGATTAATTATTCTTTTCTTTGTGTATAAGTCTCGTTGTTCACTTTGGCGCCAAAAATAGGCCGCGCAGGGACTGAGACTAGAAGTTTCAAGTCCAATATGAAGGTAGCTCTTGATTCAAATGTTACCAAACGGATTTAAGGTGATTCCCTACAACTACATTGTACATCCTTTCTGCAAATCATTTTTTGCGTGATTAGTTCGGAACTTAGTAGGTTTCTATGAAAACTGAGCTGTTCAGAGAAACAAATGCCCTATTTCTCTTAAACGAGGATGGTGACCCCCATTTTTTTAATGCAAAAATTTAAATGATATACAGTTAAGTACCATACATCGCGATTTTTAGAAAAGTTAAAAATTGTGCTTTGAGATATTTTTTCAACTGAATGCCGGAAAGAAAACGTCTTTAGGTACAGCAGGGTATGTGCACTCGCCGCAAATTCTTTAATTTATGTCATAATGTTAATCCCTGTTCCACTGAAATAGTACACTATACGAGATAAATGTCTATTTTGTTGAACTGCTCAAATATTTCAACGCAAGTAATGATGTTTTTAAAAAATTATCGTTCTCAAATCTGATTACTAGAGCTTTTCAGGAAAACCTTGTGGGCGGTATAGAACTTTGCTATTAATGGCTATCCATGTTGAACAAAAACGAGCTCGGTGACCCCTATTTTATATTGCATTTTTGAAATGTTCAAAACTTAGTTACTAATTGGACTAAGTTTTAGGGAATTTTAAATATTCCTCCTATTTCGATGGAATCACCTTAAGGGCTTGGAGATGTGAAACAGATTTAAGCGAAATCAAAAGCGACACATGCACAGAACTGATCACCGAAAAGAATGTTTTGGACTGGTCAGTAGGAATACCGCATAGTAAAATTGCAAGTGGTTTTGAGCGAGAGAATTCTGTTGTGCTATCAGCTTTTTTGACTCCTGTAATATACTGCTTTGTTTGAATTTCATTTCGATCGCGGCAAAATACACTTGGACTGGTGAAATGTTAATGATTAACACCAGTACAAAATAAAGTTACCCATGATGTTCACAAAATTCGTCGTAATCGTCACACTCAAGAAACGACTCAAGCCGAAGGCGTGACACATGCTCAAGATATTCTATCTACTTGCAGATTGTCCGCTGCTTCCCTCATCCATACCAAACGGATTCGTTAATGGAAGCGGCTCAGTGGAAGGGTCTCGGTATCAGTTCAGATGTAAGGAAGGGTATTCACTAGTAGGAAAAGACACACTCCACTGTGATGACAAAGGCACATGGAATGGCGCGGTGCCATCTTGCCTCAAAGGTAATTATGGTAAATTCTCTGTAAAATATAGGGGGGCAAAATTATGGAATAGTTTACCAGAAAACCTAAAAACACTAACCTCTTATTCAGACTCACAATTTACAATAACCATGCATGATAATATTTGGGGTAAAAAATGTTACTTTCAAAAGCGCCATTGGTTGTAATCAATATATAACATTAAATAATGACTGGGGATCTTCTTTGAAAAGCTCAGCAGAGCTTACTAAGATCTCCTGCCACTTTTCTACTGAATGTAATAATTGTAGGTCCATGATGGGCGAATAAAGTTCTACTTCTTCTTCCTCAAAGGTGATTTTGTATCTTCTAAAGTCCCGTCTAACGGATTGAACGTTTTCATCCAACGCCGATCAACATCATCGATTCGCCGGGCAAGTTACAGATACACGTTAACGCGTTTGGCCACCCTGTTGAATGATGTTAAATAATTCTGAAGGATTCTGAATGATGTGCAGTGGTGTTGAAGAAAGTTTGATTGCTGTCAAAGATTCGTACAAAAACGTTGTATTCAGTAACGTCGGATGATGAAGGCCTAACCGAGGCCTAACCATTGGGCAAACTTTGCTGATGGCATTATTTGAATATTTTAATTTGATATAAAAGTTCAAACATTTTTGTGAGAGTAGTGCGCGTCTTGAAAACCCTGAAGCTCGATAATTTGATTTCCTTTTTGTCACAACACAACCTAAAAAATATAACTGCCTGCAAAAACAACAATGCTAATAGTTCTTTGGTTGCTACCTGTTTAGAATGTCCAACTTTACCTACAAGCATTGACAACGGACACAAACACAGTAGCGGCTCGACTGAAGGTTCGACGGCATGGTTCAGTTGTAAACACGGGTATACTCTTATTGGAAATCAGTATTTGTACTGTGGCACAGAAGGGTATTGGAACGGTAGCTTACCGAGATGTTTAAAAGGTAAAAAAAAAAAGATCGCAAAAGTGATTATATATTGAGTGCCGTTTTCTATGAACGATTTTAAGATGGCTAATACTTCAGTTATTTTGGGCATAACAAATCCCACATGCGCGCGCCGTGGTACGTACTCATCGGCGCGAGTAACGTCACAAGAACGCTCTCAATAAGAAAAAAAGCTCGTGAGGGTCACTAGGAACTGTTTTCAGTTTGATTGGTTGAATAGTGTTTTTTAGTTTCCTTTTTTGACTATGTATGTTTGAACACTCGGTTTAAATTGTGCAATTTTGAGGTGGGGTCGTACAGCTGGGTTTTATGTAAAGCGCCCTCGAACGCCGAGTTTCAAGTAACTGTACTGATATCCCTTCAACTTGAATGATAAGCCTAAGGCTCTAATGATTCTTTTAGAGGGTACAAAACAACGACAACAACAAAAACAGCAGCGGCAACAACAACAGCAACAACAACAAAAATCTATTGCACTGCTTAATCTACAGTAACCCGCAAGTAATAAAGGCTTAGAAAGGCGGGCTACTAATAACTCGGAAAAGTTAATGAAGTTCAAAACAATGACAGCAAGAGCAAAAATGAAAAAAGGAAATAAAGAAAGAAATTAAGTTTCAAATACAACTGTTTATTATTGGTAAGGAAAAGAAACTGTATAAAGAAGACAAAAAAATTGTCTCCTGAGTTCTGTTTGGGAAAATCAGTCGTGCTCATATCAACACAAATCTCCCCGGTTTTTAGAACCTGTAAAAGGAGTTGAATGATATCAGCTTAAACTACAACATTGTAGTGAGCCACCTTTACGCCCATGGATAAAACGACGCGTGCTCTGATTGGTTGTTGAGAGTTGTTGAGTTAAGAGAACTTGTTTAAACATCAATTCATTTTGGTGATCATTTCCTCAATTCTCATGCCCTGTGTTCTTCAAAGGATCTGATATGATAAGTAGAAATTTGATGCTAATCACTATATGGCCTTAGAGGGTTAACACAAGTGTACTTCATAGGATCTGATATCATAAGTAGAAATTTGATGCTAATCACTATATGGCCTCAGAGGGTTAACAAAAGTGTTCTTCATAGGATCTGATATGATAAGTAGAAATTTGATGCTAATCACTATATGGCCTTAGAGGGTTAACACAAGTGTACTTCAAAGGATCTGATATCATAAGTAGAAATTTGATGCTAATCACTACAGGGCCTTAGAGGGTTAACAAAAGTGTTCTTCATAGGATCTGATATGATAAGTAGAAATTTGATGCTAATCACTATATGGCCTTAGAGGGTTAACAAAAGTGTACTTCAAAGGATCTGATATCATAAGTAGAAATTTGATGCTAATCACTACAGGGCCTTAGAGGGTTAACAAAAGTGTCGCGACACGTAATATATCGCTCTAACTTGTCAAGAAATATGCTAAACGTAAATGCTGTATAGAATACGAGCAGATCCTCTATTCGCTCAAGGATAATCAAGTGAGGAGAACGAACGCGAGCGGGAATCGCTTCTTACCCGCATTACTTTATTGGAGTGTTATATCATTGTAAATCCAAATGCAGAAAAAGATACGTCAGTGATATCGATTTCAAAAGTTTTACTAACGTTTTTATGGTAGTTTGCATAAAAACATCTTCAAGTAAATTGCTAACTTCCGGCGTTGAAACAGTTTGCACGTCTGGTTTGAGCTTTTTTTCCTACGTGCTTACAAAGCCTTCTGCTTTTTAGACTGTCCAGCGATAAACAGCTCCTTAGAGTATGGACGTGTCAGTGGAAGTGGATCTAAATCAGGCACTACGTATAGCTTTCAGTGCGATGAAGGATACGTGATGGAAGGACAAGGGACAATGCACTGTGATGAGCGAGGCCACTGGAACGGCAGCATGCCTATTTGTTCAAGAGGTGAATTAACGTACTTGGTATTACCGTATTGTTATCACTATTTATGTTTTTGTTCTGGGTATCACTGTTTCTGCCAAATTGGTTGATCATTTTGCTGCAGGTAATACAATGAACTGCACAAGACCACCACTAATGACAACAAAAACAATGTTCAGTATAACTTTTTTCATTGTTGATAAAATGATATTTAAATTAAGCAGTCAGGTAACCAACAAAATACTAAAATCATACATCAAAAAGTAAGAAAAGGAAAAAACGTGAATGAACTACACAATAACAATAACAATCAAATTCAAGCAATTAATAACACATCGTCCACTTTTGAATCATTACTCTGAAACCAGTTACTCTACCAGCATCCGAAATGGTCAGCGATCTAACTGGGACATTTTTTCACTTGACTCTCATCACCTCAATGTACGTCGGTGACAGAACTTCAAATGACATCACTAGCTTGATGAAGATTCCGTGAGGAAATCGAAAGCTTGTACGTTACACAATCCGTTTAGGATCCTGACAGAGTAACTTTTTTACAGTTCATCAATATGACAGGATCAGAAAACGACATCTTTACGAATATGCTCTAGTCGCTGTCCAAAGGGTACATTTTCCAAATTGTGTACAAATTCCACAACGAAGAAGAAGAAAACCTAAGGACGCCGCAGGAAAGTACTGCTCAATATATAGCTTTGTTTTGGTCACTTTTAAAAATAAAACTTTACCCACAGGCTCAAAAGTTAGAGCAATCTTATGCAGCATAATAAGAGCACTGCGTAAAAGTACCGATCAGAAGCTTTCCATAACAATCTAATTTTGATAAAGTAAACGCAAACCTTTTAAGCTGCTAGTAGCGACAACCCGCAAATTTCAACACTCGCGCCAACGCTTCTCGCAACTCGTGACGTCGCTGCTCACTGCATAAGCAGTTAATTGGCACATCAGGCCCTGACCTTATACGTATTTGGTAGATTACTATGAATTTTTGCCACCAAGATGGTCTTGTGAAGATCTGCCTATTGAAAGCATAAAATCTTACCCTTCCCCCCTCCAATATTTGATATTAAAGACCACCTCATAACTTTTCGACTCTTTTTCTCTAGCACTTGTGGGTCTTAAGACATATTTTACATTAATCAGCTCATTGAAAACTGCAGAATAAACTATAGTTTAGGGGTATACCTGATATACACAAGGATCAGGGCGTTTTTTAACTTTTGAATTTTTACGTTTTAAACCCATTCATCTCAAAGCCATAACTTCCCTCTTTTATGATTATCTGAATTATGAAATACACTGTTCAATAGGTTTAAAATGGTGTATCATACATGGAAACTGACTTTGTAGTTCCATATCTGGAAAAACGTGGCGTTAGCCTTAGGGCTTAAAGGCTTAAGTAAACATAAAGTGCTTGCAGTCTTACAACATGCTGTACAACGAAGGTCATAACTTAATTTTCACTGAGATCTTTTACCTCCAAGACGGTGCATCATGCCACGTAACACGACGTTACGTTTGTGTTTGTAGTTTTTACCGTTTCTAGCCAGGAGATTCCATAATTTTTTTTCTGCTAGGGCGCACATTTAAGCTGTTGTGATCCATTTTTATCCAGTAGAGTGCGTCTACAACGAAGACGGTACGGAAATGCACATAATCTTGCAAGCACATTGTGGTTTTCGGTCCTAGTAAATGTTACGCCATCTTCGGCATCTTTTATTCTCCTCACTGATTAATTGAAAAACAATCATCTCAGAAGAATTGATTTTCCTTGTCGACACAATGACAAATAAGCACATTGTTGCCCATTTATTGTGCACACAAATAGTGATAGTAGCTAACTACCACAAGTTCTTAGGAGAGCGAACGAAGAGCGGGTTGCCAGTTAGAACTTAACATCGAACGTCACTGCTAAAATAATACGTTTTGCCAAAAAATCACTACAACGTTAACGTCTAACGTTGGCAGTAACGGCCGACGGTAAGTTTTAAGCCTCGCGTTAGGACCCAGGTTTTCAACCCGGCACGGTTACGATGATACGTAATTTGCGGAAAACTGTCTGCTGAAAGGCGAGAAAGTGACATTTTGACTGAGAATTACATTGTAATTGCTTTTATTCAAACCCTCGTTCACAGCTTGCACCACCGACTTTTAAAATAATGAATTAACCTTTACTTTTTCTAGTCCTTGCAAGTAAAAAGGAACCGAAGATAAGCTGGCACGTTTATGCAGCTTCTACTGCGGGGAGTCTGTTGATCGTTGTTCTTGCTGCTGGTGTCGTGGTGCTGTTACGTCGTCGACGGAGATCAGGAGCGAAAGGTGACGAACCTCTACAAAGCGAAGAAATCGAAATGAAACCACAGACAGCAGTTCCAAAGAAAACTAAAGTAAAATGGAAGTATTCGCCAGTTGGCAAAGCATCCAAGGAACCGCCTATTGTGGTGTGATTTTGCCTCTCCAGTGGGGAACTGAAAGCCTGGGAACTAATAATTCCTTCTTTACTAGTTCCCAGACTTACAAGCATAATAGAGCGCTCGATGCCTTTTTGGAAACGGTGAGATGACTGAGGACGAGCATGTTACATCAATAAGGTTAAAACGCTTAACCAGTTTGTGTAATAATGAGCAAGCTAACCAATTTCGAGAGTTTTGAGCTGAAACCAAGCAACTGTTAAGTTCATCACACTTAAAAATATTTCAAAAGCTTTCTTCTGTTTCTTTTATTTCCAAGTGCTACCAGATTTTGACAAGGCAACTTATATTTTGGACGACCCTATATTTAGGCCAAAGGGACTGAACAGGATTCAACACTGTTGAATACTACTTTATTGTACGATGTTGAGCGAGGCGGCCAAACAAGTTAAACATTAATTGTTATTCACACCTAAGGAGACATCATGTAAAATGCATTTATCATGTTGAATTCACCAATGTTGAAAGGTGTTGAAAGGAACGTTTTGCTGTGGACTTAGTAGTTCAAGCAAACGAAAAATAACGATACTCGTCCCAGTTCTCTCACGTTTTTGCAACAGGCTTTTATAAAAATGTGAAATCGCAAGATCCAAGATCCCAAGTAAGCCTTCGTCTCTGCATCGTATCGTGCTGTTTCCGAAGCGCAGCTTCACGCTACATTGCCTCTATCCAACCTGGTGTATAAAGGGGTACCGGCTCCTGGTACCGGCAAAAATCCTGGGAGTAAGCCTGCGGCTGGACTAGCATTCCACACAGTGGGGCGTCCCGGGGGTGCTCCCTATAGTGGGCAATACGGTGAGGCTCCGCCCGAAAGGGGTGCCTTTTTCAAGCTCGCAGTATATCAAAGGGTAGGGAAAATTGCCATTTTAGTATACAAAAGGGTCACAAAATCAGTTGCAAAGTGGAAGAAATGATGGCTGAAGTGAAGTATATCAAAGGGTACCACATGTTGGCAGAAATGAATCAGAACGACTGAAAACCCGGGAAAAACGTGGCGATTATAGGAAATTCTATTGTTTTGGCTTATCCTTGAGGTATAAGAAAGGGGTGTAATTTTGCTCTAGGTATATGAAAGGGGTACCATTTGGGTAAGGGTATGAACGTCCGGGCGGAGCCTCCCCGTATAAAACTTTATTGAGTAGCCCCCCCCGACCCGGGGGGGGGGAGTAGTAAGGCTTTTGGTAGCTTCATGCCACGGCAACTGGATTTAGACACCCACCAGTATGAGCCACCCGGCATGTGATTTTCAATTGAACACTACTATTTAACAATTAGATTATGAGCTCGAGATTTCTATCGCGTGATAGTTGATGAGGCCGAAGGCCGAATCAACTATCACGCATAGAAATCGAGAGCGAATAATCTAATTGTTTTAGTATAAATCTACTAGACGTTCAAAACTTAACAGCAGACACCACATGTTTTTATTGAAAAATGATATAAATAGGTCACACCGCGCGTGGAAAACACTCTACTCACTATCTACAACAGAATAGATAGTGAGTAGCGTAGCCAATCAGAGAACAGCATTAGTGATAGAACGCTAGTAGATTTATACTATTCTAGGTTAGTACATACCAAACCAGTGGATAGTGTTTTTTTTGCGCTTTCTGATTGGCTACTCAAACTCGGGATAGTATCTGCTATTTACCTTCAGTGAATAATTGTTAATTATTTGGATGTGAACACGTCGTGTTGACGATAAACACTTTGAGGAATAACAAAAGAACGAGACGGTCTCTGAAAGGGGCATTTCTCGTTCAAACGAGAATTTAATATTAGAGAGTTAATTTGTAAGTAAAAAGGTAATTTCTAAAAATTTTAAAAGCTTTTATGATATAAAAGTTAAGTGTCCTTGAAGAAACGTTATATTTAAAAGAAATCGTCAACACTAAATCAAGTGAGGGCTTATCTAATACACCTTCTGATTGCGGCCAGTTTTCTGGTCCGTTGTCACACCGGTGGCCTGGCTTCCAAACATTCCCTTATCATTTATAGCATATTTAGTTTTACGCATGTGAGGCCCAATTCAAACTTTCTATACTGACATTACTTTGCCTCCATAAAACTATTTACAACTCCTAAAAATAAAATAAATGACTTAAAACTATTTACAACTCTTCATATGTACATATATTCTGGATCCTTAAATAAGCCACTGAGGCCGAAATTACAATAGTAAATACATTTTTGTATGTATATATCTTATTATATATTGTATATATCTTATTAGATGTTTCGGTGTGAAGTATCGCCGTATATTTTTACGAGTTGTGCTGTATTTCGACGAGCCCGCAGGGCGAGTCAAAATACAAAAAGTGAGTACGAATATACGGCGATACTTCACACCGAAACATCTAATAAGAGATTTATTATCCAACTTAACCTATTTCAACCTTTTTCAGTAACTTGAAAGAAAACTACAAGTGTAACAGGATGAGCGCGCGCACGGTACCGTACAATATCGTGGGATAGTTGTACTCGCTTCGCGCGCTTTTTGTACAATAACTAACACACTCCAACGCAGACTTCCCTAGCGCTCGTCACGTTATGGAGGGGAGGAATACGTGACGAGGAGAATGTCTGTGTTGGAGACTGCGAGCTTGCCCAATCCGACTAAGACGTCAGCAAGTTGGAAACACAACATAAAAACCCAGACAGTGATTGGTTATCTCATCATTTAGACATGTCAGCTAAACTTAGTTTAGTTCTTGATGATGTACCTTGTACACTTGTGTGAAATAAACTGCTAATGTTATTAACATAAACATTATCAAAATAAAAGTCACTAATATCGAAAAATATGCTGGCAGTTTACTTGTACGAGTCCACATGTTTAGCATCAATAGGTCTTTTTCACTGCACCTTCCTTGAGTAACCCAGAAATCTGTAAGATTTTTTATGCCTTTTGGAGACTCCGAAGTTAAAACTTCACAGAATGAGCAGAAATCCCGCAAAAAAATTGGCCGATAGTTTTGCCTCCACTTGAAATATTCATTGTACGCAGTGTTGTTCTTGTCGAGATAGTGGAGATAATCAGAAAGATTTTTCACTGTCTTGAAATCCAATACGTTGATGTACGAACCAGGAATAGCTAGTTTGGTGTAGTTTGCGCCTCCCATTACGACTGGTACGACGTTTTCTTCTCCTGTGTGAGGTAAAGTGAGATAAAAAGAACTGAACGCAATAAAGAGAAAATGTCATATCCCCACGCCTCAGTGTATTGGTGATTTTGAACACCAGGAGCCGTTAACCTGAAAGTGCTTTATTTGCGATACGCCAATGAGTAAGCTGATAACAGTGAGTCCTGGTATAAGTAGATAGAGTTGATAGGCTAAATACCCGAAGGCTGTGAAGCAAAATAAACATGAAAGGCTTCAGTGTTGTACGACACCAGATTGATGTCCTTAAGAGGGACACCAACATGGCAGCCGGAAATCAATGAAAACATCTGGAACTCACTTTTGCTAGGAGAGCGATTACTTGGCCCTCTTGTACAAGTATACATAAACATATTGATAAACACCTCTCCTAATAATTGAACTGTTCAAACTGCCAGAAATCATAAGACCTTTTTTCAAACGAGACAACTTTGTCACAGGGCCATCTTGATCCAACGCCAGGGCAGCAACTTTGAAAATGCAAGATGCTACAAAGGATTATATCGAGCTGGAAACTTGTCAGAAGATATATTTTTAGATGTTCCTGCACCTGGTGACGATAAAAATTTAGCAGGTCTAGCGAGTTTTGATTTTAGAATGTTATGACGTCATGTGCACGTGCCGTCAGCGTGACCATTTCTGGACACTTTCCTCCTACATGTGCGCCATTTCTGTTGACGACGGACCACCCCCCCCCCCAAAAAAAAAAAAAAACAACAACAACAACAACAAAAAAGAAACCCGGAATTGTTTAACATTGTGGCACTCTGGGCCCTGCAATTTTGAAAAGAAAGTAGTGGTTTTGGGGGTGCGGGGGGGCGAACTTCCCTTAGATCCAAAACTGCATGAAAGGTACTACATGAGTGATTTGTCCTTGTGTTAAGAGTTTTGATTTAATTTGAGATTTAGGTAACCCCCAGGGTGGGGAAAACGTTTTCACTCAATTCCAGTTTTTGACCTGCTTTAGTAAGTTAAGGCCAGTCATTCAATGCACTTTTGATTGTGTAGTGAGTTAAAAGGACCTTTGATTGTCAGCTCAATAGGGTTGTTAATCACACCATAGACTGCGAGTAGTCTCTAATCGCCAAAATTAGAGACTACTCGCAGTCTAATCACACCAGATCAAATTGAGTGATATTTCTAGCTCTAGAGTGTAAATTTCAAGACTGAAAATGCAAAAGAAAGAGCAATAGACTAGTATATTATTAAAGTAAATATCCTTCCAAGAGGTAATATTTGGCTAAAGGATAACCCTAGAGCTGATTTTGTCTCCATCTCAATGGTATTCTCACGACAGTTGCCGAAGCGGAACATTCTCAATTTTTGCACATTGCACTTGATTCGAGTTTCAAGAGACACTCGTTTCGAGAAAACAATTAACTTATCGGAAAAAGAACAATGATTGCTTTAAATGAAGGCTTAAGTAAACGAAAAACGGATGAAAGCATGGTTTTGCAAGAATCACATGTTTATCATTGCATGAAATCAACTTTTGACACTTTTGGGACGAACGTGTTTGCTCGCATGTTCGATGGTTACATAAACAACTCTGGCATGTGTGAATTTTTGTCAGCGTTTATGTGTTTTAAAGCAGTGATTGAAACAGCAAAATAGTCTGTCTTTAAAGCGGAATTTTCAATCAAAGTTCTCATGATGCACCGAGTATTACTGAGTTATTTCTCTGTAAGCAAAAGTTCAGAAAGTTTTGTTTTAAAGCACTCGCCGGTGAGTGCAAGTTGACATTTTCAATTGTCTTTTAAGCTATCACTCCAAACATAAAAAAAGTGATGTCTTCGGTTCAACGAAGCTTTAAGCGGTGATTGAAAAGGTAAAATACTCTTTCCTTAAAGGCGAAATTTTTAAATCAAAGTTTTCATGATGCACCAAGGATTATTGAGTAATTTCTCTGCAAGCAAAAGTTTTGTTTTAAAGCACTCGCCGGCGAGTGTGAATTGCCAACATTTTCAATTGTCTTTTGACCCATCACGCAAACACAAAAAAGTGTTTAATCCTCGGTTCTACGAAGCATAAAGTGGTGACTGAAACAGCAAAACACTCTGTCCTTAAAGGGAAAAATTTTCATCAAAGTTTTCGTGATGCGCCTGGTGTTACTGAGTTATTTTTCTGTGTTTTAAGCCACGCTCCAGTGAGAGTGAATAACAACATGCCTGAATGCCACAATGCTGCTATAACCTGAATAGGAAGGTTAAAAACGCAAACAGACTCCAACCAAGTTAAAAGATTCCCTATCAAAGTGAGGCAAAATGGCTTAGGTAGTCCTGAAGCATTTGTGTAGACCTAAGCTGAGCTGCACAACTGAGGTTGATTTAAGGTAACTGGGCCGCCGTTAGGGTTGGAGGCCAAACTTTGCCAGCACTTGATCGCCATTTGGGCGAGTGACTTTAAGACGGTCACCAAAAAATTCACAATTTGTACTCGCCTGGGAAGATTTCACACTTGCTTACCGCGTAGGAAAGTGGGCGAGTGCTAATTTCCATCCCTACTAAAATTGTAATTATGGTGACCAAGTTCACTTATATCAAATGAAGTGTTTCTCTCCACCCCACCAATGAAGCAACACAGTTCTATAGAGAACAATCCATTTGCATGACACATGACCTACCTAGATGCCTCCAGTACTTTTCAGTGATGTAATCCTCGCACAATCCATTTTCAAAAGCCAGAAAGAATTTGTACTGTTTGATAATACCTCTGCAAGTCTCACCTCGTGCACAGGACTTTGATTTACCAAATTGTCTCGAACAAGATCCAAACACATCAACAGTGATGTATTTCTGTAATTCATAAACGAAAGATTTTCTAAGCTGAGGTTTACAGTTGCTAACAATCCAAGCAACGAGCTCGTCTTTTCCAGACGAGAAATCTTGCTGTGAAAGATCTACGAATGGAATCTCCTCATAGGTCCCATAAGGCACCCAGAAATCGGAATCAAGTCTGTATGTGAAAGTCAAATCGAACATACCGTCGAAAAGTCTTGCATCGCGAGACGATAGTGGACTCTCCATACTATAATAAATCCACAATTGCGAAGAAGGCTTAAGTTTCCTAAGAGACTTCAAATGACGCAAACTTGGTAGGTTACTAGCGACGTGCACCAAGACAAAGTCACTTTCATAAAATCGCCGTTTATCGTAGGTTACCTCAAACATTTCTTTCTTGCACGGTTTTGTCCGTGTCCTCGGTACTGAACAATCTTCGTCAACCGAAATCCACTCCTTGTAGCCGAAGAATTCATTATATACCAATAGTAGAATCGTTTGTCGATTTCTTGTTGTGTTCGCGGACGTCATTAGCTCCTTTGATGGGAGTGTTGGATCATCTGAAGTCTGTAATAATCGGCTGATAATCGAATTTCGACCCTTGGACAGAACGTAGACTATAATTGCGATTGAAAACAACAGGCAAAGGATTTTAAATATTTTTGCCCTTTTTGGTACCATTTTATGCTTCGCAGCAGTTTTTTTTCGAGCAAGCGATTCACAAATGTGAGGCAGTGCGTAGGGACGTGCGTAGGTACTTTTCGGTGAAAAGATCTACTTTGAAGAGTCAGCGGCCATTTTGAATCGCAATGCACTCTGGGGCAAGTACTGTGGAAAAACTAGAACAACAGACTACGGACAAGGGATTACTTCACGAGGTCTGCGGGCTGGACAGCACAACAGACAACATATTTTTTTTTTTTTCGCGAGCATTGAAGCAAAAATAGGAAAAAATGAACATTACGTCTTTTTTATATAAGATTTTTATTTCTGTTTACAGGGAAGCTTTTTAAAAAGGGTTAACCTCGTGTTTTTCCTTTTCAAGATGTATTTTACAAAGTTTTTTTTTTGAATTGATTCTTCAATAAACGTTATGCCATGTTACGTTATGTTATGTTATGTTATGTTAAGAAATTCGTGACTATATTTCAGGAAGGCGAAATGTTATGTCAGCGGCGGGCGAGGAAGGCAACTGAAGTAGGAGTAAGCGACACATGTAACGTAGCATCAGAATTGTACTTAAATCATTCAAGGAACGCAGCAAAAATGTCCGTAGTTTGGACAGGCTACTTAAAGTCGCACTTAAAATAAAATCACGTAAAATCACGTGAAATCACACCCCTTCAGATATATTTAACTTCATGTGCATGGTATCGTTGCACGGCGCATTTTTGTAGGAAACATCTCATGGTTATATAAAACTTGTCTTTATCTGCAACTGGCACACATTATTATTGTTATTATTATTGTTATTATTATTATTGTTTAAGAATAAAAATGAGCGAAAAAACACAACGTTTCGATGTCTCCATGACATCATTTTCAAGTGAGAAAATAAAATTCGATTATTATTACTATTATTATTATTATTATTATTATTATTATTATTATTATTATTAAATAAAATCACACGATGTTATCAAACCAGTACGCTTTACAAAAATTTCGCTCAGAGCTATTTTAATCATGTACTTAAAATTAAAGTACATGATTTTACGGGCAGAAATAGGGTTAAATAATTAAATAAGTAATATTTCGGCATGAAGACAAGTTGTGAAATATCAGTCATGCTGTCTGACTGTTACCATGGAATATTTTTCAATACGTTTTTTACGATGTAACGAATCTCTCGAAGTCGCCAGCAGTAAACAAGAGGTTTAACGAGGAGTTTAGAAAGGCCAAGAAAGGCGTAATATAAAAGGCTAACAAAAATGATCCTTTGAAGTTATCAACGATCAACGGAAAGCTGGCGAATAAAGTCGGAAGATAGCAAACAGGGCAAAGAAAATAAACGTAGAACGCACTCAAAGCTGACTTCTCCAAAGCTTGGCCATTTTGCATCTGTATTTGATTGTGATGATGTCGCACAACCCTGAAGATTCGAAAATATGCAACAGTTATTACTAAGAGTCCCAAAGACTCAACAACTGCAGAAATCAAGTAGTTGTTGCGGCTTGAAGTAGCTATTAGCTCTTTCACTCCTAAAGTGGCCAAAGCAAAACATTCACCAAAAATTTCATACTTCGTTTCGTAAAATCCTAAGAGATAAGTAGTGTTATGCAAAAGTTCTGCCAAAGAGGTTTCATTTGAATGGTAACACGATAGAGTTTTGTCAACAGAAAAAAAAAGTTAGAGTGACAAATCATCTCACCATAACTTGGTCTAGGAGTGAACGGGTTAATGCGCAGCTGGAAAGTCCACTTGTCAGCCATATAATTGCTACAGCAATATCAATGTGTTTTTCTGTGACAAGCGCTTGATATATGAGAGGTAGTATAACCGCAACAAATCTATCAAGGGCGATAACAGCAATTGTAAAAAGGGATGCACCTGTCAAAATATACGACAAGAACACGTTTATTGTAATAACAGATGGACATATGAGTTGTAGCTTCCTCTCGTTGCCGTAACCAATATCACCGCGATGATAATGCCAAACGTTGGTTGAACATACAATCCAACAGCGAGGTCAGAAAAAGCAAGGTTAAGGAAGAACTTCTTTAAATTAGCCGGTGTCGATGAAGATTTCAACAGGGCGCGAATGACAAGAAGAATTCCAGGAGTTGCCGCGACAGAGAACACCAAATGCGAAACGCAATGAACTAAAACGAAGTGTGTTTGAAACTGAAGGATAACGGGAAATTCCCGTAGTTTGCTAGGGCAGAAAGAAGCAATCATCGTTAACCTAATAACGATGAATAAAGCGCTGGCCTTTTACTTGACGTTTAAACACCAGTATGAATCGACGCCATGTTATAGAGGTTTGAAGTTAGGTAAAATGTGTTGATTTAGTCAATCCCGAAAAGTCAATGGTGATACTTAAGAACCTTCTTTTTATTTCTACCTGGTTCTTGTTCTGTATTACGGTCACTCAAGATACGAGCGCAAATGGTGCAAATTTTTGAAGTTGGTGATTTATCGTACCTTTGACCTGTTTGCTGCCATTCCCCACCCATTTCTAAACAGCTGTCTTATCAATGCTCTTAGAAATATCGGGAAAAAAGCCGTCAAATATGTAATTATGAACGGATGTTTACTGTTCTGACAGGAAGCGGAAATTAAAAGTTGACTATAGTGATTTAACCTTTGATCTCTAAAAGCAGGTGCAAAAGAGGAGTCAAGGCTCTTTTGGTTGATTAACCTCGTGTATGGGAAATTTTTATATCACATCAAGGTCATGTATCGCTGGTGTTAATGGTTACTAGTCCAGATGCTCTACCACTGAGCTACAGGAAACTTGTCGGAGCTAAGACCATTGAACTAGGTTCATGTGACAAACATCCTGCATACTGCTAGGACTGGAATGTCGATAGGTGTCATATTCGCAATGATATAAATGTGATGGGGAATTTTAAGCCTGGTCAATATATGAGAAAGATATAAATGATTGTCAAAATGACTACTGCAGGGACTGATCAAACAACGTGAAAAGACGTGTGTTACAATATTTCGACTGGCCAATACCAGTCTTCATCAGGTTTATTAAGGCAAATCACGAATTTACAGAAATATATATGTAGTAAAACAATGAGAGGAAGTTACATATATGACGTGGTATGGTGTGGCTTAGAAATGATAGAAAATAATTTTTTTTTCACTATATATATAGTTACAAATTACAGTTCATAACCTTTATTAATGCCTAGAGGCTCAAGCGTCTTAGCCTTGTGAATAATGTGAGCCTCACGGTGCCTTCCTGAAAGAAGTTTTTCAATAGGAATAAGTAGCATGTGGGTGTCGGAGTGGTTATTGCTGAGAAAGTGTTCTGAAACCGCTGTATGGATAATATATAGATTTAGCCAAGCCTAAAAGCGGAACTCCAATTTTTATTTATTTATTATTATTTATTTTATTCATTATTATTTTATTTATTATTATTATTATTTCAAGTGGTACCTGACAGCAATATTATATTTTAGGTAATTATTAGTAAATACACCTCTCATCAAATTAGAATCTGCATAACTGCCAACCTTATAAAATCAGAAATAGGGACCACCCCCCCCATGCTCACCCCAGTCCTGGGGTAGTGCCCTGCCCCCCCCCCCCCCCCCACCACTGCCCCCCAACACTGAGCAGGGTCTAGGATGCTCTAGGGTTTTTGCATTAATTTTTAAAAATATTGCCTGTACTGTACTGTCTTAGCATTAGAATTCTCAGGTGTTGTTTAATGGTCTCAAGCACCACATGTATTGCACAAAACAATAGGATGTAGAAAAGTCATTGAAGACCAATCTTTAACAATCCAGTTCCAAATTGTCTTTTTTTCTTGAAAATCGGAATGTGCCGATTTTTTTAGGTTTTGAAACTCAAAAATCGGGACAATTCCCATTAAATGGGGACGGATGGCAGGTATGAACCTGTTTTACAAAATTCTAAATAAGCCCCAGTTTTAGGTAACCGTTGTAAACTTAAATATTGGGCACAATAATTATTTTTGTTCACCTTACCTCGGCCTTTTCTCTGCCACAAGTCTACGGTTTAATTTATTTACATTTTTGCAGAGTTGTCAAATTGTATAGACAAGGTACTAATTGAAAAATACCTCCACCTTATTCAATGGTTTGACAGATAAGTTGTGTGGTATAAAGCGAGGAAAAATGCGAGCAATGAGTACCGGTAAAATGTCCTTGACCATTATCTGTAAAACCACTGAATGATATTTATTATTCCCCTACAATATTTGCCTATCATTTTAAATGATTTATTCAATGAGTGATTTGAAACCGGGACACTACAGTGCAATACGCTCTCATACTCTCATGTATGTGTTTTCTAGTCCTTATAGAGCGTTTTCACGTGATGTCACGACGGCCATATTGGTGTTCCAAAACAAAGAAACGGCGGCCATATTGGTGTCCCAAACCAGTCCTTTTGGAGTTGAACTCTATTTTTATGCAAAAATCGTCTTTTGTTTGAGTATACCAATATGGCGGCTTGTCACGTGAGTGAAAACGCTCTATATGATAAACTGATGCTATAGTGGAATAATAATGTACCTTGTTTACTCTTATTGATGCCCAGGGACTATTATATTAAAATCAATCTCTTTAAGTACCCATCATGTATATTACCCATCATGTACCCGGATGTATTTTTTCAGTTGTTTACAGGTGGATGGGCCTATAGCCAGGGGAGGGGGGCTTGTAAGCAGGCGGGCTTATAAGCGGCAGTTTACGGTATTTGTTTTGAGTTTTGAGCATGTGCATTTAAATAAGTGGCATTGAAGCATTCCAAGTGGACAAAAGGTAAACTGTATTTTTAGAGATGGTTGGTCTCGTGTAAATACTTATGCCAGTCTAAATTTCAGACTGGTCTCTTGTAAACAAAATTGCAACAGTCTGAGTTTACACTGCTTTAATGAAATCAGGGTTTTACTGCCCCTGGGTATCTGAGGATGTTGTTAAACATTCTTGAGAGCTGCTGAACTTTAGTCTGAGGGGGTGTTTGCATGACACCAGTTCATTGTATGCTTTTCATTCTGATACAAGTTCACCCCAGTGCCCCCTTGCTTCTCTGTATTTGTTACATGATTATAGCACAAAATCTCATAACAGTGCGAGCCATACCTGGGTGAGTTCATACTGGTATCATGTAAACATGGTGTAACTATTTGATTCATTCTGCGTTAAGTTAATTAACCATATAGCCATCCAGATAAATCTCACATCACCATGAAAAAAGGATTTTGTAACTTGAGGAAGCGAGATTCTTAACTCAGATCTTGCATTGTTGCTAAGGGATTTTTGTGGATGGTATTCTGTCATACGCTGTTTTCAGCATTTCGTGCTGCTATAGAACATCTGAATTCACAACTGAACATTGCACGTGCATAGCTACTGCCAGTCCCCAACCGCACATTAAAAAGAAAATCAGTAAAACTAAGAGGAAACTAGTAAAGTTCCGAAGCATGCAATTACTGCTTTTACAAAGAATAGAAGGACTTACAGCAAAAAAAATGTATAAAGATATGTGCTTGTGCCATCATAACTTTTATATTCATAATAAAGCAAATTTCTAGAAACTACTGTTACTTCAAATTTTGCATCCTGATAATCTTTAAATGTTCGCAATGTTTACAATAGCGAGAACTGTATGCTGTTTGAGCATTTTTTCTGTTCAGGTCAAGTGTCATGCTGAATATGGTTGCGACTTGAAAATCTTGAAAACCTTTCCCATAAAACAAACGTGGCCAAGCAGCTTATCTGTGGAAGTAATAGGGTTCCAAGATATGATGGTTCTGAGGAACTTCCCACAGCAACAATATGGTGATTAAGAGTGTCCTCCCTTAAGTCCAGATGTAAAGGCTCTCATTGCCACCCAAATGGAAGTCTTGATGGCACACTCATGTAAATGTTGTGGTTCAATTTCATCGTTGGTTCAATTTTTATTTTCCATTGTGAATAATAGGATTGTCAAATAAAAATTGGAGCTCCACTTTTAGGCTTGGCTAAATCTATATATTTGAATGATTTTAACTGAACTGTTTAATTATGTTTGACTGGCTTCAGAAATTGAATGGAATCAAACACAGCTGTATATATAGGCATATTTTTGGTTAATAATTATTGTGTTCAATTACCAAACCCAAATTAACCCAATCACTGCATTTAATCCAGTTCAATTTACTGAACAGTTGGATACGTAAGCTGGGCTATATTATATAACTGACATCTTCCACGTACCTCATTTGACTTCACTTTAAGAAAAATGCTGCATCACTGATCACTACTGGCATATATGCCTAGAACAGAAAAAAAGGATCAGTGAAAAAAAAAAAGACAACAAATTCAGGGCTAAAAATTGGCAGTCGCCAGTCGCCAGTGGCGAATTAAAACTGACCAGAGCCACTAAAAGTCGAGGCTTAAATGCCTGATAAAGAACTGCAAATAAAAGACTTAACACTGTATAGTTACAATTCAAATAAATTAGACTTTCATTGGAGCATCTTTCTTTTCTTTCCCCTCCTCAACTCTAAGATCATCAACTGAAGAAAATTTTCAGTTCTTGGAGTGCAAAATTCATGAGAACGAGCACCTGGCAAATTACTTTCATCCTTAAAATAATATTACCTTTATTGTTTTTCTTTTGACAACATCAAATAACTAATATCGTATGTAACATACATTATTAAAGCATTCACAATGCAATTTTTGACCAATGTGACATTAATGAACAGAAAGAATGGGTGAACAGAATAGTAATTATACTCAATGTCAATTATTAAGGGAGTCGTCATTCACTTTGCTAGCATTCAGTCACTTCCAGCTTTGAAATGTTGTAGCCAAAGCTATACTTTGCTTTACTTTTGTGATCCACCTGATTCATGAGACGTACAAGTGCCTATTGTTGGAAATTTTTGCATCCACCCGTGAAAGTGTTCTTCTTTCCATATTTTGTGGAATCCTAACAAATAATTAATAAATCATCGCCTGAACCCCTCATTTGTAGCTATCCAAACTCTTTTAGCCATTTGTCTAAAAAGTGGTTACATGTAATTGTCTTCCGCCCTTTGCACGGTTCATTGCTATAATACAGGTAAGGTAAAGCACTTGAGTATCAGTCGATCGAATGAGCAACAAAATGGCAGGACCTCATTTAAGTTTACTGGATGTTCAATCCTCTTCAGTCTCCTTTGCTTAACTCAGTAAAGAGCCAATTGCAATTAATCAAACATGTTCTAACTAATCCCAGCAGACAATTGTCAGTTAAACAAGCCAGATTGCCTTTAGGAAGCAAAAACACATCAGTACAAATATGTCAATTGCATAAAAAAAATCCTTTGCTTACATCTGGATTCCCCCCCCCTCCCTTGGGGATACAATGATTTTTGAGAATACCAAAAAATGCATGCAGTAATTATTTGAACTTTCTAAAACATGAACATTCCATTATGAGTGACAAATAGTAAGAAGCACTTTCCACAATGCAGTGCTTTTATTTCATACATGTAGGTTAACTGAGATCGAAAAAAATGGCAAATTGCAGTCGCCTTCTGAACTAATGCATGGTTCAATTTTACCTGTTACCATCCCCCCCCCACTGGGCAACCCCGGGGACAAGTCCAGCCCTTCAAGCCCGGGGGTGGGGAATTGTTTGAAGTGGTCTTGTCCCGGGGGTAGGGGAGTGGGGCAAATCGAAAACATCTTCTTGTTGTTCTTGTAAAGTACGTCACTTCTCAGTTAATATGATGGCCCCGGACCGCGTGAAGAAGATTGCCTATTTCCAGTGAAAATCTCTAGTATTTGTAGCAGACTGTTTAGAGAAGAATAATCTCTCAAAATTAAAATCTGTGTTGGACGGTACGTTTATTATAAATTGTTGAACGAATGTGCGTTTGATACGTACTCGAATGAATGATGATCGTCACAAACAAAGAAATATTTCTTCAGTATGTTTATATTTATAATAAGACGACTTAAATAGACTCTATATAAAAACGGATGCACAGCTTTATGTTAAACAGAGATCTCAGTCCAGTGTTCTTATGAAACAAGCTAAGAAAAACTCCTTTAAATGCTGCCATCAATTTGTTCATGGGCCTCTTGTGCGTATGCGCTATATTTAGAATAAAATATGTGTTGAAGAAAATTTCTTTACTTGCCAGCCAGTGCAGGTAGAGTTTTTTCTTCAATTTTCTGTTCATGTTTTTATTATATTATGCATGTAGTGTACTTCGTTCAATAAACTCTAGAAAAGCGTTTAAGTTCTTGTCAAAACGTCTGGTTTTGCTATTGTACGGAAATCAATATCGTCATTTAGGTTTTGTACACAAAACAGCGTATTTGTGGTCGATGAGGAGTGCCGGAGGTGGGGAATCGTCTCTTTCTGTGTGCCCGGGGGTGGAGAATAGACTACCAAGTGAGAAAAAAATTGCAAATCCCCGGGGGTAGGCCTGGGGGGGGGATGGTAACAGGTAGAATTGAACCATGCATAGTATTGAGTGATAAACAAAATTAATTCACACATAAGCTTAACTTGAGCTTAAGTGAAGCCAAATAAAATTATTGAAATTCAAGCAAACAATTCATGAGTGATAAACAAAATTAATTCACACATAAGCTTAAGTTTTGAGCTTAAGTGAAGCCCAATAAAATTATTGAAATTCAAGGAAACAATTCATAAGTGATAAACAAAATTAATTCACACATAAGCTTAAGTCTTGAACTTAAGTGAAGCCAAATAAAATTATTGAAATTCAAGCAAACAATTCAGAAATCAGAATAAGGGTTAAAAAATGTTTAAGACGTACTTCAGTAGATTCATAAATGAGGATATGCTTTTTCATCGATTCGTTACTTGCATGGATTTTGCCGAGGATATTGTAAACAATGACTGGATTCAGGCTAGAGTCTAAAAGAACGAGGCATATATCAATTATGTCCTGTTTTGTTATTCTTTTGTTAGTCAATGAGTTAACATCTTGACGATTCGCGTTGGTACTTGTTTTCGCCTTTTACTTCATTGCATGCTTTCATAAGCTGTTTTCTCCTTTGCCTGGCTACACTTTGCTCCGTGAAAACAAAACACATTGGTATTCTTCAAAGTTGAGAAAAGCGGGTTATCGTCGTAAAAGTAAATAACTGGAAATATTATATTTATGACCAAAGCCAAGACAAATTTCTCTTTGTTCGAGATAACGGGGAATTGGAAATAAGCGAGTTGAGATAGTGGGATCCTTCTAAATAAGAGCGAATATCCCATACCGTAATATTCTGTGAAATGATTGAAAAATTCCGAGAAACTCACCCGGGAAACTCAGCAATCAGATCTTCACGCTGGTTCAAAGCATCGGGCCAAAGCAATCCATATAAATTTCTCCTCTCAATAAAGACATTCATATTCCACTTAATGGGCATTCGGGACCGGCAGTCGAGTTTCTTTAGCCTATCTTTTCATTTCTAACGTTGAAAAGGTATTGTGTTCTCGTTCGCGGCCATATTGTGAAATCTTGTAATATGATGCCATCACCTTTGCACTACCCCCTCAAATTGTTCCTTTTTTTCGTTTTGTTTTGTTTTGTTTCGTTTTTTTTCCTCTTTTTTTCACTCCTGCTTTCTACGAGTAGTATTAAATGACATACCGTAAAAGGTGCAGTTTAAGTTTTGACGAAAAGTTCCCTTTCGTAACAGTGCATTTTTTTTGTTAAACAAACTTTGCTAAAGCACGGAAATTGATTTTACCCGAACACCTTCTAACTTCATGCTGTCCTTGGCGTAAATTTTATTCTCCATTCTCTCTCTCCATTACGATTTCAATCCCCTTGTTCATCTGTAGAATAAAATACAAAAACGTAGACGTAAATTATTCGGTGGTACAAAATTATTTCAAATCACAAATTGATAAAAATCAAGAAAACTGTACCCGACATGTTTACAGTTCTCTGTCGGCGTCTCCCAGGTTTTTCCTCTGGCGTTGCTCTTCAGTACCGTCCGTCTTACTTCTCGTTGCCTTTCTCACTCTGCTGTAAGCTTAATGTTCCTTCGTCTTTCTCGTTTTTGTTTCTGTTCTGCTTGACGCTGTTCTTCAGTGGCGTTTCTCATCCTTTCCCGTTGTTGTTCTCTATCCCCTTCTCTTCTCCTTCGTCTCTGCCGTTCTGACATATTTTTCGCAGTATATCATTGACATTAAAGTTTAATAAAAGATAAATGGACCTATTAACATGAAAAGTCAAGAAAAAAAATGCGAAGCTAACGTCCAGTTTACCATGCCATTGGCAATAAGCTGGGTGAAAATTTTCCTCATGTAAGAATGTCATGAAATGCGACGTACGTACGTATGTATGTATGTATGTACGGCGCACGCGCCTGCGAGCCATTCCGCTTGCCATGACCATAAAAAATCACCAGCATGCCTCTTAGTATGAGTATGGGGCTCCACTTTTGCGGCCTTCGGCCGCAAAGGAGTTCCGCTACAATTAGAAGTAGGGTTGAGTGCTGGTCGTCTATGTTCATTGAAACGGTCTTTGAGGCGACGTTTAGTTTCCCCAATGTATTGTAAATTACATAGGCAACATTGAATCATTAGATGACATTGAAAGTAGTACAAGTTATATGAGATTTGATATGGTACGTGGAATGAAAAGTATATTGATTGCGGCCATGTGCAATTTAGGAACAAGTGGTACAATTCCTGCTATTGCACCGAAAGGAATCGGGAGTGGCCAGCGAGTTACTTGAATCAAGGATTTTGGGCTCTAACAAGAATGTCACTAATATTCTTACATCGGCGGTAAGCTACTAACGAAAGATTTTTAAAAACATTTCTACAACGATCTGATGAGTAGAGGACGTTAGCATGCGCGATGTTAGGCAATGCTGGATCATGTAATAATGAAGGGAATGGTTTCAGTTTGTGTCCTGGGTTTGTTTTTAAGTGCGTCAGTGCGAGGAACGTCAGATACCCTCTGTATTTGGGTTTTGAGAAAGGTTTTGTCGTAGCCGCGTCTAACAAGATAATTTATAAGTTCATTAGTACGCATTATGTAATTGTCGTGGTCGGAGCAAATGCAGCGAAGGCGAAGTGCAAGGCTGTAAGGAATAGAACGTTTAGTGTGTTGAGGATGACAAGAAGAGATAAGTAAATACTGGTGTTTGTCGGTAGGTTTAGTATAAAGGTCTGTTTCTATAAAGCCATCCTTGATAGAAACCATGACATCAAGGAATGGTATATGAGAAAGATGTTATTCAGTCAGTGACACAGGTGACATCCTTTTTTTGATGCCACACCAATCAATTTTGCAGAAGAATAAAATAATATATCTAATTCTATAACAAAAAACAAAAACAAAACAAAACAAACAAAAGAAAACAAAACAAACAAAAAATAAGACAAAAACAAAACAACAAACAAACAAACAAAAACCTAATTAAACGGTGAACGAGAATGCATGTGAAATTATTAAAAACAAAAGGTAGTAAGGTGCCAAAAAATCTTTTCAAAGCCAAACATTTCGGGCTTAGCCCGTCATCAGTGGCATTTAAACGATTTTTTTAAAATTGCGCGTGACAACAACCGTTGCGTGAGAGAAAATATAACCGTTTGTTGAAATTTAACATACGATTTTTGTCAAACTTTCACAAGTTGTTATCTATCGAGCAATGTTTTAAAAAATAAAATGAAAAGAATAGGTCGCCGTGTTCATTTACGAGATAACATCGTCTCAAGTTACCTCATAATTCCTTGCAATTTCCGCTAACGAACAAATGTTTATTTGATCAGTATAGGCCAGTATACGTTACTTTCTGTGGGAAGAGAAAGCACAAGATTAAAGCAAATCTTGAAACAATGTACCAGATGTAAAATATCTATAGCAAGGAACCATTTACTAGACGTTTAATGGCAGATGCTCGAAGCATCAGACACAATTGATTTAAAACCTTCCTTACGTGCGTGTTCTCGAGGATGTGATTTCATCTCCGTGAGTGACGCGTTTCTAGTAATGAATTTTTTTTTCGAACATGTGTTTTTTTTCTAACTCTTTGAAAAAGAGAAGGATGAATGGTAGGACAAAAATATATCTCTGCTGAGCTTTGCCTCATAGGAAACCTATTAGTCCCTGGACGTGCGCGCGCTGTGAGTGCGCGCTAATGACGCAGCAAATCGTGCGCAGTAAGGATGCGTAATGCAATACAGGAGCCATTTTCTCACGCATCGGTTGTTATCACTCGCAATTTGAAAACCGTTTATATGCCACTGATGAAGGGCTAAACCCAAACTTTTTGGCACATTACTACCTTTTGTTTTTTAATAATTTCATCTGAAATAGTGCCACGCAGTACTTTGAACTTTTGTTCATCATTTAAATATGCATTTTGTTTTCATCCAAGAACGCTCTAAAACAATTTCAATTTATTGCATCCTCGAAACCTGTTTAAAAAAAAAACTGAAAATGCTTTTCGCTGATGCCTTTACTTCGGAGAATTAGAAGGCAATAGATGAACATCTGCATGAAAGCAGACTGTACCAGAATATCTCCTCTTTTCATACCTTAAGAAATATATTCTCCACCGTACTTATCACAACAGTACGAATCTCACGATATCGCCAACAGTAAACAGAGGGGTTCAACGATGAATTTAGGAAGACCAATAAAATCGAAACAAAAAGCAATAATAAGTGTACTGTCTGTCATTTAACTGCAAACACTGCTATAGTTCCTAATTCTTTAAAAATATTTTAAAAGCTTTGATTTGGTTATTTTACTTGCAAACGCTTTCAGATTTGATAAGGCAACTAATATTTAGGTCACCGTCTTACGCTTCATTCAAGCGGATTCAGCAACATTTAATATTGTTGAACGATTTTGAAGGAGGTGGCCAAACGAATCCAGACACCTAAGAATAAAAGAAACATTCAATCAAATCATCTAACAGGGTTGCCAAACGCGATCAACATGTTGAATTGATTTGTGTTGGACGGTGTCGAATGGAACTGTTGAACACGTTTGACCTGGGCCTTAGTGGTTCAAGAAAACGAAAGTTAAAGATACTTGTCCCAGACCTCTCACGTTTTTGCAACGGGCGTCGTGCTGTTTCTTTAGCTGAGAAGCTTTACTCTACAACATCTCTCTCCACTTTGGTGTCTAGAAGGGTACCGCCAAAAAAAAAAGCCGGAGGGTAACTGAACACTACTATTATCTGTTATTTAAATGTAGACACGTCGTGTTGACGATAAACAAATTGAGGGATAACAAGAGAATGGAGAACTTGATTGAGGGATAACAAGAGAATGGCAACTTTGTTGTACGTTTTTGAAGGAGGTGGCCAAACGAATCCTAACACCTGAGAACAAAAGAAACATTCAATCAAATCATCTAACAGGGTTGCCAAACGCGTTCAACATGTTGAATTCATTTGTGTTGGACGGTGTTGAATGGAACTGTTGAACGTGACATGTTCTCTGAAAGAGGCATGTTACTTTAAAATAGAATTACTTGTCTGAGAATTTATTTGTAAATAAAAATGTAGTTGTTGTAAGCTTATACAAGCATCCATCATCTAAAAGTAAAAAGTCCATGTAGAGACGGAAAATTTTAAAACAACTGATCTTCAATACTAAATCAAGCGAGGGGAAGTCTAAGTCTAGTATAAATAATTAATACTTCATTTGTACATATATTCTGGATGCCTAAAATAAGCCGTTAAGGCTTAAGTTACAATAATAAAGACATTTTTGCATGTTTCCCTTCAGTTACTAGTTTTAGGCTCTTTCAACTGTTTTAACTTTTACATTGTGTAAAAGTCTCTTACGTTTTAGATAGCTTCATTGGTATGATAGTATTTTGCAACTTTTGTAACCGTTTCTTTTGGCAACAGTATTTCATACTCACAGGGCTACTTCTTTTATGAAAAAGTGAGTGCGTTTTTCGGATTTGGTTATGTTATCATTTAGTCAAGTAATTAATAGGTCCTTTTCATTGCATTTTCCTTGTGGAGACTCCGAAACTCACAGGCCCACTTTTCTTTTGTTGAAAAAGTGGCTGCTTCCCTATCTTGTAAGTGTTCGGTATCACGATAAAAAATCTTAGTGAAACGATACTTAGCTAGTTACACCCAGTATGAGTTGATATTCCTGAGTGACGAGCTTGCTAACCTCCAATGCAGGCCTCCTTAGTGTTCGTCACGCACTGGAGGGGGGAATGCGTAACGCGCGAGGCTAAAGAATGTCTGTGGTGGAGACTGCGAGCTTGCCCAATCCGACTACGATGTCAGCCAGTTGGAAACACGATATAAAAACCCAGAAATTGATTGGTTATCTCATCGTTTAGACATGAAGATGTACTTTGTACACTTGTGTGAAATAAACCGCTAACGTTATTAATATGCACGTTATCAAAATAAAAGTCACTAACATCGAAAAATATACTGGCAGTTTACTTCTACGAGTCCACATGTTAAGCACCAATAGGTCCTTTTCATTGTATTTTCCTTGCGTAACCCAGAAATCTGTAAGATGTTTTATGCCTCGTGGAGACTCCGAAGTTAAAACTTCACAGAATGACCAGAAATCCCGCAAATAAATTGGCCGAAAATTTTGCCTCCACTTGAAACGAATCCAAACACCTAAGAATAAAAGAAACATTCAATCATCTAACAGGGTTGCCAAACGCGTTCAACATGTTGAATTGATTTGTGTTGGACGGTGTTGAATGGAACTGTTGAACACGTTTGGCCTGGGCCTTAGTGGTTCAAGAAAACGAAAGTTAAAGATACTCGGCCCAGACCTCTCACGTTTTTGTAGTGTGAACTTGACATGATGTCCTAAAAGGTACTGTATTTGCACCGCGTCGTACATGTTGGAGAATTTATTTGTAAATAAAAATATAGTCCTTGTAAGCTTATACAAGCATCTATCATCTAAAAGTAAAAAGGTCCATGTAGAGAGTGAAAATTTCAAAACAACTGCTCGTCCATACTAAATCAAACGAGGGGAAGTCTAAGTCTAGTATAAATAATTAACACTTCATTTGTAGATATATTCTGGATGCCTAAAATAAGCCGTTGAGGCTTAAGTTACAATAATAAATACATTTTTGCATGTTTCCCTTCAGTTACTAGTTTTAGGCTCTTTCAACTGTTTTAACTTTTTCATTGTGTAAAAGTCTCTTACGTTTTAGATAGCTTCATTGGTATGATAGTATTTTGCAACTTTTGTAACTGTTTCTTTTGGCAGCAGTATTTCATACTCACAGGGCTACTTCTTTTATGAAAAAGTGACTGCGTTTTTCGGTATAAAAATGGAAGGAAAATCAAGTAACACGTAATGAGATTTAGCGGGTTATACTATATAAGTATAAATTGAAATTCCAAAGTGATACGCTTGCCCAATCCGACAATGATTTCAGCCAGTTCGAAACAAGACAAGGAAACCCAGAGAGTGATTTGGTTATGTTATCATTTAGTCAAGTAATTAATAGGTCCTTTTCATTGCATTTTTCTTGTGGAGACTCCGAAACTCACAGGCCCACTCCTTTTTTGAAGAAGTGGCTGCTTCCCTATCTTGTAAGTGTTCGGTATCACGATAAAAAAAATCTAAGTGAAACGATACTTAGCTAGTTACACCCAGTATGAGTTGATATTCCTGAGTGACGAGCTTGCTAACCTCCACTGCAGGCCTCCTTAGCGTTCGTCACGCAATGGAGGGGGAGAATGCGTGACGTGCGAGGCTAAAGAATGTCTGTGTTGGAGACTGCGAGCTTGCCCAATCCGACTACGATGTCAGCCAGTTGAAAACACGATATAAAAACCCAGACAGTGATTGGTTATCTCATCGTTTAGACATGAAGATGTACTTTGTACACTTGTGTGAAATAAACCGCTAACGTTATTAATATACACGTTATCAAAATAAAAGTCACTAACATCGAAAAATATGCTGGCAGTTTACTTCTACTAGTCCACATGTTAAGCACCAGTAGGTCCTTTTCACTGCATTTCCCTTGCGTAACCCAGAAATCTGTAAGATGTTTTATGCCTCGTGGAGACTCCGAAGTTAAAACTTCACAGAATGAGCAGAAATCTCGCAAATAAATTGGCCGAAAATTTTGCCTCCAGTTGAAATATTCATTGTAAGCAGTATTGTTCTTGTCGAGATAGTGAAGATAATCAGCAAGATCTTTCACTGTCTTGAAATCCAATACGTTGATGTACGAACCAGGAATAGCAAGTTTGGTGTAGTTTGCGCCTCCCATTACTACTGGTACGACGTTTTCTTCTCCTGTGTGAGATAAAAAAAGTATGAAACGAATTCAACGTAATAAAGACAAATTCTATATTCTCAAGCCACACTGTATTGGTAATTTTGACTACCACGAGCCATTAACGTGAAACTAGTTTATTTAGGATACACCACTGAGTAAGCTGATAACAACAAGTCCTGACACAACCCTACATCAAGACGAGATAAGTTACAAGGCTAAGTGCCCGAAGGATGACAATACCCCATGACAATACCCAAGCCTCTCTATCGTGCCGTCAGCGTGACGATTTCTGGGCACTTTCTTCCTACATGCACACAACGGCCAAGCCCCCCCCCTCCCAATTGTTTAACATTGTGGCACTCTGGGCCCTGCAATTTTGAAAATAAAGTGGAAGTTTTGGGGAGCGGGGGGCAAACTTCCCCTAGATCCAAAACTGCATAAAAGGTACAACATGAGTTATTTGTCCTTGTGTAAGAGTTTTGATTTAATTTGAGATTTAGCTAACTCCCAGGCTGGGCAACATTTTTACACTAAATTCCAGTCTTCCACCTTCCTTAGTAAGGCTAATTATTCAGTGAACGTTTGTCTGTGTAGAAAGTTTAAGGCACCTTTGATTGTCAGCTAAATAAGGTTTTCAGATCAAAATTGACCAATATTTCCAGCTCTAGAGTGTAAATTTCAAGAATTCAAGTGAAAAACAAAGAACAATAGACTAGTATATTATTAAGGTAAGTATCTTTCCCAGAGGTTTATATATCTGGCAAAAGGATGACCCTAGAGCATCCTTTTCAGCACCACCAACTGAAATGCTTTCGTGTATACTCGTCTCCCTCAGATGGGTATTAAACAAAGTAAAGATTTGTTTGCTCAAGCTTGAAACTAATTATTTTCTTGTTTACACGGAGTTAGGAATAACTAACTATCTTGGTTAACAATCTACAGCTGAATTGGTGACACTCCTAGCAGGTTCCTCGTTTTTCGACCATCCACCTGCTGTATCTCAAGTTCAACACTTTCGGACACTATTTTTAATTTTGAGCACGAGTTCAAGAGTTCCAAAGGAATTATGGATGAAAAATTGGCTAATTTGATTGGTTAATGTTGTACATTTGCCGTCTAATCCACGCGCAACAAAAAAGTGTCAGTACACACGAGGGAGCATTTTCGAGTTTGCTCAATTTGCCCCTGGTTCTTGCTTCCGGATATTTAACCACATGGAGCATTTTGCGGGGTGGAAATTCTGCTCCCAAGGATCGATTATACCCATGAAATCGTTAATACACAGGAAGGAGCTTCGCTCCAGGAGCGTGCCCCTGGAACATGCTCCGGGAGCGAAACCCTTCGTGTGTATCGACCTTAAACTTCAATCGGGTCAAATTACGACGGTAAATATAAACCTAGAAAACTTGCAGACAGCAGACAAAAAATAATGAAATGAAGCCTGAGATTTTAGTTGTATTTGGTCGAATATAATTTTCATTAAATGCAGCCTGATTATCTTTTAGGATGTGACTGCAAATTGCGAAAATTAACATGGAACATATTGGCGCCTGTTTAGTACGTGGCTTGAGAGAAGACACGAGGCGTGTGATAAAATTACGTTGTATTGTAATAGAATTAGAAATAAAGTTTTTCGATATTTGGCCACGAAGTTCAAGTTTTTTTTTTACTGAATCAGAAATCCCTGGTCAGAGTGTCCAACCAGGCTAGGCTTTCGCCGGTCAAGAGCTAAAGTTACCGGACATTTGTCCGATGACCGGTTGTTATTTGCAAGCTTGTGAATAAACTATCTTCACGCCGCCGTGTAATATCCTCTATATATTAACAACACATATTTCAATACACCACAGATAAGAATCCACTTGCATGAAACCTGACATACCTAGATGCCTCCAGTACTTTTCAGTGATGTAATCCTCGCAGAGGGCATTTTCAAAAGCGAGGAAGAACTTGTACCGTTTGATAGTACTTGTGCAAGTTTCACCTGGTGAGCACGACTTTGATTCACCAAATGTTTCCGAACAAGATCCAAACACATCAACAGCGATGTATTTCTGTAATTCATAAACAAACGATTTCCTGAGCTGGGGGTTACAGTTGCTAACAATCCAAGCAACTATCTTATCTTTTCCAGCTGAGAAATCTTGCTGTGAAAGATCAACGAATGGAATCTCCTCATAGGTCCCATAAGGCACCCAGAAATCGGAATCAAGTCTGTATGTAAAAGTCAAATCGAACATACCGTTCAAAAGTCTTGTATCGGGAGAACTCGAGCTCAGAGGACTCTCCATTCCAAAAAAAATCCACAGTTGCCAAGAAGGCTTAAGTTTCCTAAGAGACTTCAAATGACGCAAACTTGGTAGGTTACTAGCGACATGCACCAAGACAAAGTCACTTTCATAAAATCGCCGCTTATCGTAGGTTACCTCAAACATTTCTTTCTTGCACGTTTTTTTCCGTGTCCTCGGTACTGAACAATCTTCGTCAACCGAAATCCACTCCCTGTAGTCGAAGAATTCATTGTATACTAATAGTAGAATCGTTTGTCGATTTCTTGTTGTGTTCGCGGACGCCATTAGCTCCTTTGATGGGAGTGTTGGATCATCTGAAGTCTGCCGCGGTAATGATCGGCTGATAATCGAAGACAGAACGTAGACTATAATCGCGACTGAAAAAAAAAAGGCAAAGGATTTTAAATATTTTTGCCCTGCTTGGTGCCATTTTATGCTTCGCAGCATATTTGTTTCGAGCAAGCGATTTACTTTGTGAGGCAGTGCGCAGGTACAATATACGCCAATATACCCAATATGCACCATGCCCAATATACCGTGTGGCATGACATTTTTGCGGGTTCTAATTTTTGTGATTTTTGCGGTTTTTTTCGCGATCCGCAAAAATAAGTTCCCAGAAAATAAAATTACCGCAAATTTTTTTCCTCAAAAATTTACTCCACTCTAGAAATTATATTCAAAAATACTGGTTTGAAGGAGAAAATTCCATAGATAACTCAGTGGATAATACATCAAGTGGTACCCTAGTTAAAGTCGATCCATGGTAGTGTAATATAGTGACATCGATTAATCTGTCTTACATTGCCATGTTGTTTTAGCTGTATTTCGATTGCTTGTATTCAAATAAAAAACGAAAATGTTATCAGCTCCATTTGAACGCGACTTTCAGAAAATCGCAAAAATTAATTTCCAGGAAGAAAAACCAGTCTCTTCCAATCGCAAAAATAAAAAAAACCGCAAAACACAAAAAAAATCGTCAATCCGCAAAATTAAACTCCCGCAAAAATTTAGTGGCACAAGGTACGTACTTTGAAAAGATTTGGCGGCCATTTGAATGGCAATGCACTCTGGGGCAAGGACTGTTGAAAAATCTGCGGTAGTACCCAGGCGTTCTCCTCCGCTCACTCGACTCGACTTGGTGAATTGTCGAACGGGCGAGGAGAGAACGCCTGGGTACTAGGCTGCGGATTACTACCTGAGGACTGCGGGCTGGACAACAAAGACGGACTGAACAACACATTTTTTTGCCAGCATTGAAGCGAAAATAGGAAAAAAAATTGAACATTACGCCGTTTTGTTAATAAGATATTTATTTTTATCTACTATCTACCTTTTTAATTGTGTGAAAAGGGTTAACCTCGTGGTTTTCCTATTCAAGGTGTATTGAAGAATCATTTTTTCAAAATGATTCTTCAATAAAAGTTATGTCATGTCATGATCGTTGATAACTTTAAAGGATCATTTTTGGTAGCCTTTACATTACGTCTTTCCAGGAGCCATAATCAGGGACGGAGACCGTAACTAAATACCATTTTCAGTAGTGGCATTGGCCCCATCGAAAAAGACAAATGTGCTATTTTTAGAAAAAATTGCGCCATCGCTCGTGTATGTTGCGAGACCTCCACGCAAAGAAAAACAAACAAAATGGCTTCGAAAATTACTTTTTGGAGCTGAAGAAATTCAGTTTCTGTCATCAGTGTCACTTCCAAATTTGAGGCAAGCCCTTGGAGAGAACTTTCTGGATAGTGACTCTGAATACGAGGATAATACTAACTTCTTACTAACTGAGCGCGAGGGCCGTACTGGGGAATATTGACCCGAGGTCGTGGTAGTACGGACCGAGCGCAGCGAGGTCCGTACAAAAACGACCGAGGGCCAATATTCCCCAGTACGGTCCCGAGCAAGTAAAGTTAGTAAGTAGTTTATTATGTGGCATCATTTTTCGTGCGAAACAACACTTCCGGTAGTTCATGCGAATCAATTTCTGGCGAGATGTCACAAGCCAGCGATTTTAACTGGCTTTCGAAAACAGTTTGATGATCGTTGCTGTCGATCGGCGAAAACTTGCGTGGCTCTTGAATAAAACTGCTCCGCTTCTGTTATATGTGTCAGTTTTCGTCGTCCTCTTCAACACAAGATAGTTATATCTGAAAATACTTCTTCGCTATGGGCGAAGACAACTCGGGAAAAAGAAGAATAATGAAAACGCCGCGATAAAATCCCACAAACGTGCTTCCCAAACTGGAAATTGTGGTAGCGTGTTAGTCTGTAACGTGAACAAAGGAACTCTCGAACTTTAGTAAAAAAGGACACTGAGAATATCTCTTCGTCAAATACTGCAAGTTGTTTGCTTCAATGGCTTTTTGGAACACTTTGTGGATGCTGAGTGCAAATATTTGTCGCACCTAACAAAGTTGTATTTATGCGTGAGCTACAGCAAAAGCGGACTGGTAAAGAAGCCAAAATTATTTTCAAGGACGTCCACTACAAGAACAAAAATCTCACTGAGGAATCAAGGTACACTTTTAGTTTAATACGTGTAGCGTTAATTTGTTCTTGTCAGAAAGCGCTGAATGAAGCGATGGCCTATATAAGGTAGACAAGGAGGTGATTGTTCCCTTTCGATTTGCAGTTACTGATAAAAGCCATTCCGAGTTTTTTACAAGTTTTCATTTTTTTTCCCCGAGAGGTTTTCTTGCTAGAAACGTACTCTTTTGTTAACGCTGAATTTTAATGATTATTGTTGAAGTCTTGGCCAATTTACTCCGCTCTTTGAAGCTTACAGTCTATAGCCGTACAAAAAAACAATAAACACACACTGAAGAAAGTTGTCCAAGCTTTTTGATTCACTGCTGTCGGGTTTTTTGCTTATATCAAAAAGTCGGTAAAGTTAATTGAAGAGCGTTTTTCTAAACAGACATCGTTCATTTTTTTTTTTGCACCAGCTCCAAACTTTTACTTTTTTATCCTCTTGCGTTTTCGTAGTTTGAATTTTGCGGGAGTGCGAGAAAAAAATATCCAAAAGGACCGTTTCCATGGCAATGGTCCGTACTGTAGAATCCCGACCGAAAACTAACCAATCAGAGTGCTCGATTTAGCCTTGAGAATCGCTTGCCATGTAATAAAAGTGATTCCGATGATGGCAGTGAGAATATTTTAGACAAATCTTGTGACGGGGATGCGTGGGACATGTCAGACAAGGATTTCCCCGTTGGACAGATGAAACGTTTTGCGGGCAAAAAAGGCGTCGAATTACGAAAAACCAGCTGAAGGCGAATCAGGCAGGAAAAGGGAAAAGACATCCCGAAAATATATTTCCCCTCAGGACGCAAAGAGATTGAAAGGCAGCCGCAAAGACTGTCTCGAAAATGAATGCCCGAGCACGGTGCGAAGAAAAGTTACACACTGATAAATCATTGTCTCTTTTTCCACTGCAAAAGAAAACAGTAATAGAGACTCAAGCTACCGAATCAGGAAAGAAAATGTATACCGAGATTTCTCAGCGTATGTTTTCTGAAATAATGTCCATCTTTACCGAAATGAAGATAAAAAATAGCGAAACGGGCACTATATTTTCAATCAAATGCTCTCGCGGTGTGTTATCAATCGTCGACAAAATAGAGAACTGGAAAAACACCAAGAAAAAAAACTACTTCCGTCGATGAGAAGGAGAAAAATGAAGTGAAACTTCATGCTGTCCTAGTACTGAATATTACTTACCGGGCAATTTACGAACCTAGAAGGGATACAAAGCGCAGTGGACGTGGCAAGGGTTTAATATTTTTTAATATTTTAATATTAATAATATTTTAATATTTAATTTATTTTAATTTTAATTTAATTTATTTTAATATTTAATTTTATTTTTTTATTTTAATTTAATTTATTTTAATATTTAATTTTATTTTAATATTTAATATTTTAATATTTTTAATATTTTAATATTTTAATATTTTAATATTTTTTAATATTTTTTGTTAATATTTTTTCCCCGCCAGCAACCCGCGAAGAAAAATCACTTTGCATCGAGATTAAATTAAGGAGAAATTACAACTGAACGTCACTGAGACACAAATCTAAGTTGTTTCAGAGTGCTTGAGAAAATGTAGAAATAGAAATTTAAGCATTTAGCGCTGTGTTTACAATTTCTTTCATCGTCAAGTCAATCACTTGTTCTTAAAATTTCACAAACAGTAGGTTTTATACATAAGGCTTTGATTCCGAAATATCGAGACAAGACAAAATAAAGCACAGTAAAATGGGACAAAAGCATTTAATAAAAATTGTCACACTTTTATGGCAAGTCAGTACAAAAATCATACAGCAGTCTGAACAACAAGCATTGAATAAATTCAGTACCAAAAAGGGCGTCGTTTTTTGGCTATACCATGCAAAATTGACACTGGTTTACCTGTACTCGTTGTAGCATTATCTGTGTTCCAGCAGCTCCAAATGTTCAGATACAAATCGGATGCCATGTAAAATACGTTTAATTGCTTTCACAGTTGTTTGAGAGTTGCTTTTGCCATTCCGTCCGCGGGCTCTAAACTGAGAACATCTGCGTTTTGGGGTTTGCGTTTAAATTGTAAGATGGTGAATTCCAATGTTCCTTACCTCCGTGGTCTTGTTTCAGTGAGCTGCATAGAAATTATCGTTCAATTTAAAATATTAATTCTGTCTTCAGTTCGATCAAACAAACACATGATGGCTCCGTGGTCAGCGTTGTGCGAGCGGAGCGATTACAAACTCGTTCATTTGAACTCCCGTAGCTATAACGGTGAGATCGTACAGCTTCAATCCGCTTTGAACGATGATTACAACAATTTTCCAGGGAAAATCAAACACGTACAACATTTCAGAGCCAATAATTGGAAGATATTTCCCAAGCATTGTGCTTGTACGTTCACTTTTGAGCAGTTTCATTGATTCCTTTAGCTCCGCAAAGAAACGCTGCAACACTTCGGAAGGTTCTGGCGCCTTTTTCGGTCAGTCATGTGATCGCGATCGATTCTTGTTCTCTTTGATCTCGGAGTTTCTCTCTCTTTTTCTCTTTCTTCATTTTATGGCAATTAGTGACTGCGTTTTTAATAATAAAAACAATTATTCTTCTCGGGCTTGCTAAATATCAAATAATTATAACCATTTTGGTGCTAAGCTACGTGCCTCGTTGGTTATCTATCCTCGTTGTACGCAAATTTGCGTGTACCCACGCGTGTTTAAGACGTTGAGGGTGGCGCAATTTTCGCTAAAAATAGTACATTTGTCTTTTTCGATGGGGGCGCATGGACCCTGCGCTTGCGGTCTCCGTCCCCGATTATGCCTCCTGGTCTTTCTTGATCTTCCTAAACTATAATAAAATAAAATCACGTAAAACAAATAAAATCAATAAAATCACGTAAAATCATGTGAAATCACACCCGTTCAGATATATTTAACTTCATGTGCATGGTATCGTTGCACAGCACATTTTTGTAACAAAAAAATCTTTTCGTTGTATAACACGTCTTTATCTGCAACTGGCACACACTATTATATAGACAATAATACATGGGCGCGCGGAGATATGGAATTTCTCTTCGAGTGTTCAACGCGATATCTCACGAGTGAGCGTAGCGAACGAGTGAGATATCGAATTGAACACGAGAAGAGAAATTCCATATCTTCAAGCAACCATGTATTATTGTGTTTATTATATGAACACAAAAGCCCACAATACTACTGAAACAATTTTTATTTAAAGGCAACAGCAGTAAGCGTAAACGCAAAAGTTAAAAGTAATTCCGGTTCAACTCATTCAAACAAACAATTTTCAAATACATTCATTAACACAATAGAAAAGTTTTCATTATTATTTTATTTTCATGCAATTAAATTATTACCACTCTTTACTGGTTTATTTGTCCGTATTCATTTGTAGACAATCTAAAGTCACCGTACCTTCTTGCTCCAGATTAAACTTGCGACGTAAATAACTGGAATAGCACTTATCGATTTACCCGAATATGGTCATCCTCAAATTCGGCAAAGTCGCAACTCGCCGTTAGTTGTCGAAGCCTACACAAAATCTGATCCACAGTCTGGTGTCAAAATTGAGAAATTCGTTTAAACAAGTGCCTCTCGAACAATTCAACTGTCAAACGTTGTCCTTCGATAACAGACTCGCTGTAGCGTAGGTTTCTAAGATAACGCTCCACAGAAGCGATAATTCCTCTGAGTGTTGTTGGCTCATATTCATCACCAGACTTTTCTCACAGACAATAGAAATCTACTGAGGTAAGCGTCTAATTCTGGCCGCGGTATGTCTTGGAGTTGTCTTGTTTCGTTTTCGTTTGGCAAAAACGGCTTCATCAATGCTACGTCGCTGTGCATCTTTCTTTGAGTGTTTTTGTTGGCTTCAGCTTCGACAAATCTTTCAACATCTTCGTCGGTGAGGGACACGAATCTGTCACTGGCCGAATTTTTGGTTGTTTTTTCTGGTGTACTGCTCGAGGCCATCGTTAGCAGTTATTTCTTTTTTGAACAATTGCAAGCCAAGCGAACAGCGATCGAGAACTACCAGAAGCATATATGCTTCTGGAACTACGAAATCATGGCAAGCCGTTGTCAAAAGTGGCGCGAAAGAAGGCGCGTGACGTCGCAAAAGCTGATTGGCCGTATTTTCACATGTAAAATTATCGTAATTTTACGTGTACCAAATACGATTTTTCTCAGTGGTGGAAATCTCTATAAAACACTCCAGTTTATATAATAATATTATATAAAATCACACGTTGTTATCAAACCAGTACGCTTAACAAAAATTTCAATCAGAGCTATTTTAATAGGGCTATTTTAATCAGGTACTTACTGGGGAAGACTCTCAACTACAGATCTGGTGTTGTTGCTAAGGGATTTTTGTGGACGGTATTTTGTCATACGCTGTTTTGCAGCGTTTTGTGCCGCCGGATTGGTGAAATGTATGAGAATGAACATCTCAATATTAAAAATCGTCATTGTGCGAGCGTAGCTAGTGCCAGTCCCCAACTGCGCGTTAAAAAGAAAAATCCTTAAAAATCGTTAAAAGAGGTAGAGTTCCGATTTTTTCGCAAATCGGACATAACTGAGCTTTCTTTATAAGCTGACGTATACAATTACTATTATTACAAAGAATAGAAAAATAGAGTACAAAACGTCTAAATACACGTACATATGACGTCATAGTTTCCATGATAATGCGAATTTCAAGAACTCGATACGCCACGTTTTGCGTCTTGAGGATCGTTACGTGTTGGCACTGTTTTAAGTGAACAAGACTGTATGCCGTTTAAGATTTAGGCTATTTTTCTGTTAAGGTCACGTGACCTTCCAAACATTGGTTGTTACTCGAAAATCTTTAGAACAAACATGGCGAAGCAGCTTGTCTGAGGAAGTTAGGGTTTCCAAGATATGATGATTAGGAACTTTCCATAGCAACAATATGGTAGGTAACAGTCGTTAAAAATTCTGAATGTTTGTCGAAAGTGATTTAAATTTCGGCATGAAGACATGTTGTGATATCAGTCATGCTGTGTGACTCATTTGTTAATGCGGAATATGTTTTCAATATGTTTTTCAAGATGCAACGAATCTCTCGATATCGCCAGCAGTAAACAAGAGGGTTTAACGAGGAGTTTAGGAAGATCAAGAAAGACGTAATGTAAAAGGATAACAAAAATGATTCTTTAAAGTTATCAACGATCAACGGAAAGCTGGCGAATAAAGTCGGAAGATAACAAATAAAGCTTGGCCATTTTGAATCTGATGTTGACTATGTATTTGATTCTGATGATGTCACACGACCTTGAAGATTCGAAAATATGCTACAGTTATTACTAAGAGTCCCAGAGTCTCAACCACGGCAGAAATCAAGTAGTTGTTGCGGCTGGAAATAGCTATTAATGCGCAGCTGGAAAGTTCACTTGTGAGCCATATAATCGCTACGGCAATGTCAACGCATTTTTCTGTGACAAGCGCTTGATATCTTAGTGCTAGTATAACCGCAACAAATCTATCCAGGGCGATGGCAGCAATCGTAAAACATAGGCCCGCAATGCGTGCAGAACCGACGAAGTGTTGGTTCGTCTCGAAAAGAAAGCAATCAAGCTGTGCGTGACTGCAGCTTCAATAACATTCAAGCATCTGTAACAGCAAGTTGCAGTAAAAGTGTGTAACTGTAACTAACGCTCAAATTTGACCAACTGAAAAGGCGACCAATACCCTGGAAAGGAGGTCAACTGAATTATTCACCCTCTCCTCACCAAACATAGCTCCACAGACTATGCATTCTTCATTCAAGATCATTTTTCGCTGTCTTTTGGTCGGTCTTCCTCAAAACCCGGAACAAAAATTCTCAAAACAGACGCATTTCAAAAAATGGGCGACAAATTTCCCAATATAAAAGTAACCACATCTTCACGATTGATCAGTATGGGCACCGTAACAGCCCAAAAGAATTGAACTTTTCCCCACACCTGGGAACCACGCTTTGTGCACAGTTTCCTTTAATCATGTCAAGGGCTCCTTAAGCCAAATTGTGAATGCAAATACGAAATAAATCGTTGCTATGCTCTATCGTACAGGTTACAAGAAAGCGCATTATAGGCAATTACCAGTCGTTTTGACCCACTCCACCCTCGACAAATGTTTTTACTTGGTTCAACGTGCTAACTGGCGTAACGAAAATTGTGACAGTTTTTGCCCTTTGCGTTACCGAATGACGTTATGTTTAAAATCTGATGACTCAGCTTATCTGTCTTATCGCTTTGAATATTCAATTTTGTTGAATTAAACTAAAAAATTAAATGTTGATGTACATTTGTCCACAACTGAACATGTTTTTACCAAGAGTTGTGAGCAATGTATTCATATACTGTTGTGAATTGGGCACTATAAAAACATGATTATCGATAAGAACAAACACATCGTCAGAATCTCAACGTGCTAACCGGCGTGACGAAAATTGTGACAGTATTTTGTCTTTTGCGTTACCGAATGACGTAATGTTTAAAATTGGATGACTCAGCTCATCTGTCTTATCGCTTTGAATATTTTGTTGAATTAAAATTAAAATTTAAAGATAAATTTTGTCCACAACTGAACATGCTGTTATCAAGAGTTGTAAGCGAAGCATTTATATACTGTTGTGAATATGGCACTATCCAAGAAGATCCAGCCTCGTGTCGGAATTCATTTCCCACCTGCCAATAACCTTTCTTAACGTTGGCAGCTAGACATTTTCAAGTAATAAACATAACCACAACAAGATACACCAGAATTTTCCTTTCATAACCTTTACTGAGAACGATTCTATCCTTACGATATCTCAACAACAGTTTGGTCCCACCAGCATCAACAGTGCCACTGGACTTCACCTCCTGTTATTATCAGTCCTCCTTGCTTTCTTTCACTAGTATTGCACAGATATTTCAGTCCGGCCAAAACCAACACTGCTCGGCGGAAGTGTCCTTCTATACCTACCATACTTTTTATGTGGACCCTTGTCCTATCGTGCGTGCGTGTGTATACTAATCGATGGGCTTAACTGCAGAATACGTCATCCCATCCCGTGGGCCATAGCGACATACACACCTTGTGAGCCTTACACGACGTATTTTGACCGACCAAACCAGTCGACGCTCTTGACACGACTGCTCAAACTCGACTTCGTCGGTTAAAAAGGATTCACCTGTCACAATATACGAGGAGAACATGTTTATTGTAATAACAGATGGACATATGAAATCTAACTTGTAGTTTCCATTGACTGCTGAATGACCGCGATGATAATGCCAAAACTTTGGTTGAACGTACTATCCAATATCGAGGTCAGAAAAAGCGAGGCTCAGGAAGAACCTCCCTAAATTAGCCGGTATCGATGAAGATTTTCACCGGCGGGAATGACCAGAAGATTTCCAAGGGTTGCCACGAGAGAGAGCACCAAATGCAAAACGCAATAACTAAAACGAAGTGTGGTTGAAACTGAAGGAGAAAGGTAAATTCCTCTAGTTTGCTAGTGTAGAAAGAAGCAATCATCTTTAACCTAATAACGATGAATAAAGCGCTGGCCTTTTGCTTGACGTTTAAACACCAGAGTTTTCATTTCTTAAGAGTTGTCTTATCAATGCGGTTAAATATATGGGAAGAAAAGCTGTCAAATATGTAATTAAAAGTGGACCATAGGGATTTAACATTTGATCTCTAAAAGCCGGTGAAAAAGAGGAGTTAAGGCTCTTTTTGTTGATTAACCTCGTGTATCTGAAATATTCATCTCATATCAAGATCCTGAAACGCTGGTGTTAATGGTCAAAACATGTCGGCTTTGTTGATGCATTTAATATTCGGCATGGAATAACACAAATTTTCTTTGGTCTCGCCATGGGTATTTTGGCTCGACTGCTTCTCGCCAAAATGCGAATCATGGCTCGACCAAACTCGCCTGATATGCTGCGGAAGCGTACAAAAAAGGTACGATATAGGTATAAATAGTACTTTGTTGTACGATTTTGAACGAGGTGGCCAAAAACGAATCCAAACACCTGAGAACAAAAGAAAAATTCAATCAAATCATCTAACAGGGTGGCCAAACGCATTCAACATGTGGAATTCATTTGTGTTGGACGGTGTTGAATGGAAATATCGACTCCGTCTAACTGGGGCCAAACGGCATGTACATCTATAGAAAATTCTAGAAAGGACTGCTTCCCCCATCACATTTGCCCTCGACACCACTGAATGTTTCTTTTGTTCCCTAACGGGGTTGCCAAACGCGTTCAACATGTTGAATTGATTTGTGTTGGACGCCGTTGAATGGTATTGTTGAACACGTTTGGCCTGGGCCAAAGAAAACGAAAGGTAGAGATACTCGGCCCAGACCTCTCACGTTTTTTCAACGGGCGTCGTGCTGTTTCCTTAGCTGAGAAGCTTTGCTCTACAGTATCTCTCTCCACTTTGGTGTCTAGAAGGGTACCGCCAAAAAAAAAAAAAGCCTCGCGTAACCCAGAAATTTGTGAGATTTTCTATGCCTTTTGGAGACTCCGAAGTTAAGACTTCACAGAATGAGAAGAAATTTGGAAAATAAATTGGCCGAAAATTTTGCCTCCACTTGAAATATTCATTGTAAGCAGTGTTGTTCTTGTCGAGATAGTGGAGATAATCAGAAAGACTTTTCACTGTCTTGAAATCCAATACGTTGATGTACGAACCAGGAATAGCAAGTTTGGTGTAGTTTGCGCCTCCCATTACTACTGGTACGACGTTTTCTTCTCCTGTGTGAGATAAAAAAGTATGAAACGAATTCAACGCAATAAAGACAAATTCTATATTCTCAAGCCACACTGTATTGGTAATTTTGACTACCACGAGCCATTAACGTGAAACTAGTTTATTTAGGATACACCACTGAGTAAGCTGATAACAACCAAGTCCTGACACAACCCTGCATCAAGACTGGTCATTTACAAGGCTAACTACCCGAAGGATGTCAATACCCCATGACAACACCCCAGCCTCTCTATCGTGCCGTCAGCGTGACGATTTCTGGGCACTTTCTTCCTACATGTACGCCACTTGTGTTAGTGGCCAAGCCCACCCCCCCCCCCAATTGTTTAACATTGTGGCACTCTGGGCCCCGCCATTTTGAAAATAAAGTGGTAGTTTTGGGGGTGCGGGCGGCGAACTTCCCCTAGATCCAAAACTGCATAAAAGGTACAACATGAGTTATTTGTCCTTGTGTAAGAGTTTTGATTTAATTTGAGATTTAGGTAACTCCCAGGGTGGGCAACAGTTTTACACTAAATTCCAGTCTTCCACCTGCTTTAGTAAGGCTAATCGTTCAGTGAAAGTTTGTCTGTGTGGTGACTTAAAGGCAGCTTTGAATGTCAGCTAAATTAGGTTTTCAATCTAACCAGATCAAATGACCAATATTTATAGCTTTTGAGTGTAAATTTCAAGAATGCAAGTGCAAAACAAAGAACAATAGACTAGTATATTGTTAAAGTGGTACTACGATCAAAAAATGACTTATTTTTTCTTCGGATTTCGAAAATTTGTTTGCTAGACACTTCCCAAGCGAAATTTTAAGCCTTAATTTCGAGAGGAAGACTGTTTATTTAAACTCCAATTTTCCGATTTAATAGTCCGCCATTATTACACCAGAAAGGACATAATGACGTCATTCACTCAAGAGCTTTAGAATGCAGCACGGGAGTTTTGAGCTTTTAGATTCTCAAACTCGTGTTTTGCATAATTTGTAAGCTGTGATTCTACAGCGTTTGAGTAAATGACGTCCTTGTATCCTTTCTTGTGTAATAATGGCGGACCATTAAAACGGAAAATTACAGTTTAAATAAACGGTCTTCTTCTCAAAATTAAGGCTTAAAATTTCGCTTGGGGAGTGTTTAGTAACATAGTTTCGAAATCCGAAAAAAAAAATAAAAGTGATTTTTGATCGTAGTACCACTTTAAGGTACGTATCTTTCCCAGAGGTTTAAATATCTGGCAAAAGGATGACCCTACAGCATTCCTTTACAGCACCACCAACGAAGCCAACTGAAATGCTTTCGTGTATACTCATCTCCCTCAGATGGTTTTAATTTAAACGTTTGTTTGCTCAAGCTTGAAACTAATTATTTTCCTGTTTACACGGAGTTAGGGTTAACTATCTTGGTTAACAATCTAGAAGGGTCTTCTTGCTCAAAATGTTAACTTTGCTTTACAGACGACAGGACAATCTGCTTGCCCAGGTCTCACGTGGCTGCTGGGGTTAGTCTTCCAGGTAGGCTAAAGGATGGTGCCACCTTTTGTTACTGCGCATACGTTCTGCGCAACCTTGGGATATTTGGGTTTCTTAAGGAATTGCCCACTAATACAACAATATCTTTGTGCAGTTCATGATTATGTGGAAAAAGCAGATCTTAGCAAGGGCTATTAGAATCCAAAAAGAAAATTGGGGGCAAGCATTTTTCAGAGATTATGAGCTTAAATTTGGAAAGAAACCGCCATACATTCTTTGTATTTCAACGCTTTTTTAGAATTATGGTTGCTTAATTATCTCTGAAAAATGTGTGGTTTCCCACAGTTTTCTTTTTAGATTCCAATAACCCTTGCTCAGGTCTACTTTTTCCCATAGTCATAGCCTTTGCAAAAGTACATCTGTATTGGGAGGCACTGTCCTTAAAGGTGAGGCCAGGTGGTCACCTACAAAGAAGCTGGGCTAAAGCCAGTGGCAGTCTACAGAATTTCACGTGCTCATTGGAGGGAAAGTAAAAATCACTACAGTCTGTGGTCAGGAATGTAGCTGCTATTTGGGAAAACAGTTTGAATGTTATGAAAAACATTTCATGGTTCCACTGACTTTCTCACTTACTGAAGGCGTGTTCATCTCAGGGAGGGATTGTCAGTTGTTCAGGGCGATAGCACCGGCTGGTGCAAAGGCAGTATGTACCCCAGGAAAAAAAAAGGGAAAAAATCGCTTAAGTGGTGCATGTTAGTACATTATAGTTGTAGTTGTTGTAATTGCAGGCGATTGCCATGCCATAAGGGGCAAATTTAATGACCAATTTCTGATAAAAGCTGACATACTTTATGTGGTAATCAGAATAACTGGCACCAGGCAATACTTGACAGATGCTGCAAGGAGCATAAAAAGGTCTTCATGCCTTTTAACGGGTGAGCTGAAGTCCAGACTTGGAGCAAGTAGTTACTATCATGGGGTGGGGGTGGGGGTGGGGGGTGGATTGTATTCTCTCTACAGTGGGCTACACAGAAAGGCTCTGGAAAGGGGTGACTAGTATATGAAAGAATGGGAAATTTCCTGTTTTAGTATGTCATAGGGTCACTGAAATGCACTTTCAACTAAAAGAGGTAGCAGCTAAATGAAATTTCAGCAAAAGTCATAATGTAAAAATAAACAAAAGCATGGAGCAGGCTTTCCAGTGACTAAAATCCTGGGATGATCTACCCTATTCGCCTTATTCTTAGGTATAAAATGGTGTAGTGCTTGTTCCAGGTATGTGGTAGCCTGCACATAGATGTCTCCTATTTCCTTTGCCCCATGCGGATAAGGGATGTCTGCGTAACGGCATCGCTAATCGTGTTCCAGTATCCCACTCTTTTTCAGGAATTCATGGAAAGTGCTCTAATTGGTTGCTTGACAGTGGGCATTGTTAAATTCAATTCTGATTGGTTATCATCAAAAACAATCAGGATAATTTATGCAGCATAATTTCAAAGGGGTCTTACCTTGAAGCGTAACAATAGAAATCGCATTCAAGGTCGCGAATAATCTTAAGTTTACAAGGAAATCCCTTTCACCTACAGTTTGCTGTACATTCTAGTCGCTTATATCGCTAAACCGTGTGTTGGAAAACTCCGGAAACGACAAGGATTTTATAATAATTTAAACCCAGGAGGAATGTTTCAGTGTCCACATTTCAAAACCTTTCAAGGTGCTCAGAACTGACAGTAATGAAAATAAGTCCAAACGGTTGGAAAGGGTAGTATGGAAATATTGGCTTCTCCCTAGAAGCAATTTCTTGTGGATGGATTGGTTTCCTGTTCACAATACAGCATCAGTTCTGGGTGTGACTGGGTACCTATCCCCGGGTTAGTATTACTACGCCACAATGCTGCTATAAGCAGAATAGCAAGGTTAAAAATGCAAACAGACTCCAAGCGAGTAAAATTTTTCTTGTCAAAGTGAGGGATGTTTGCAAAATGGCTTAGGACTTTCTGAAGCTGCTGTGTAGACCTACCCCAACCTGCACAACATATATTTCAACACATATATTTATATGGTTTTCACAAACCACACAATGCTTTTAAAACTCAACATTTTTCATTTACAAGACATGTCTTGGATGAAACATCATCCACCATCAGTTGCTACAAAAATGAGTATGAATCTGCATTAAATAAGAATCTGCATTAAAGGTGATAAAAACCAATCATAATTAATGATTGAAGCATGTAAAAGAAAGGGAAGGTAAAAAGAAAAAATATTTAAATATATTTATATTGAAAAAAAAAAAACATGCAAATAGGGAACATCAACACCATACATCAGCATGATGGAGGGTAAGATGGAGAAATTAGTTAAAACCTTTTGCACTGACCTAGACATAAGGTTATAGTGTTTATCCCGTTCAAAACAAGGACTTTTTTTAGGCTCAAGGATCCTATTCCTACAGGTTTATGTTCGCAAGTTGTCTATAAGTTTTCTTGCACAGGCTGCAGTGCCTGTTATGTTGGTGAGACCAACAGGCACTTAGCCACACGCATCCGTGAGCACTTGTTCTCCGCAGGCAAACACTCTCATATCTTTAAACACCTTGGGGGCTCTGAAAATTGTTTCCATCTCTCCTCGGAGGATTGTTTTGAGAGACGGCTTTCCACATTATCAATTAAAGATCAAGGAAGCTATGCACATCCTTTGGGAACAGAGAACGGATGTTTTGTGAGTCAAATGAGTCAATGAGTCATGAGTCATGAGTCAACAGATCAGATCAGCGGTTTTTCATAAAAAGATCTGATATCTGTCTTTCAACCCAAAAATGGCAGACAAATCAGCGTAAGGTAAGTGAAATCCTTGTCCATCTGCTTAGACATGCTTATTTTATGCCCAAAGGCTTTTCTGACGTATAGATGTTATGTCAGGGCATTCTTTTATCGGATTTTTCTGGTCTTCCGGTTGAATGAAATCATTTTTAGGCATTGTTTTGTGGTATAGATTTTAATTACAGTAACACATTTCATTTGCTAATATTACTGTCGAGTAATTTGCATTTGAAACACAACGAAAGACTTCACAAAAGGAAGCACAATAACTTTGTATTGTTGACACTTGAAATGACTTTCTTTAAAGGAATTCGAATTTGATGAAAGCATGATAAACTCAAAATAACTGTTTGGGTGCGTGCTTTGAAGTTTACACCGTACAAGGTATCCAATTTTAATTCAATTCCACTTTCTAAGGAAATTCTAATTACTCGTAAGTTTGAGGAGGCCCAGTACTTCAAAAGCTATTCAACAGATTGATAGACCTTAGTAACATTATTATGTTACTGTTGATTATAAATACCTTTCCTTTGGCTGCCAAACTGAAATGACCCTGTATCTGTACAAAGCATATTAAAACTAACATGTACCGGCAAATACAAACAGACAATGAATGCAAAGTCATTGTTCTTCCTAATAATGGGGAAATCTCGGTCGATGAGAGACAAAAGTGGCCAAAACTACTAAAGCTGGATATGAGAAAAAGCTGAATGGATCAATGAAACTGCTCCGAAGTGAACATCCGAGAATAATTTTTTGAAAAAGTTTTCCAAATATTGGCTCTAAAATGTGGTACAAGTTTGACGTGTCCTGAAAAATTGTTGTATTCATCGTCCAAAGTGGATTAAAGCTACAGTATGATTTCAGCATTGAAGATGGAGAGTGGAAACGAACACAAAACGTAGTGGTTACAGGTTCAGAGGCCGAGGACGGAATGTGTCAAAACAACAATGAATCAAACATTCACATTACAATCTCTTTATTTGAACATTTTGAGCTGCTTGAACTCAGAGCTACATCAACTGCAGGTAAAACGATGTTATTTTGTGAAGTGAGCTTAAAAAGCCGAACAATTGTCCTCCTTTCTTATTCAGTTAATTATTTAGCTTGATTTTGGTAGCGAACAACCGAAAACGTGTGACATGTGACACTTAAATATTATTAAACGGTTCTCTTCAATTTTACTGTGTTAAATATTTTTGTATCATGTCTTGATATTTTGGTGCCAAAATTTTTTCGTGTAATATCTGCCTTTTGTGAACATTGCTTGATAGTGCCACGGTGAAAGAAATCGTAAACACAACACTAGTCTAGTTTGGTTTGGTTTCGCAGTCTGATCTACTTCTAACCAAAGCGGTTTGCTCGATGTTGTTTCAATTACCAATTTTGTTGCCTGAAAAATTTCCTGCTCGATCTTCGAAACCAATATTTCTTTTCGCTTTGTCGTTCCAACGTTTGAAAGCTTTGTCGGCTTGTTTTCCCTCTGTTTGTCAGCCTATCTTTGAGCAAGCGGGCGAACTTGGTGTGAAATTACGTCACGTCGTTCACGAAATTGATTGGTCGGTTCTCTTTCTCCTCGTGTTCCAAATATGGTACTTGCGAAAATGAATAATTACAAGCATCAGTCAAAACCTGCATATGCGAGTTACACGTTTCAAGTCCTTATGAGTTTCTGGTACAATATACCACATGCCCGATACATCTTCTTTGAAAAGATTCGGCGGCCATTTTGAATCGCAATGCACTCTGGGGCAAGGACTGTGGGAAAACTGGAACAATCAGACAACGGATGAACTACGGATGCGGACAGACAACGGATTAAGGTTGATTTCTACTGTCGCGTAAATTTTACGTGCGTACAGGCGTGGATTTAGCTGGCTTTACGTGTGTAAATGAAATTAGAAACGACGTATAAACGACTTACATAAACGTGAAATGTTGAAAGTTTTCAACTTTTTACGTTTACGCAAGCCGTTCGTACATCATCTCTAATTTTATTTACACACGTAAAGCCCGTACGCACGTAAAATTTACGCAACAGTGGAAATCAACCTTTACTCTCCTCCGCTCACTCAACTCGACTTGGTGCGGATTGTCGTGTGAACGAGAAGAGAACGCTTAGGTACTAGGCTGCGGATTACTACAAGAGGACTGCGGGCTGAACAACAAAGACGGACTCAACAACACAAAGAAAATAAGCTTTGTCTTGTTCAAAATGAAATCACACGTTTAAATTTGGTTTTCAGTACCGAAACATCTTTATTTAACAAGTAAGACTTTTAGTGAAAACTAAGGCATACGCTCTGCGAACTCTGCTGCATATCTCAGTATTTTAAACATTTTTGTTCGTTCTTGGTCAAGATTTTTTGCAAATCTACCGTAAAAACTGTTGACATGCAGCAGTTCTTGTCGAAGACACAGCGATGCGAGGTTTTTTGTTTGACTATTTTAGCTAACAATCATTAATAATCATAGCGGAGCTCGCGGAGCACCATAGGTAAGCAAAGTTTGATCCGAAAATTTTGGTTCTGACGTCAGCGTACGTCCGTCCGTCCGTACAGACTCTGGGGGAGGGTGGGGGGAGTCCCAAGACAACCCCACCTGGGGAGGCGGAATGTCTCTTTTTTTCTTGTAGCTGAAGTAAACAATATGTCAGCTGGTTCCTCGTAGGCTCGATATTCAATACGATAATTGTAATACATTCTTGGAATGAAGACTTGTAACAGTTCATCATGAAAAGGAAAAGGATTGCTTCAATCTCGATGGCGCATACAGAAGATACTGGAGAACTTGAAGGCAAGAAATCCTTGTTCGAGGACATACTTGTTTTTTTCAAAGCTAACAAGATTTGGAAAGAACCCGGCGACTTTCGTTTAGATTTTAAAGTCCTTCTTTCAGTTCGGTAGTAAAGGAGATTACAGATTTGATTGTGGATTTACATTGTAAAAATTGTTTAATTGAGCGACTTTACATGTTTAGTAAATTACGGAAATTTTCTTAAAATGTTTTAAAAACTTGTTTAAAATATCCGTGAAAAATTGCCTTGTAGTTCCGGTTTGTCGGCTTGCGAGTAACTTCACTCGAGGGGAAAATTGAATGCAGTTTGCTTTTCTAGGCAAACAAGTGCTTCGTATGTGAATGGCATTTCATGTTTTTGAAGATTTCTTGTCCCTTTTTCTGTGTTTATTCATTAAAGGAATTTTCATTAGTGAGCAATCTGATACAAGTTCTTATATGCGCAATTTCTTTTGAAGTTTAGTGCGTAATTTTCAATATTTTTTTTTGAACAATTCTAGTCAGTAATGTATTTTATTCGAGAAGTAGAAATCGTGACCATTCTGGATTGACTCTGAGTGTTTTGTTTTTTTCAATCTAGGTTGTTTTTCTTCGGCACCGCATATTGGGCTGTTTTGACTAATTCGTATTAAGTATTCAACACCTGAAGAGTTGCTCTGTCGTCAAGATTTTTTTATTAAGTTTATAGTCTTAGTGTAAAGCTCCATATGTTTTTTGTTCAGTTGTGGAATATTTTATCTTCCTTATATTTTTATATATTTTTGGTTTCTTCATTTGAAGTGAATGACATTTCAGTCCCAATTTAGCGCTAAACTTAGAGTCGCCGTTTCAGTGAGTGAGTTCAGTGTGGCATGTTTTCGTGTTCGTTTCGTTTTTAACCGGTAAGCCATTCCAGTGTGTCCTTAGTTACAGATCGAAATGAAATCTTTATTTAAGTAACTCTGACCATAGCATTTCTCGGTTTAAGTCTATTTTGTCTAAAATGAGACTCTAAAAGCTTCCTAAAATTAGTTCAGGGTGTGTTCTTGAAAGCGCCCGATTAATACTTCGCGGGTGAAACATTTTTTGGGTATGCCGGAAAAATATTATTTATTTTAGCAAAACAGATTTCGAGAAATGTTTCATGGTTTATAGAATTAAACAGCCAGAGGGATGCATTGGAATCAGTGAGAAATGTGATTTGCAGGGAAAAGTCTGTCGAGTCGCTACCGGGAGGAACTTAAATGGGTTTTTTTAGCAGCTGTAGTTTTTTTCAACTTAATTAGCTAGCTTTCGAAAGAATGCTACAAGAAGAGTTGTCGGTGAAAGTCGTGCTGAAATCTTCTCTTTGAAGAAAAATAAGCCAAGTCACAGTTTCCTCAGTGGTCTGCATGTTTTCCCTTGCTGTTTTTCACCTCTTGGCGAATAACTGTAAAACTAAAATTTAATGTATTTTACGGGCCAACAAGCATGAAAGAAGATGTGGAGCTCCGCTTTTAGGCTTGGCTAAATCTATATATTATATTGTCTTGAATGAAGCTAAATGGGACAAGCTTAAGATTAGAAAAGAGATCTCCAAGGAAAATAACGAAATTTTAAACGAGAAGCGGAGGTCAAAAAACTAACTTGCAGTTAACCCGTGTTAAATCAAATGGCGTGTCAATAAGAAAACTACAACTCGAAAAAAGCAAGCCAGCAAATTTTCTCAACAAAACCACAGGAATACTCGCCTTTTTCGGAGAATAACTAGGCCTCTCAGTATTCCATTGCTGATATTTCCTTTCACTTTACAACGGTTAGTGAGAGAAAAGTTCCATTTTTAAGAAGAAAAATCCAACGTTTCGTTGTGCTGGGGTGAAATGATTTCACTTCAAGTTTTCCCGCGGTTTGGAGCGGTCCGTACGCGGGGTCCGGATGGGAAAATCCGGACCGCTGACGCACGCGTCATTAGCCAATCAGATTCAAGGATTTAGGATTCCGGACCGCTGAGATGCTTCAGAAAAAAATAAATGTCGATATTATTATCAGTGGTTAAGTTGTAACAGTTTCAAGTACATGCTTGTTCAAATACTCGGAGCAGTTCAATTGAGCGGCGAAAAAGGACGTCAACGTAGCTGTGACAGATGATGGCAACGAAGATCACTGACAACAACGAAGATAATTTTGTTCGGCCAACATTCAGAGAGCAAACAAGGAAAGTTAATTTTATTGGAATGCACCTTTTTAGAGATGGTACTTTAAAAGGGTTACAGGTACCAGTTACAAGTCAAAGATTATTATTTTCGTTTACAATTTTTGAGGTCGATAGGAGCTCGCTAAATGTCTCTTCTATGTCCAATGTACTGTATTAAGGTTTGCTTTAACATTACTCCTGGAAGAAAAACATCATAACTAAGCACTGCTTAACTTAACTGAGATATGAACGTTTTTGCTTTGTTATTTGTAGCATATCAATTTATTGAAAAATAAAGGAAAGAAGAAACGTTTGTTTTTTTGAAAGAATTGCAACTGAAATACTCCCTTCTTGTATTCCAACCGAAAAGCAAAATCGCACATAAAACCAAAACTAAAAATATGTTTAGAGATTGGCTTTAAGAAGTGAAGGTTTATTGACTTCTTGGAAAAGAAAGTTAATATAAGAAACCATTCTGAAGGTAAGAATGAATATTTCTGTCATAAGGGAAAATTTCTATAGTTTGTTTGCATGAGTTTGTTTTGTTTTCTAAGGAATGGATTGTCCGCTTCGTAGATTAACCCACCATCTTGGGCCACGCAGCAGAGGAGCAGAGGAGCAGCAGCTGCCTCTTTCAGGGGGTAGAACTTCACGGTAGGGCAATAGATGAAAATATGCATGAGAACAGACTGTACCAAAATATCTCTCCTTTTCATATCTTAAGAAATATATTCTTCACTGTACTTATCACAACAGTACGAATCTCACGATATCGCCGTTTCCATTACTTCTTGTCCATTCTGAATCTGATTTTGGTTCTGTATTTGATTCTGATGATATCGTACAACTTTAAAGATACGAATATATGATACAGTTATCACTAAAAGACCCAGTTTGAACTGTTGTGGCTGCTATGTCATTGTGGCTGGGAAGAGCGATCAACGCAACGCTAGCAAGTCCAGCTTGTGAGCCATGGCACTATACCCATACAAACACGTTTCGCTGTGACGAGCTCTTGATATCGTAGATGTAGAGAAACAGCAGGAAAACTGTCAAGCTTAATCGCGACAATTGTGAAAAAAGGATCCTCCCACGATTACGTATGTTGAAAAGACCTCAGTGATAATGACTGATGGGCATAAGCGTCTAAAGTTACAGTTTCCATTGGCCAACATATTCAGCATCACGACGATGACAACACATGGCTTGTGTTGTGTTAGCTGACTAACGTAGGTACTTAGGATTGTTACTGGCAAGGTATTTTGGGTTATTAAACATGGCGACTTGAGAGAGACACGTGTTACTCACTGTACTCTCATTTTAAAAGAGAATAACTCGACAGGTTGAACATACAATCCCACAAGAAGACCCGAAAAAGTGAGACTCAATAAAAACTTCTTTGTCTGAAAGGGTATCGATGAAGCTTTCCACAAGGCGTGAATAAGAAGAAGTTTTCCAAGAGTTGCCACCAGGGAGAAAATAAAGTTTACAACGCAAAAGAACAAAACGACAGATTATTGCATATGAACAAACATGATAAACTGCTGTAATTACGAGAAAGATGTTTTTTATTCTGTTAGTGACACAGGTGACTCGGAAAAAAATCCGAGTTCTCCCAACAGGAGTCGAACCTATGACTTTCTGGTTACTAGTCCAGATGCTCTACCACTGAGCTACAAGAGACTCGTGGGAGCTAAGACCATTAAACTAAGTTTATGCGACAAACGTCCTGCAAGTGGCACACATAAAATCACATGTTGTTATCAAACCAGTATGCTGTACAGAGTTTCAGTCAGAGCTTTTATAATAGAGATATTGTAGTAGCCAGAGATATTTTAATCATGTACTTCTGGTTCCAGTTGCTGAAAAAGTGAGTAACTGCAAAACTATATTCTCTTGTTAACGGTTAATTTAAATTTAACCCAGGCTTCTGTTTCTCTTATTTAAAAGAGTTTTCACACAAATTGCAAGTGATTGTTTAAAAGCAACCAAATTTGAAATGTAGGGCAAAAAAAGATTTTACAGGAATCCGTCTCGTTTGGCTATAAAAAGGGATTAAAAATATCCCCTAATCCTGGGTTAGCTTAATCCAGTTTTGAACAACCAGGCCCTGAGTGGTACATGATTTTGCGGGCAGAAATAGTGTAAAAATTCTGAATGTTAGTGAAAAAGAAGTAAAGTTTGACATGAAGCAAGTTGTGAAATATTATTTACGCTGTATGCCTGTTAATGCGGAATATTTCTTTCACTATGTTTTTCACGATGTAACGGATCTCTCGATATCGCCAGCAGTAAACAAGAGGGTTTAACGAGGAGTTTAAGAAGATCAAGAAAGACGTAATATAAAAAGATAACAAAAATGATCCTTTAAAGTTATCAACTATCAACGAAAAGCTGGCGAATAAAGTCGGAAGATAACAAACAAGGCAAAGAAAATAAACGTAGAACGCACTCAAAGCTGACTTCTTTTCTCGGATTACTTCCAAAGCTTGGCCATTTTGAATCTGATGTTGACCATGTATTTGATTCTGATGATGTCGCACGACCTTGAAGATTCGAAAATATGCAACAGTTATTACTACGAGTCCTAGAGTCTCAAGAACTGCAGAAATCAAGTAGTTGTTGTAGCTGGAAATAGCTATTAATGGGCAGCTGGAAAGTCCACTTGTGAGCCATATGATCGCTACGGCAATGTCAACGCGTTTTTCTGTGACAAGCACTTGATATCTTAGCGGTAGTATAACCGCAACAAATCTATCCAGGGCGATAGCAGCAATCGTAAAAAAGGGTGCACCTGTCACAATATACGAGGAGAACAAGTTTATTGTAATAACAGATGGACACATGAAATCTAACTTGTAGTTTCCTCTCGCTACCGTAACCAATATCACCGCGATGATAATACCAAACATTGATTGAACATATAATCCAACAGCAAGGTCAGAAAAAGCAAGGCTAAGAAAGAACTTCTTTAAATTAGCGGGTATTGATGAAGCTTTCCACAGGGCGCGAATTACAAGAAGGTTTCCAAGGGTTGCCACAAGAGAAAACACCAAATGCAAAACGCAATAAACTAAAACGAAGTGCGGTTGAAACTGAAGAAGTATGGTAAATTCCCTTAGCTTGCTAGTGCAGAACGAAGCGATCATCTTCAATCCAATAACGAAAAGCGAAGCGTTGGCCTTTTGCTTGACGGTTAAACACTAGAGGTTTTGATTTCTTAGGAGACAACTTATCAACTCGGTTAAATAATTATATGGCGAAAAAGCTGTCAAAGATGTTAAATTGTCAGGGGACGTTTAGTTACATCACAGGAAGCGGAAATTAAAAGTGTAAGTGTAATAGGTCCTTAATTGCTTATGGCCAGGACTAGTTTTGTTGATACATATAATATTCGACATAGAATAACATTACTATTTGATGTTATCTTGAATGTGCAATTTTGAAAAAAGAATAGTCAAATTAAAAAAAAACTGCTGAACGTCTAAATGCAACATGAAAGTTAAACACACCTTTCGAAAGGGAATCAATCGCATTATGTCCTGAAAGCATGATTTTGATTCACATTCAATAAATCTAATTCAAGTCGCCCTAATGTGTTTTGATTGAATTTCTCATTATTTTTGTTATCTATTGAACACTTACTGTTTTGTACTGGTGACCTTTTACCATAATGTTACTCGGATTCTTCTTGTCAAAGAAAGTAAAACATGCATATCAAGAAATGTAGCTCGATCGTAAATGCCGCGGTTATTAAAAAAAACATAAATGAAAAAAATCTCCTTCCATGTTTATGCATCGTTTTCCTTTTTAAATCGACCACAAAATGCAAGGATTTCTAAGATGAAGAACTTCCAAAGTCACCAATGACTCATTGCAATACTGAAATACATGTCGATATTATTATCAGTGGTTAAGTTGTAACAGTTTTTCTGAGTACATGCTTGTTCAAATACTCTGAGCAGTTCAATTGAGCGGCGAAAAAGGATGTCAGCAAAGCTGTGACAGTTGATTGCAACAAAGATCACTGACAACAACGAAAATAATTAATTTTGCTACGCCATAATTAACATTATGCGTCGAAGAAAGTTATCACAACTAAACTCTGCTTAACTTAACTGAGACCGGAGAATTTTTTATTTTGCTTTATGATTAGTAACACACAGTTTGTTCAGAAACAAACGAAAGAAGAAACGTTTGTTTTTTGAAAGAATCTTAACTGAAATACTGCTTTTTTTATTCTAGCCGAAAAGCAAAGTCGCACATAAAACCAACATCGCAAAAACTTTTGTTAAGATAAGTAAAGGTCTGGTGACGGTTGAAAACTGAACTAGTGCCAGTGCAAGTTGCTGTATTTTCACATTGCAAATAGAGGCGATCATTTTTAGGCTGTGTTTGTGTTGTTCTTTTCTTTATGTTAAGGGTTGAAATGGATAGCTTTTAGCGATCATTGTCAACACAACCAGCAATTTGACAGACATCATTTCAATCCTAATATGATAACAGCAATAATATTGACTCACCAATTATATTCTTCATGGAAGATCAAAGTAATCAAGTCGGCAAAATACTGACATGAAGCCTCCAACATCGTATGAACCCTTTAACGTGTGAAGACTCTAACACAGGAAAAGAATGAAGAACGTACAATTGGATTGGGGTGGTTTAATTACTATTAGCTTGTTTTAAAATCTCCTATGTTCTACAGCCTGCATATCAGTGAGTGAAAGTTCTTGAGATGTCTGACTATTAAGTTAGGTTTACTAATTACAATTAGCGTAAATTAAAGCACCTGCGTACCAAAGTGACTCAAATTTCCCATTCAGTTAAAGAGGAGTTCATGTCTCAATCTCAACAATTTTTATTTTTTCTGTATCTGTAAGTCAAGTAGCGGCTTCAGGGCGGTGAAAGGAACAACAACCTTCTTATTCACTCGCTAGGAGCTCGAGTAAGGAAGAGTGAAGAGTATCAAAAATAAGAAATGTAGCACTATAATCACCACACTGATTCTTTTGTGGTCATCATTACGACTATTACTATTATTACGACTATTGCTTTACGATAACCCAACAATAGTGTGTGAGGGTTAGCATTTATTGCTGCATTAATTAAAAATATTCAAGTGAATAATAGTCTTGTAACAGCTCGCAATTCATATAAGAAAAAGGTAGAAAATATTTACGTTATGTGTCTACCTATGATCTAATTATGTCGCATGACTGTGGTTGCGTACTATTTAATCCCTTCAATGTGTTTAACGCTGTACAACGAATTTCATGATTTCACTTACCTTAAGGACAGATGTATTTTTGCAAAGGTAGTGACCATGGGGAAAAAGTAGATCTTAGTAAGTGCTATTGGAATCCAAAGAGAAAAATGTGGGTAACCACATTTTTTTAGAGATAATTAAGCAACCATATTTCTAAACAAGCCTTAAAATACAAAGAATGTATGGCAATTTCTGTATAAATGCAGGCTCAATTATCACTGAAAAATGCGGGGTTACCCCCAATTTCCTTTTTGGATTCTGATAGCCCTTGCTAATATCTGCTTTTTCCACCTAGTCATAAACAGCGAAAAAAAAATTGCTATATTGGTGGGCAAATTCCTTAAGAAACCCAAATATCCCGAGATGTGCAAAACGTATGCGCAGTAACAAAAGGAGGCACCGTTCTTAAACAAAGGGGAATACGCAGGAATTTAGGATTGTCAAAGAGGTGGTGACGTAACAGCTAGTGAAATGATTTTTGTAATGAAATCATGCTAGCAAACAAGCATAGGAGATGACAAAGGAGGAAGTGAGCACTCAAAGCCAGCTTCTTTTCGCTTTTCTTTTCTTTTAATTGTTAGCGTTATTTATCGTTAAAGGAGCTACGTCACGGATAACGCAACTTGAAAAAGCTGGCAAGTTTTTTCAAGTTTGTCATTCGTAATCCGTCTTAATCTCCCTCAGTCGTAACCATCCTTGTTTAGTTTTGGTTAATTATTACTTCTTTGGTGTTTTTCTAACTTAGGAAACTATTATTTTGAGGTTTCCGTTAATGAGAAAATAATTTTGTCAGATCAGAAAAATGAATGAAAATGCCGTGACATAGTTCCTTTAAGTTAGGTTAATGCTCCCAACCCATGAGAAACAAGAACACAACAATGATATGTTGGGTAAGGGGTTGGGAATGAAGTACTCCAATAGCAGGCCAGTGGAACTACATGCCATCAATAAATGAATCACTAATCTTGCTTGGTAAGGGGGGTCAAAGCCCCCTCCTCTCCGAGGATGCAGGCCAGAAACCCCTGGGAGAGGTTCCTAATCCTCTTCGGGGCTGCAGTCACAATACCCCGAAAGAGGTCCTTACTCCCTTTAAGGGCTGCAGGTCACAATACCCTGAAAAGGTCCCTACTCCCCCTCAAGGGCTGCAGGTCACAATACCCTGAAAGAGGTTCCTAGTCGTAAGGGAGTTTAGACTCATGGTTACCATGGCAACCCATCAATACTGTGAGTCTATGGGGCCAAGAGTGCCTGCATGGGAGCACTTCATCCCAACCCAAAGTTTATTTGTGTATTTCGATTAGACAAATCTAAATTGTAGACTAGCTCCTTACTACAATTATGCAGTCCTTGAGATTAGATAAGGCTAATCAGTTCATTCAGTGTCTGATGCAGATAAACTGCATAAATACCAACAGCATTGGTTGCTAACAGTAACAAAATAGCCCCTAACTGTAACGTTTTGTATAAAGAGATCTCAATACATATTGCTGTGTATCTGAAAATTAGATACATGTACATTGGCTGTACATAGTAAAGCTAGTCAATGATCTTGGAACATGGGGGCCAAAGGCTCAGCTTAGCAGCTTAAGTAGGATATATTATAAATATTCATAAATTCAAAAGCATTGTGTATTTTAATTTGTGTGTGACATGCTTAAACCATAGGGTGGGAGGGAGAGAAAAACACGTCGTAGAACAGGACAAATACAGTTTGCTAGTTCGCAGCGAAGGAATGTATGAACACACAACTCGTGCTCGATGCCTAAGGATCGATTGACAGTGAAATACCAGCCAATTCTGATTGGCTCAGCGTACAGTTTGCGTTACTAATGCAGGTGATCACACTAAACTTTGGACTGTGAAACCCTACCCTCTACCTTATAGCATGTCACACAACCAGCACGTAATCACTCATGGTTGTCCCATTAACTTAAATTTATGAGGACATAAATTGGTCTTTGCTGTTTTTACAAAACTATTGCTTAAAACATTCTTAATCTATTTTGGCAAAAGAGCAACAATTTTATTTTGATGCCAAACCGATCAAACAGATCAGTTTTGCAAGCCACAATATATCCGATTTGAAAAAACTACGTGGGAATCAAACATGCATGTTGTTATCATCCAAGAACACTCTACAGCAATTCAATTTATTGTATCCTCGAAACTTGTTAAAAAATGCCTTTATCATTTGGGCAAAATGGATTCGAATGGACTCGATAACACAGATCAGTCATGCTGCTGGTAAACCTTCTCGTCTCCCACTAGACTGGATAATATTATATGTGCAGCTATGCTTTATTTTTATTTGATTGAATGTTCTACTGCGCAGATGGCTAAAAAAAAGTGACACTGGAAAAAATGTTAGGTCTAGTTCTTCTAAGACGATGGACGCTTTCGATAACGTTATTTAAAATTTTCGAGTTTTCATAACTTTACGGCAGTGTCATAAATAAGAGGGTCTGAATGGGGTTTAGTGTTTAGTGTTATTCGCCCACAATTTTTAGTGTTTGCTGTTAAATTGGCAAATATTTTAATGCTTACTGTTTTCGGAGAAAATACTGTTTAGTGGTTAGAAGGATTTTCGTAAAAAAAAAAAAATCATAGTCAGCATTTTGGGGGAAACCTAAGGAAACCTGGAGATTAATAGCGTAACAAGAGCCCGCGATCCTTTGGTCAGAGTCGCGTGCGAACTGGGGTCGACGAGGTTGGAACTCGGGGTCAAATCGGTAAGAAGCCAAAACACAACATGGCGGCATCCGGTGTTGTTAAAGTTCTAGTGAGCTTCTCTATAGAAGCGGAGAGGATTCTGCTTTCGAAAGGCACAGAAGCAGGGTCACGTTTGGCCTTGTAAAGCAATCCAGCGTGGCAGCCGTCAAGAACATTTGACGGAATTTCTTGGGCTTTCGGAGCTTGCATTGAAATTTGGCATGGCGAATTTTGAGCTGAAACTGTTCAGATTGCAGCGAGGATGATACCCCACCTGACATAACGGTCACCACGTCTGGTCGAGCCATCCGCGCTCATTTTGGCCTTGATTTGTAAGAACATCAGGACGATCAGGTATGCACACATCCATGAGCTTTTGACCGGACATGAATTTTTGCAAGGTAAATTATTTTGTCAAAGTGTAAGCTCTATAGAAACACTGATCCAGCTTTTACTGAGTTTCTAAATACCAATAGTTTACAACTTAACAAATTTACAAAGAGTTGACCCTCGAGCCAGACTGGACAGATTGAAGCTTGCAATATATCTGAAAAGAGCTTTCATATTCGAGGGCGTAACGGAAACTGCGCTAAAAAGTTCTGGGTTCATATACGTCATATACATGTAAATTTAGCAAGGAAGGAATTACATCTGTCATTTTTGTTGAGCATTTAATGGTAAATAATATCCCATGTTATGATATAAATTAGCGAATTACAAGGACTTCGCTCACTGAGAAAAATTCTGTCTTTACAATGTAAAAGATATATCTTTCACATGTGAATGTATCGAGTACGTCACGTCTGCTAACGTCTTTTCCTTGTTTAAGATATGAATGAACGTTTGTCCTTGGTGTATATATAGTCGCAACATTTTCGGAATTCTCCTCGGAAATCTTTGGTAGTCTTCGGAAATCTCCGGAAATGATCGGAAACGTTCGAATGATCTTCGGACTGCTTTCCGACAATTTTGGAACCGATTTTGTTTCTTTCTGGTTAAAATTTACTGTTACAGTGAATTTTTTACTGTTAGTGTTGGGTCTGAATGGGGTTTAGTGTTTAGTGTTATTTGCTCACAATTTTTAGTGTTTGCTGTTAAATTGGCCAATATTTTAATGTTTACTGTTTTCGGAGAAAATACTGTTTAGTGTTTAGTAAATACTTATCTGCACTGCTGAAATCGCTAATAAAGTCACTCAATCGCCATGTTGCCCTAACTTTGAGCCTATGCTAAAAGGAGCAGTTTAAAGGGGCACTAGTCTCTTTTTCTACCCATGCACATCAGTATTTTGGGGAAACCTGGAGACCAATAGCGTACCAAGAGCCGGCGATCCTTTGGTCACAGTCGCGTGCGAACGGTCGACGTTAAGGTTCGACGAGGTTGGAACTCGAGGTCAAATGCCAAAAAGCAACATGGCGGCATCCGGTGTTGTTAAGGTTCTAGTGAGATTCTATAGGTACAGAAGCAGGGTCACGTTTGACCTTGCAAAGCAATCGAGCGTGGCAGCCGTCAAGAAACATCAGACGGAATTTCTTGGGCTTCCGGAGCTTGCATTGAAATTTGGCATGGCGAATTTTGAGCTGAAACTGTTCAGATTGCAGCGAGGTTCCACTGTAAAAACGGAGAAGGAGATGAAGGCCACAGTGAATTAAATGGTAAGTGCCAATTTTTTGGTCTACAATGTAGCTCATTTTATTGGGAATTCCCTGCCACGTTAGCCTCCATCGCAGGCATTCTTTGGGCTCGTCACGCGTTTCTCCAAAGACTGTGATCGCAAGGTTAAGACCTTTGATCCCTTAACCACAACAGTTAAGACCTTGATGGGCACCGGTTATGAAGGAACTACCGATGGAACTGACGAACACTGCACCTTCACGCAAGTCTATGGTATATATATGTTCCTTGCAGAATACTATTTTTGTTTCGGACATGGTCGCTGGAACAATCAAATTAGTTTCGGGGCTTACTGGCACAGTGCCCTTCCGTCACACCTCGGATATCTCTACGACAGTTTTGGAATTGGTGCTCAAACGATAAACGCAGTACAATTATCTCTTCAAGAAGCTGTGACAAATGTTTCATCTGTGAATGAATATATTAAAAATACAGTTGCTGAAGTAAAACAGCACTACAACATGAAAGAAACGGCAGCAACAAATGGTCCTGATGGAACTGTCTCGAGCAAAACACAGGTTTCGTTGGTACTCCTCGAAAAAGGGATGAGACGACTACAAGATAACGTGAAGAATATAAATGAGGAGTATCTTGGTGAGATTGACCTACGTACATTACTGACAACTTTAGTTGAGAACCTTCATGCAGTCTCCCACTTCAAAAACGAGACTTTCACAGCTCTGCAGTATGCACAAGGCTTTGGCACTATTTCGAAGGAATCTTTGAAAAGGACAACAAAATGAAACGCGAAATGCTTTACACACGAGAAATCGTACTATCCGATTCCAAAATCCAGCATGGAGGTGGCAGATGTAAACGTGATGAAACCTCTTTCAGTTGGAAGCATAGATCCCCAGATCGAAACAGCCATGAAGGAGTTGGTTGACAGATATCGCCCTGTGAGGCAAACAAGAGTGCGCAGTGAGACCACCGAAGACAGAGCAGGAGCTCTGCCTCCAGCAGTATATTCCAGTCAACCTTCTTGTGCGAAGGTGATATTCCATGAGGATTCACAAGACCATTCATTGACTGAAAATCAAGACGAAATCGAGCAGAATATGCCACCAGTTGCAGATCACGATCATAACGTAACCGGAGTCGCATTTGTGGACGATAGCGAAGTTGCAGATGTTGCTGTTTGTGAAATGACTCATCTACCTGTGCAAGAGGATGAATATGACACCGACTCAGAGAGCGATAGGGAGGATGATATCCCACCTGACATAACGGTCACCTGAGGTCTGGTCGAGCCATCTGCGCTCATTTTCGCCTTGATTTGTAAGAACATCAGGACGATCAGGTATGCACACATCCATGAGCTTTTGACCGGACATGAAAATGACTAATTAAACAATTTTGGACTTTTTGCAATTCTTTTGTAAGCTCTATAAAACCACTGATTCAGCTTTTACTGAGTTTCTAAGTACCAATAATTCACGACTCAACAAATTTACAAAGAGTTGACCCTCGAGCCAGATTCGACAGATTGAAGCTTGCAATATATCTGAGAAGAGTTTTCATATTCGGGGGCATAACGGAAGCTCTTCTCTTTCGTTTTAATTTTCTTAATGGCAAACTATTTTCCCCTTCAGTTCGCGTTAATCTGTCTCGTTTAATAAACTCAAATACCTTAATAAAGGCCAATAAACACAAAGTTATTGAACCGTGCGTTGAGAAACCATTCTGAAGATGAGAATGACTGTCCTGTAATAGTTTGTTTGCATGATTTTCCTTTGTTTTCCAAGGAATGAATCGTCTACTTCGTAGATGCCTTCATCAATTCGCCATCTCAAGCCGCACAGCAAATGTTATCTTCAGGGGCCGCTTCTTTCAGGGATGGAACTTTACGGTAGGGAAATAGATGAAAATCTGCATGAAAGCAGACCTTACCAAAATATGTCTCCTTTTCATACTTAAAGAAATATATTCTTCACTGTACTTATCACAACAGTACGAATCTCACGATATCACCAACAGTAAAAAAGGGGTTCAAAGATGAGTTTAGGAAGACCAATAAAGTCGAAACAAAAAGCAATAATAAATGTGTAATCCGCAAATTATCAACTGTTATCAGAAAACCAGCAATTATGTGTGGAAGAAAACAAATGAGAAAATTAACAAAAATACAAAAAGCATTAAAAACTGACTTCTTTACTTTAGCCGTTTCCATTGCTTGTCCATTCTGAATTTGATGTTGGCTCTGTATTTGATTCTGTTGATATCGTACAACTTTAAAGATACGAATATATGATACAGTTATAACTAAGAAGACCCACAGTTTGAACTGTAATGGCTGTCATATTGGCTGGGAGGAGCGATCAACGCAATGCTAGCAAGTCCACTTGTGAGCCATAAAATCACTATACCCATACAAACGCGTTTCTCTGTGACGAGCTCGTGATATCGTAGATGTAGAGAAACAGCAAAAAATCTGTCAAAGGCAATGGCGACAATCGTAAAACATAGGCACGCATAGCGTGCGTGAGCTATTTTGTAGCTGTCAATGAGAGGTATGGAAATGGTTATTGAATGAACGTGCGTGTACCAAGGTACACTATTGTGATGTTGTTTATTTGAGTAGCATTGAACATTCGAAAAGTATTGGTTCTTAGACAGAGTTTAAATTATAAGTGGAGCTGTGTCCGATATTGTGCAACCTCGTTCCCAGGGCTTTTTACAGATTTGAGGGTGATCAAAGATCAATGTTTGAGTTTATGTTAGTGGTTTCGAATTCATATACGCCATTGATCAATACAAGGTACGCTAATGCGTACAAGTGTGGCTCCAAATTACGACAAAACAAGAAGAAAGTGAGATAAGATTTGTAAAATATCTCACAACAGTGTGAATATGGGACAAACGAAGTAATACAAAACAGTCCTTTCTGAAGCTCATTCTCAGATGTTTCTCGGAAGCTCAATGGACTGTAATTTAATTTTGTGGCTTTCTATTATAAAGATTATTTTTCCATGGACAAATATTTTGGATCTAGTAGGAAGCGTAACTTGCCACAAAAATTAATTATGTAATGCTTGAACCAGAAGAGAATAGCCGATCTTGAAAGTCACGCACGTCTTCTTCTTGCGTGACATCATGCTTGACGAATGTGGCAACTCCCGAATCCAGACAAATATACAAAACTGAATGCAAGGCTGGCACCACGGCAAAGGGCTGATTTATTTAAGGGCAATATTCCGGCTAACAAAATTAGCCTTCCTCAAGGCCAGAGCTATAGAGAAGGAAAATGCTATAACGGCTCCAAAAATTTGAATTTTAAAATACACAAATGGTTAATGATTAACTAGTTTAGAAATACACCATCAAAATGTATATATATAATAATAATATAAAAAACAAAAAATAATTCCAATGAAAAAAAAAATTCCCAGATAACATGGTATACGGTTTATTTACGCGTCGTGTGGACCTCTGCATTCAAAGGTTACCAGACAAATGTATAAATAAGCTCTGTTTTATTTTTCACATTATTTCACACGGACTTACATTTTGGAACACACGGCTAAAACCGAGTAATAAGCGTGCCTTGTTAGAAAAGATCATGCCATCGTGGGACTTGTGCAAATCTTGCGTGACTAGTCACATAGCAAACTGTCCAAAAAGCCTGAAACATCGCACGTGCTGACATACCGTGTGGCACTAATATTTCCGGATTCAAATTTTTGGGATTTTCGCGGTTTTCTCACGATCCGCAAAAAAAGTTCCCGCGAAAAAAGTAATTCCCGCAAAAATTATTCCATTGTCGAAATTTATATACAAACATCGCCTTTTACATGTGATGTAATATTATGTTGGTGCCCATTTACTTAAACCGTCTCTTTCGTTCAAAAGTAAAACGAAATTAGAAGCAAAAGATTCAGAAATAAAACGATGAAATTGCAGTCGGTACATTACAAGTATTAAGCTGTTAAAAGCTTAAAGAAAAGGATCATCTGAAGGTACTCCATTGATTAACTGACTTAACGTGTTTTACATCTGCATGTTGTTCACCTGCATTCGATTGTTTATACTCAAAAAACGAGAATGTTATAATTCCAAATAGAAGGCGGCTTCCGGATAATCGCAAAAATTAATTCCAAGGAAGAATAAACAGTTTCCCCAATCGAAAAAATCAGTCCCGCAAAACACACAAAAAAATCGCCATTCGCAAAATTAAACTCCTGCAAAAATATTGGTGCCACACGGTAGTGGTCTCAGCTTCGCTGAAGCCACACAAAAATCAGTGGTTGTGTTCAGCGAATAAATTTTGTTTTGATGAGCGTTTTGATGTGAAAGTAAGATGCAAAATTGGGTGAAAATAATGTTAAGGGATGTTTTGTTATGTAGAGAGGGGTAATGGGCGAAGGAATCGTTGTACTTTTAAATGAGCGAATTCGAGAATAATGGAGTGGTTCGCCTGTGTGGTAAACAGCGTGAACTTTATCACGTGGAGTACATGTGATCAAGTCAAGGGCAAATTTTGCTTTAATAGCTCTTGGGGGGGGGGGGGGGGGATTTTATCGCACGGCCAGGCAGTCATGTGATAATGTTTAGTGTGGGTCGTTTCACGTGTAAAGAAGGTGTTATGCTGATTGAGCGTGAGATCAGGTTACTGTTTTGTGTAAACAAGTGGTGTTTTGTCACGTACAAACATGTGATGAGACAAAGTTCAATGGCGAGTCACGAGACTTTCATGAGACTGTCATATGTTCGTTTTCGGCGCTTTTTTTGGCTTTCGTGGCAGCTAGAGTTGTGTAACAAAGGGAGAAACTTCAAAGGAAGCGGGGAATGAGTAAATTGATGGGTTTTTGTAATCTGAAAAAATGAGAACCGATTTTTTTTGTCTTCAAAACTGTGAAACGAATCTTGCGTGGAGCTGTTGCGTTTTTGTCTTCGTATTGGAGGTGATAATTGTTTTGATTTGTCGTGCTGATCTTTCCGCTCAAACTTTGTACAAACAATCCCGCTACCACCACGCAGCCTAACGAGAAACCCATTTCTCTGGTAAGGCGCCTCTAACTTTGCGCTTAGCTAGTCGCACCTACAAGTAACGCTTATACCACCCATACAATCTTTTTCCTTGTCGACCTTGTGCCTTTGACGGACCTAGTGATCGAGTGGCACGGGCATTAATTTTAAAACCTACCAAAAGGTGCGAACAATAATTCGTTTTAGTTCGAAATTCACGATTCTGCCCTTTTTATACCTCCAAGCTCTCTACCATCTATTTACCATCATTTGCTAGAGGACATCCCTGCACAGAAGTCACGTTATTTCTCACACTCCAAAGTTGAACCATATAACTCCAAACGCAAGTTATGCGTATGCGTACAAAGGATTTGTTCCAATTCTCATCTACCAAAACAAACGACGCTGATAAATATTTCCTAGACCGAACATCATAAATATCAGATAACCCACGAATTATTTGCTAGAACTCGCTTCCGCTCACGTGTATAAACCAGGTTTGTGCTGACGATTCGTTTTTTAAGGAAGTCTACCACAAGGAAGCCAGCCATTTCTATTTGATATATAAATTTTCTATTTGATATATAAATATCCAACGTCAAGCACATGAAATCCGGACGGCTATTCGCTCCGAGGAAAACAACTATCTTCGATACCAAGATTCAACTCGCGATTCATGAAGGATTCACTCAGATACAAGGGATCTGTACTTTGGAACATTGTTAAATACCACAATCAACAGAAGAGTTTTTCAAGTTTTTTAGAGCTAAGAAAGCATGTTGTAAATAGAGCATATTTTAAAGATTTTAATTTTAACGCCCTGTCGGCTTCAACAACCCGCCACAGACATAGTGATTTTATATATAATTAGCTTTAGTTAGTTTATTTTAATCATCTAGTATAGTAACAGTTCTAGTTAGTAATTAATTAAATAATTAATTTTACTGTAAACATAAGAATTGTAATTTTAGATATTTTAATTGTAATTTTAATTTTAAATTTAAATACACGACCCCACAAGCTTTTAGCTTTTATTATTATCGTGTTAAAATAAAGTTTATCTATCTATCTATCTATCTTTCGTCGTGTCGCTTTAGTAGCGGAATTTTCCGTGCGTTCTCATTTGCATTTTTGTTCCCGCCCCGACAACTAGCCTTTCGATAAAATTCGACAGTCATCGGGAATACCGAACATGGTCCACCCAAAAACCAACCAAAGAACCAACCTTCCCAGAAACTTGAGGCTGCATGCCGACTATGAGGCTATTTTGTAGACAAAGTAGCTCAAAAAGACCCCCCCCCCCCCGACGATTACGTATGTTGAAAAGACCGCAGTGATAATGACCGATGGGCATAAGTGTCTAAAGTTACAGTTTCCATTCGCCAACATTTTCAACATCACGATAATAACACCGAATATGGGTTGAACATACAATCCCACAAGAAGATCAGAAAAAGCGAGACTCAATAACAACTTCTTTGTCTGAACGGGTACCGATGAAGCTTTCCGCAAGGCGTGAATAACAAGAAGATTTCCAAGAGTCGCCACCAGGGAGATAAAAAAGTTTATAACCCAAAAGAACAAAACGACAGATTGTTGCAACTGAACGAATCTGGTAAACTGCTGTAGTTTCGTGTTGCAAAAAGAGGCGACCATCTTAAGGCGGGTAACGATAGTTTTAGTGACGGATGGCGATTATTTTCAACACAGCCAGCAATTTGGCGGTCATCATTTCAATTATAATATTATACGAACAATAATATTTTTTCAATTATCTTCTTCGTGGGAGATCAGATCAAAGTCGAATGTAAAGTCAAGGGTTTGGACAGAAACATGTTCGCTTTGGTAACCTTACGCGACTCGTTATTTGCAAACCGCAACTTACTATCATTAGAAGCGACAAACATAGTGAACGACCTAATAACATATAATTTGAATCCATCGATCTATTTGAATTCACTTTTAATCAAATTTAATTACACGTGCACTGCGTACCAATAATGCCGTGTTATTGAAAAAGCTTAGAAATGAAGTAAAGCTAGCCACCCGTTGCAGATCATGATTGTCACAAAAGGAATGAAAGTGTTGTGTTAATTATATTTTGGCTAGCTTGGTGTTATTGCGACAAACTACTTGAAAAGATATAAGCTGTTTTGGCAAGAAAGGAGTGAATTAAAGTAGACAGAGAAAAGACCCAGAAACAATTTTTTGTTTCCACAAGCGATGAATAATAAGAAGATTCCCAATAGTTGCCACGTAAGAAAACACTACGCTCAAAAGCCGAAAAATAAAATTAAAAAAGGGGGACTGAAAGTGAAGAAGTACTATGAGAACTTTTTGGGATTTTTCTTGAATTTTTTCTACTAGGAGTTCAACATACAATCCCACATTAAGATCGGGAAAAAGCAAGACTCGGGAACAACTTCCTCGGCCGAAAGAGAAAACGGGAAAGACGAAGCTTTTTACAGGGCGCGAATGACAAGAAGGGTTTTGGGGCATGCCATCCGGGACAAATCAATTTGAAACACAAAAGAATAACAGAAAAGACGGTTGAGACTGGTTAAGACTGTAGAAGAGAAATTTTAATAGTTCTTTTATTTATGCTAGGTTAGGATCGGGGGGGGGGGGGGGGAAAGCAACTTCCCATACATTCTCTTAAATGAAATCCAAACGATGTTCTCACAACTTGCAAAGGAATCTATGAGGTTCTAGTCAGCGGATATACCTCCTACGCGTGGGCAGATATTACATGTTCCAACGGAACTTGGACGCTGAAGGGAAAAAATTTATGGCGGCCAAAGGCGACGGATTCGGTTTTGTCCCTTCGTTTAGGTAATTGACGAATTGATCGTATTTTACACTTTTATCATGTTTTCGTGCATTTTGCTTCTTATAAAGACAAAAGTTTACTCTCGGAGTTTTTTAGCGCAAAGTAGAACAGTAGCGCTTCGATCAATCCAGTCTGTGCCGATCGACTGTATAGAATCAGATAGAATTTTCTGAAGCTGGGTTAAAAACTGGGATCGGGTTCAAAGTATTGAACTGTGAAATGATCTTGTTAATACATAACTGGATTATTGATAATACAAGTCGTATTTTGTGCGTAGGTATTGTTTCCATGCATTAGGTTATAGCGGTTTTGATTGAATTTATTTCCATCGATGTTTTATGGCACATTTCCCGTTGCAATTTATTTAGACCACGCTGGAGGAAAACATGCAAACCGAGTACAGCCATAACTGTCTCGTCTCATGCTATCAATTCGTTACAGAATGAGATGTAAAAAAAAACATTGACAGTATTTTTATTTATCACATGCATCAGTTCAGCGATAGACAAAGACCAAAATTACGTCAGGGAGTACAAGAAATAAAATCCTGAATAGTTCAAGCGCTTTCTCTCGGTGAGAAGTTTATTTACGTTGAATTATCTAATTCTAGCATTCAACTTTGAAACGTTTGTCGCAAACCTGGTCTCCAAGTATAAACAAGCGAAACGTGACTGCCGTACAGCTCGCAGCTGATCCACTCGCCACTGCAACAAACAAGACATTGCGAAAACAGAAGCGTCTTCATCGATGTCGCTTCCATCGAATATTCTCTTCTACGAAACTGACAGTAAGTTCCATGAGAGATTAGCCACTCACCGCTTACTTTCCCCCGACAAAATACACATAAATTTTGCAAACGATTTCGAATAAGTTGATCGTCGATCGGAAATATTTATTATGACAAACACCGCTGTCCACGTTTTGACTGGACCGCTTCGCGAGTTGTGAGAACATCGTTTCTCGGTCCCAGGCCTCGCTTCTATCCCCCCCCGGTTAGGATGCTTTTTTTTCCCGAAAAGCCATTGTTGACTTACGATGTTTTCTTTTCAGCTCATGGGAGATCACTTCCGCTGCCCAGCCCGTCCCTTCCTCGGACGAGACGGGCCAGGACGAAATGAAGATTTCACGGGCCAAAACATCTGTACGAACTTAAGTTTATGAGATGGGAGAAAATGTTTGCTTGTACCAATTTACAAAACTGCAGGATATATAAATCATTGTGTACTAATGCGGAATAATCTCTTCACTGTGCTTTTGACAAAATTACGAATCTCTTGATATCGCCAACAGTAAACAACGGGGTTCAAAGAAGAATTGAGGAAAGATAACAAAGCACCAGTGTAAAATGCTAATAAAAATGCTCCATGGGAGTTATCAACTATTAACGGAATGCTTGCAAATAAACTTGGAAGATAACAAATAAGGCAAAGAAAATAGACGTACAAAGAGTTCAAGGCCGATTTCTTTTCTCGGAGTATCTTTACTGCTTGGCCATTCTGAATCTGATGCTGGCTCTGTATTTGATTTTGATGATGTCGCACAACTTTGTAAATGCGAATATATGCTATAGTTATCAATAGAAGCCCCAGCATTTGAATAACAACAGAAACGAGGTAGTTGTTACTGGAAATGGATGTTAATGCGAAGCTAGAAAGACCACTTGTAAGCCATATAATCGATATAGCAACGTGAACACGTTTTTCTGTGATGTGCTCTTGGTATCGTAAATGTAAAGTCACAGCAATGAATCTGTCAAGAGCAATGGCGGCAATGGTAAAAAACGATGCTGCAATCAGAAAATATGCAAATAACACGTTAACTGTTAGAACCACTGGACACAAGAAGTCAAAGTTATCGTTACCTCTTGCTACCGTATACAACATTAACGCAATGATAATAGCCAACATCGGTTGAAGATACAATCCAACAGCAAGATCAGTAAAGGCGAGACTAAGAAACAACTTCTTTAAATTAGCGGGTATCGATGTGGCTTTAAACAAGGCGCGAATAACGAGGAGATTTCCAAGAGTTGCCACGACGGAAAATACCAAGTTCAGAACGCAAAATAATAAACCGAACATGGATTGAAACTGAAGAAGAATGATAAATTCCTCTAACTTGATTTTACAGAAAGAGGTTAGCATGTTGTCTTGTAAACGATCGAACAGTTTACGTTGTCTTTTTCTTGCCTCTTGGTCAAGCCGGAGAGCTGGTTTGAAGCACTTGTAGGGAGATCTTATCAACACAGCCTGACAGGTACACGTAGTTTAGTTTGTGAGATGAACTTTCACGTGTGGTTTCGAATGGATTCGTACTTTAGAATTTCTATCATGATAGGAGGTCAAAATTACACGTGGAGCTTCTGATTAGTTTTAAAAGCAGGTGTGAAATATGATGGAAATGCTTTGTGTTGCTTTTTCTAAATTCAAGATTTTTATTAATATGAACTTTTGCCAGAAAATGAGTAATTGTCTTGAAACACATGCCGGCTAACCAAAGAGGTATCATATTAAAGTCAACCCTTTTCAAGTTAAACAAATATATCACCAGACCTGACGGGATTTTTTTTATTTTAGTTTAAAGTTTATATCTGAATTCATACCAACGCGTTTCAATTAAATCTCGCGCCAATATGTATTTTGTTGAATGCGCTCTACTGCTATGGTATTGTAGAGCTTTTACCACGAGAAGCTCGATTTTTTATTTTAACAGAAAATCACAAAATAAGTAAAATTAATGGATAACAACCTCAGGGGACGATAAAAAGAAACAGAGGTTGTAGTTAGTAGTCAGAGTCTTTGCTGATACCAACGGAGTCTATTGTAGCCGTACAGCTATACCTTTTTCCAAGACGAAAGAACTCCGTGGAGTATTTATTCTTCCTTTGCAAAGCTTTAGCTTACTTTTTTGCTATTACGCCCGAGTCTAGCTTATATGAAGCACCATTGCAATCTCCGTGTTGTTTCATCAAGCTACTAAATGACATTCTATTTTCGTTAAGAATTACAACAATACAAAAATATCGCGATTTGTTATGGATTTGAAGTAACGCTGACTATAGACCAACCTTTGCAAATTAAACTTTTCATGACCTGATCATTAGATTTTTAATTTTCTTCAATTCATCTATTGGACTTCTCCGTTAATGTTAAGGGCGACGAAATTAACCTCGTTGAAACAAATTGCTTGGCAGGAGCGTTCCCAGACATTTTTTGCCACAAATTCAGGTTGATACTTAACCTGAAGGAGACAAACATAATAATTACGTTTGCAAATATATTTTCATTTTAATAATATTGTCGTCCTCACGTATCCGATATTGGCAATCAAGGCTAATTGCGTTTTCCATTCAGCGTTCTCTTTTTTGTCTAATACAGTTGCACGCACTACAGTCATTTTATGGTACTTTTGGCGGGAGCAAAAATACCTCTTATTAGCTGAGTTCTAGGTCCGTACCGTAAGTTACGGACCGAGAATACGAGGCTAATAAGATATTTATTATATCTCTTTACTCGGAGAAAAAGAAAACATTTCAAGTCATAAGTTGAACATGTTCATTTGACTGACGTGTGTCAAGGAAATGAAATTTCATTGGCTTTTGCCGGAAAGTCGTTGCTCGTCTTCGGCGTAGACTGGTATCGCTGACTGAAAACTTCACCGCTTTATTTCTTTGAAAATTTGTTTTTCGTCTGGAACATGTCCAAGAAGCAAGATTAATTTAGTTGGCAAGAGTTCTTCGTTACTGACAGGGAAAAGCAAGAGGAAAGCTCGTCGTGATAAAATTGTGGAGCGTTGAAGTCGTGTTGTCAAAGTGGAAATGTGGCGGCATTCAGCCAACAACAAGCGAATGAAGAAACGTTTAAATAATAAAGAAAATACTGGAAAAAAACTCGACCGGATCAAACCTACTTCCATCTGTCCTTGGCTCTCAGTTGTTCTCAGCCGGTTGTTTTCGAGCAAACTATGTGCTGGAAGCTGAACATCAACGAGTTGTGAAGTAGGTAACGAGTTCTAGTCGGGCTTTACAAACACCTGAGCGAGGGTGGAATTTAAAAAAAAAAGTTATTTACATGGATCTCCCCTGCAAAAAGACACTTTTGAAGAATCAAGGTACTTTAGGTTAACAATACTGTGTTGTTTCCCTGAGGGCAAATAACTAAAAAGGTGAGTCACAAGTTTCAAACTTAATTCTGATCAAAATTTCAGCTTATGTAAGCCGGTCAACGGTAAAACCATTTGCGAGTTGTTTTGAAGTTCAATTTTTTTCCACTTTAGAGAGAACTGTTGCTGAGGGAGCAATTGCTAGAAAGTCTTTCGCTTCTAGTTTTCAGGTCTTTGCAGTCGTTTTAGCTCCTTTTTTCAGCATGTTTTAAGTTACCAGTTACGATATAAGCTTGTAGGCTCTCAAGTTGAAATTATAATAACCTCTTACTAACTGAACGTGAGGGCCGTACTGGGGAATATTGGCCTGAGGTCGTACGCAGTACGGACCTCGCTGCGCTCGGTCTGTACAAAAACGACCGAGGGCCAGTATTCTCTAGTACGGTCCCGAGCAAGTGAAGTTAGTAAGTAGTTTATTATATGGCATCATTTCTCGTAGGAAACACAACTTCCGGTAGTTCATTCAAGTCAATTTCCGGCGCGATGTCAAGGAAAGAAGCCAGCGATTTTAGCTGGCTTTCGAATCAGTTTGATGATCGTTGCTGTCCATCGCAAAAGCTTGCGTGGCTCTTGAATGAAAGCTGCTCTGCGTCTATTATATGTGTCAGTTTCTCGTCGTCCTCTGCAACACAAGATAGTTTTATTTGAAAATACTTCTTCATTATGGGCGGAGACAACTCGGGAAAAAGAAGAATAAGGAAAAGGCCGCGACGAAATTTCACAAACGTGCTCAGTTCTCAAACTGGAAATTGTGGCAGCGTGTTCAGGTCTGTAATGTGAACAAAGGAACATTCGAACTTAAAAAAAGGCACTGGCAATTACCTCTTCATCAAATACTGCAAGTTGTTTGCTTCAGTGGCTTTATGGAGAACTTTGTGAATGCTGAGAGCAAATTTTCGTCGCACCTAACAACGTTGTTTTTAGCGCGAGTTACAGCAAGAGCGGACTTGTGGACAAGCTAAAGTTATTTTCAAGGATGTCCACAACAAGAACAAAAATCTCGCTGAGGAATGAAGGTACACTGTTAGTTTAATGCATGCACGTGTAGCTTAGTTAATTTGATCTTGTGGAAAGCACTGACTGAAGCGATGGCCAATATTAAACGAGACAAGAACGTGATCGTTTCCTTTCGATTAATTTACAGTTGCCGATGAAAGTCGTTTGCTAGTTGTTTTGCAGTTTTCATTTCTTTTTCTTGTGAGAAACCTACTCTTTTGTTAATGCTGAATTTTAATAATTATTCAAGACTTGGCCGATTTACTCCGCTCTTTACAGCTTACAGTCTATAGCCGTACAAAAACAATAAACACACAGTCACTGAAGAACGTTGGCCATGCTTTTTGATTCACTGCCGGCGAGTCTTTTGCTTATATCAGAAAGTCGGTCAAGTTAATTGCAGATCGCTTTTTCTAAACAGACGTGTTTACCTCGTTCATTTGTTTTGCACCAGCTCCAAATCTTTTCTTTTGTAATCTTCTTGCGTCTTCGCAGTTTGCATTTTGCGGGAGCGGGAGTGCGAAAAAAAAAAAATATCCAAAAAGGACTGTTTCCATGGTAATGGTCCGTAGTGTAAGATCCCGACCGAAAACTAACCAATCAGAACACTCGATTTAGACTGGAGAATTGCTTGCCATATAATAAATGCTTTTAGCTTCCCAGTTTAAGTGAAAGCTTTCAGAGAGTTTCTGTAAACTAAAAAGTTTTTTATCTAGCTTTTACTCGTTTTTACTGGGTATATATCGCGTCTAAGAGATTAGCCTACTTCTTCAATGTATAAAACTGCTACCGCAAAACGGATTCAAGACCTTCAATTTTTGCAGTCCGTACAGTAAAATACGGCCCGCTAAATTGACCAATCACAGCGCGCGTACTAACCGAGATATAGTAAAATATTATATTATCCTGTAATGTGTGGTTGTGGAAGCAAGAACGCGCGACTTTGACGACTTTGGCATTGTGTTAACGATATCTCCTGATATTTGGTTTATAACAGTCTTTTCCGTAGCGCAATCTTCGGTGTCAATTGAAACTAAGAGAAATTTAAAAAATTATGTCTACCTTATGTTCTATGGAACTGTTAAAACAAATACAAGGAAAAATGGTTAAAATGCGCGTGTTTCGAAGGTATAAGTCAACAATGGGTAATGTTTATAAGCTGACAAGAAGCTAACAAGCAGCTACCTTTTCAAAGGTTATCGTCTTTTTTGCGCTGCATCAGTACATGACATTCCTTGCACTATTCATTGTGAAAAATGTGTTTATTGTTTTTAAAGATGCTGGGCTTTGACCACAGAAGATATAATAAGTATAACGCCACATTCCCTCTTCCTCCCGGTAATTGATAACTGGATAGCTCCTTAAGCTAATAGTCTAAGTAACTAAAATATTGCAACTTGCCACGGCTCACTGTGGTATCCAGCGATTTAATTGTTACAGGGAAATGAACCTTCAAAAGTCAAAAGAACATTCGCTCTAATCCTCTAAATGAATATTTACAGCAATTGCACTTTGTTGCACGCTAGGTTATAAATGTAAGTATCTGAAGAGTTTAAGTCACTACTGTTAACTATAACTTTTGCATTGCTGCTATGCTACATGATTGCCAATCCGGAACACTTTCATCACTGTGCTTTTAACGATCGTACGAATCTCACGATATCGCCAGGAGTAAACTAAGGGGTTCAACGCTGAATCGACTAAGAGCAAGAAAGTAGCGGAGTAATAAACTAATAAGAATGATTTCTCCGAGTTATCAACAGTTAACAGGATGGAAGCAAATATATTTGGAAGGTAACAAATTAGTGAAATAATATAGACATACAAAGCATTCAAAGCCGACTTTTTTTCTCTGAGTATTCCCATTGCTTGGCCATTTTGAATCTGATGCTGGTTCTGTATTTGATTTTGATGATGACGCACAATTTTGTAAATACGAAAATATGCCACAGTTAGAACAGAAAGTCCCAATATCTGAATAACTACAGAACTTAAGTAATTGTTGCTTGAAGTGGCTATTAATGCGAAGCTAGCAAGCCCACTTGTAAGCCATATAATCACAATAGCAATGTTGACACGTTTGTCTGTGACGAGCTCTTGGTATCGTAAATGTAAAGTCACAGCAATGAATCTGTCAAGGGCGATTGCGGCAATCGTGAAAAATGATGCTGCTAACAGAGCATAAGCGAAGAACGCATTTACTGTAAGAATTGATGTACACACGAAGTCAAAGTTGTAGTTCTCGCTTGCTGCCCGAGCCAACAATAGCACCATGATAGCAGCCAACATTGGTTGAACGCATAATCCAACAGCAAGGTCAGTAAAGGCGAGACTCAGGAACAATTTCCTCAAAGAAAAGGTTATGGATGAGGCTTTCCACAAGGCGTAAATAGCAAAAAAATTTTCAAGAGTCGTTAGAAGGGCACAGACAAAGTTTAGAATGCAAAGCAATAAAGCGAAAAGTGGTCGAAATTGAAGAATTACGCTGAATTCCTCTTGCTTGCTAGTGCAGAAAAAGGCCAGCATTATGATCCCACTAAAGATCGAATACTCTGCATCGGTCTTCTCTTGACCAGCTAGGATACTAGGGCTTGGTTAAGGCCGTTGTACCGATATGTTTATCACGAAAACCCGGCAGTACAAGAGTAACATAAATCGTAATTACATGTAGTGACATGAGCTTCCTTTGGGATTTTGAATAGGTGTTTAATTGAAAAATACTTGCATGAAAAGAGGTGGAAATTACACGCTGAGCTTCATAGAGGTTAAACAGTTCGATATCTGAAGACAGGTGCAATACATGAGTAAACACTGTTAACACTATCATGCCTCTTATTGTGTGGGTATAGTGTAGAATAGTACGCTGATTGAGCAATGTTTAAATGCCCTGAAATACTCGTTTAGAAGTTGCCAACCATGTATGTTAGCTCTTATTATACTCGGCTTTGGTAAATGAATTCCGTGAAACCTACCGCAAATCCAAATGAGCATAAGTCTTAAACATCTCCAGAAATCGCGGACATTAGAGCCCGCGCCTTTTCGGGCGTCCTACATAGACAGCTCTTTTAAATGATGCATACCGCTGATCGAAGCGGTATAGTTTGGGCTCATATTTCATGATGGTGCACGATGCAATAAGTCCCATATAAAAACCATATAAAAACCACTGACCAAACTAAGTCGCTTAACATTCGAATGTACTGAAATTTAGCTTTCGAAGGATGGCTTTTGTAGGGTATTTGAAGCCGGTTCGGCCGAAATATCGCAGTTCCAAGAAAGTGGATTTTTGGACTTTAGCGAGAACTTTCAAATGTATGGCCGAATGCAATTTTTTCGTGGTTTTCAAGTGCAAAAAGTAAACATCAAAATCAATCTGTTGGAGCTGAAAATCGTAAGGTTAGTTTGTTCCATGTATAGTTTTAGTGAATCCACTTGCACATTTTTTCGATCCCATTATGTTTACCCGTAATCGCTGTTTATAAACTATGAGTTTTCGGTTTTTCGATGAAATCCCCCTCCACGCCTTATATTTTTTGGCCGCTAAACTGCTCACAGAAAACCGTAAAAAGTAAACATAAAATTCGAAGTATCCACCTTATTTTTTGTACTATATCTTTCTTGATAGACCAGTTTACCATGAACCGGTTGCACATTTATACTTAAACAAATTGATCGAGAGATATTTCTCGAAATTTTTTAATCTCCATACATTTCTTTGTTGTTGTTGCGTTCCCTTCGATGGTCAATTTACCGCAGGATTTGTTGACCGTGGGCTCAAATGTCTGCGATTTCTGGATATGCCTAATTATTGGAAGCCAAAGAAAACAACATGGTTCCTTGGGAAGCTTTTCGTTTACTTCAATAAATCTATTGAATTCATCTAATGTATTTAAATTGTTTCCCATGCCAGTTTATGATGTTAATTACAATCCGCTGCTTCGTTATTGTGAAGCTGCGTTTACCTTATGGTACAATGCCTTTCACTGAAAATCACCGATGAAATATTGGGGACGATATTAAAAATTTGTACAGCCTAGGTGATCGCCATTTTTTTGCGATTATTAATAGCGGAACTCTTTTGCGGCCAAAGGCCGCGGGAGTGGAGCCCCATACTCATACCAAGAGGCGTGCTGGTAATTTTTTATGGTCAATGGCAAGCGAAATGGCTCGCGGGCGCGTGCGCCGTACGTCCCTCGCATTTCATGACATTCTTACATGAGGTAATTTTCGCCCAGTTTCTTGCAATGCCAATGCCCTTGCGAGGAATCGAGTAAGTCTTTGACGTGGCAAACTGGGCGTTAGCTTCGCGTTATCTAAAGAAACTCGACTGCCGGTCCCGAATGCCTATTAAGTGTAATATGAATGTCTTAGACAGGAGAAATTTGGATTGCTTTGGCCCGATGATTGCTGAGTTTCTCAGAATTTTTCCATCATTTCACAGAATACTACGGTATGGTACACAGTCCGGGATCGTTATCAATTTTGATAACTCAGAGAAAAACAAACCATTAGCCAATCGCCGCTCAAATTTTTGTGCACGTGACGGCATTTGCGAGGCATCGGCCATACATTCAATATGGCGGATGAACGCGAGACGATTTCGCAAAGGCTGAGAAGTACTTACATTGTACTTTCTTCGAGTGAATTTCATGTTTGTATCACAGGAATATGAAAAGAACATTATTTGAGAATGGTATTACGTATTAGACGTCTCTCCCCTCCGAACACGGCAAGCTCCCGGAGCGCGGAGACGCAGCTGAATTCGCAGGCTAGGAAATTATTTCCAAAAGCTGTGACTTGAATTTCGAATACTTCATTGACCCAGTTCATTGACCCTGCTAGTAGAGTCTCCTTCGATCTAGAAAAATCGGAGGAAGATTGAAGGAGACTTTGCTCGCAGGATACGACGTCAAATTTTCTCAAGCAACGATTGTTCTGAGTGAAATGACAAGTGAAGGTAGACAACGATTATTCTATTACAAAGCGTTTATTCATTCATTTGATTACATTTTATTTTAACAGTGTTCGCTCTGTTCTTGCTTCTTTTTCTTTGCCATGTTCATGGCAGGGAAGGTGAACATTCATCAATCTGTAGTAAAAACGAAATAATCACCATGAATAAATATTGCTTTCACATACGACGATACAGCTTATACTTGTGCTTATATATTGAAGTATTCTATTGCACGGGAGGCGATTGAGGCTGCAATTGTTCATGTATTTAAGACTTAATTTGCATGTGTAGAAGTTTGTTTAGAACGAAAGATATATTACAGCTTAGCTCTGAAGAAGCTACAACTTTCAATTCCTTGACGAAAAAGGTCTATAGATCACACTCCGCAACACAACATCCTGCAACAGAATTAAGCACAATAAGCCGGGCCGGCTAAACTTTAGAATACCCGGGCACATATTTGCATGTCATTGAATAACAATTGTTTCTTTTGTATTCACATGGCTCGTTCTTCAAGCACTGAAAGATATGTAGATAAGTGGCCAGTTATTCTAAAGTCGCTCCAAGAGCAGCTTATTAATACTACATTTAGTCGCTTAACAGACGATCGGATTTGGTCAAATTTAACTAAGAATAACACACAGGCGCTAAGCCACAAGATATCAGAAAAAGAACAGATATGAACTCGAGATCAAAGTCTTAAAGATGCGACGCCTAACCTTATAAACTGCTCAATTCAGTCATCATTTAAACATCCTCCAAACTAAACCCACTACAAAAATACAAGAAGCAAAATTGGTCGAAAGATCGAGATATATCAGACGCAGCTTACAAAGACGTGAAGTAGGAGTCGTGCAGGTCCTCTAATACCATTTAAAAAAAAGTAAAGCTTAAATTCGTCACAGAAATTCAAACGCATCCGCGTAACAATGTCTGGGGATTACCACAAAAATCTATTTAACGAAGCATCTTAGACACGAAAGATCAAGCAACGCAGTCAATAGGATCACAAAATGGCGGTTAGTGATGCAATCGGACAGCAAATCAAAATACCCCAGTGCACTTTTTTAATAAATCGTGCACAACGATAAACAAACGATAAATCGAAAGGAATAAGGTTAAAGATTACGACATAATTTTTTTGGATGCCACAAAAATCTTTAAACAACTCAAATTTAACGGCAAAGTGGAAAAAGATACCTGATTTGGACGCAGAATCTGTAGTGTTCTTTCTCTTTGCGAGTAAAATTCGCTTCTTCATCGTTTGCCTTCATCCGCCATCTTTGACACACGTGGAGTTCATTCCTTCCCTGGCTTTCTGAATAGAACTATGGGTAGATAACCCGAGTATTACCGAACAAATAACGAATAAAGCTGACCGAGTACGAAAATCCCCGATTTTTTAAATGGCCGCCATGTTCTGACGTAACATGGTTATCAAAATTGATAACGATCCCGGACTGGAACATTATTCGCCTTTGTTTATAAGGATCCCACTATCTCAACTCGCGTATTTCCAATTCCCTGTTATCTCAAACAAAGAGAAATTTGTCTTGGCTTTGGTCATAAATATAATATTTCCAGTTATTTACTTTTACGACGATAGCCCACTCCGGTTATCTCAGATTTCTGGCAACGCTTTGAAGGATACCAGTGTGTTTTGTTTTCCCGCAGCCAACTGTAGCCAGGCAAAGGAGGAAAAGGGCTTTTAAAAGCTTGTAATGAAGTAAAAGACGAAAACAAGTACCAACGCAAATCGTCAAGATGTTAACTCCTTGAATAACAAAAGAATAACAAAACAGCACATTTGTTACATGCCTCGTTCTTTTAAACTCTGAATTAATTTAGTCATTGTTTACCTCGGCAAAACCAAACCAAATTTCATGGAAGTAACGAATCGATGAAAAAGCACCTCCTCATTTATGAATCTATTGAAGTAGGTCTTAAATTTTCTTTAAACCTAATTCTGATTTCTGAATTGTTTGCTCGAATTTCAATTATTTGGCTTCACTTAAGACTTATGTGTGAATTAATTTTGTTTATCACTAAGCTTTTAATATTGGTTTCCAGAAGGCGACTGCAATTTGCCATTTTTTTCCATCTCAGTACCTACATGTACGAAATAAAAGCACTGCATTGTGGAAAGTGCTTTTTACTATTTTTGTCACTCATTCGAATGTTCATGTCTTAGAACGTTCCGATAATTACTGCATGCATTTTTTGGTTTTCTCAAAAATCATCGTATTCCCAGGGGGGTGTGTGTGTGTGGGGGGGGGGGGGGAGGGGATCCAGATATAAGCAAAGGATTTTTTTGTGTAATTGACATATTTGTACTGATGCGTTTTTGCTTTCTTGGCAATCTGGCTTGTTTAACTGACAATTTGTCTGCTGGGATTAGTTAGAACATGTTTGATTAATGGCGATTAGCTCTTTACTGAGTTAAGGAAAGGAGACCGGAGATGATTAAACATCCAGTAAACTTAAGGTCATTCCCCTGTATTGCATTACGCATCCTGAATTTAGAGTTGAGGAAGGGAAAGAAAAGAAAGTTGCTCCAATGAAAGTATGTTTTAGTTTTTTTGTAACTACAGTCTAACTTTTATTCGCAGTTTAGTGCCCTATTGGCAACTGGGTGACTGCCAATTTTTAGCCCTGAATTTTTTTTCACTGATCCTTTTTTTCTGTTCTAGGCATGTATGCCAGCAGTGATCAGTGATGCAGCATTTTCTTACAGTGAAGGTATGTGGAACATATCAGTAATATAATTAGCCTAGCTTACGTATCTAACTGGTCAGTAAATTGAACTGGATTGAATGCAGTGATTGGGTTAATTTGGGTTCAGTAATTGAACACAATAATTATTAACCAAAAATATACCTACAGCTGTGTTTGATTCCATTCATTTTCTGAACCAGTCAAACATAATTAAGGACAATCAAACAGTTTTAAAATCATTCAAATATGTAGATTTAGCCAAGCCTAAAAGTGGAGCTTCAATTTTTATTTGGCAATCCTATTATTCACAAAGGAAAATAAAAATTGAACCAACGATAAAATTGAACCACAACATTTACATGAGCTTTCCATCAAGAGTTCTATTTGGGTGGGCAATGAGAGCCTTTATATCTGGACTTAAGGGGGGAGAATCTTGATCACCATGTTGTTGCTATGGGAAGTCACAACCATATGCAGCTTGTCTCTTGACCTGAACAGAAAAAATGCTAAAACTCAAACAGCGTACAGTTTTTGCTATTGTAAACATTGCGAACATGTAAAGATTATCAGGATGCAACAGTTTCTAGAAATTCGCTTTATTATAACAGGCCATCTGATAGGGTCCGGAAAAAAATCCAAAATTATGCTGGAATTTTCAGGCATACATGTGTTATGCAGAAAAATATGTTGATTACGCGGAAAACACGCTGGATTTGCGGAAATTTAAACAATTTATAACATTGATAATTGTGTCTTTCCACTGTGTTTCTGTTATGTAAACTGCTTAGTGAGGTTCCTTCTTCTCCTTCGTCTCTTTAAATTTATCGTTACTATAAGCTTAAACAGCAAGGTGATTCTGTGAGACGACGAATGAGCAAAAGAAGACAACGTGTTCAAGTTTCCTGGTGCAAATAGTAGTCAAACGCAGTTTCTTATCAATTACTGTTATTCGCTGAAATGTCAATGCTTTTCGTCCAATAGCAATCAGTGTAAGAACAAAACTAGCTCCCAGGTTCATCGCCAAAAGACGCGTGGAACGCCTGGAGGTTAAAAATTGCTCGCGAACGAAGTGGCGTGATTTCGATGTTTAGGAGGAAAACTGCTTGAAAATAATCAATCTCTTCGGCTTTTACATGAATGTTTGTGAGGATGAAAAGCAGCTGCTTTGTCACCAATTTTAGGCAAATCTTTGTTTTATGCGGAAAATGTTCTGAAAATTTTGCAGATCTGCACCACCGCATCCTGACACATGCCCTATTATAAAAGTTATGATTGCACAAGCACGCATCTTTATTCATTTTTGTGCTGTTGTTCTTCTATTCTTGGTGAAAACAGTAATTGAATGCTTTCGATTATAAAGAAGGGTGGGGCAATTTGCAAAAAAACCCCGGAACTTTACTAGTGTCCTCACAGTCTTACCGATTTTCTTTTTAATGTGCGGCTGGGGACTGGCCATACACCAGCAACATTTATTTGGGAGTAACCCTACTCCCCTCCCCCCCCCCCCACACACACACACGCAACTAACTTCCCAGGAATGGTGATTCAGGCTTATTTGATTGAATTCACTTGACAGGGAAAACTATTTCAAATGATAGATTCACCACAGTCTGAGCCCCTCTTGTCAGTTCATTACTTGATAGGGTTCTGACTATTCTGAAATGATTTATGAAGAGCCTTTTCTTTTTGTTTTTCTTTGCTACCAGATTATGACAATCAGTAACATTGCTCATTGGTGACATTAGAGCAGTGTAAAGGCTAATGATCAAACCAAAAACAAATTCAACCACAAGATTTACTACCATCACAGTCAGGGGTAGTAACAGAGTGATTCACAATCTGTGCATCAAATTAAGGCACTAGTGATTACTGGACAACTTGTTATTCGCATTGGCAACACTGTTAGTCACAGACTGGTTAATTGATTGACCGATTTTTAATTGACTGATTTATCAAGTAAGTGGTTGAGTGGTTGATTGATGACTGATGGGTACTTACATGTAAAGTAATATAATAGTCCCTGGGCTTTAATAAGAGTAAACAAGGTACATTATTATTCCACTATAGTATCAGTTTACCGTATAAGGAGAAAACACATGACAGTATGAGAGTGTATTGCACTGTAGAAAGCGTACTGCACTGTAGTGTCCCGGTTTCGAATCACTCATTGAATAAATCATTTGAAATGATAGGCAAATATTGTAGTGGAATAATAAATATCATTCAGTGGTTTTACAGATAATACTTGACGACATTTTACTCATTATTCGCATTTTTTTCTCGCACCATGGTCCATACTACACAACTTATCTGTCAAACCATTGAATAAGGTGGGTGTATTCTTCAATTAGTACCTTGCCTATACAATTTCTCTCTTCTGACAACTCTGCAAAAATGTAAATAAATTAACCGTAGACTTCTGGCAGATAAAAGACTGAGGAAAGGTGAACAAAAATAATTATTGTGCCCAATATTTATGTGTACATCCTAAAGCTGGGGCTTATTTAGAATTTTGTTAAACAGGTTCATACCTGCCATCCGTCCCGATTTAATGGGAATTGTCCCAATTTTTGAGTTTCAAAACCTAAAAAAATCGGGACATTCCGATTTTCAAGAAAAAAAAGACAGTTTGGAACTGGGTTGTTTAAGATTGATCTTGACTCTTCTACATCCTATTGTTTTGTGCAATACATGTGGTGCTTGAGACCATTAAATAACACCTGAGAATTCTAATGGTAAAACAGTACAGTACAGGCAATATTTGTAAGAATTGATGCAAAAACCCTGGAGCATCCTGGACCCTGCTCAGTGCTGGGGGCAGGGCACTAACCCAGGACTGGGGTAAGCGTCGTGGGGGGTGGGGGGTGGTCCCTATTTCTGATTTCATAAGGTTGGCAGGTATGCAGGTTCTAATTTGATGAGAGGTGTATTTACTACTAATTAACTAAAATATAATACTGCTGTCGGGTACCACTTGAAACAATAACAATAACAATAATAATAATAATAATAATATTAATAATAATAAATAAATAAATTAATAATTATTGGAGTTCCGCTTTTAGGCTTGGCTAAATCTATATATTAAACGTTTACTCAAAAATTCTACTTCGTTGTCAATTCTATATGTACATTCTGTTCCCTATAATATCGGCCTCGTCGAAACACTATACCATTTTTAATTTTCAAAATGCAGGAGCTTCCTACTCGATGATGAGGGGAATATATTAGTAGTAGTAACTGATTAGTAGTATTTTTCCATTGTCTTTTTGTTTCTCATGGAGCGGAAATGATTTGAAATATTGGTCAGCGAGAAGGTTATAAAGCCCATCCCCTGCACATCAATCCTAAAATTACATTGAACCACTCCGTTTGCAATGACCCCAACCTTGAACACGTGGTTGCCATTTGACAATTAAAAGCCTTAAACGGACAAGAGAAATGTACGGTCAACCTCTGGAAAACAGGCTCTGAAATGCTAAACTAGATTAAACTTTGGAACATCTTTCCTTGTAATTAAATACGGTATGGTAGTTTAAAATATATATACTACCTTAATTGCACGGTACTAGGAATTTCAGTAAAATTCCCAAACGTAGACAATCGACGTGGAATTCATGAAAACCAAGAAAACCGAGGCCTAAAACGCTAGTAAAATGACATTACAAATTATCAAATGTTAGCCGAAACCCACGATTAAAATTTGGAAGTTAACAAAGCAAAGGAAATATCACTGAAATACATATACCTGAAGAAAACGTTCAAAGTCGAATTTATACAGCTTTTTTCCGCCGAAACGTGAGCGTCTAGGGGTCGGGAGCATGCCCCCTCCCAGAAAATGTTTAATCTAGTGGCTTTTAAATGCTATTTTCAGCATTTTTCATGAGATTATTCTTCCAAATTCATTCTCGGGCAAGTATAAAACGACAGGTTTTATTTAAGTGAAATTTTGTACGCGCTTATAGGCCGTGTGATACTGACACCAAGTGGATGGCGATCCCCAACTTGGTCAGGATTGCTCCTATACACCCCCACCCCCGCCCCCCTTCCATCTCCCTCGCTTGCTATGAATGGTTTCCTATTTCAAACTTATACAGCTAGTTAGAACAGTTTATAGTATTGCCATTTCTTAGAGGACTCAGGAGTCATCTCACTGGTAAACAGCGTGGATGTTCTTGAGGAAGACCATGTGCCGAAACTCACTGAGAGACTGAAATGGCTTTCTTGAGTCAGCAAGGAACCGTCACAAAAATGAAAGATTTGACCAGCACCGGCTTTGCAACCTTTTATTCGAACTTTGAATTAATGATTTATGCAGACCCCCACATGTCTTACTTGATATGCTGTTCTTCCAAGGCAGAAAGCCGGTTAAAAAGTTATAATCCTTTTAGGACGGTGCCTCCTTTTGTTAGTGTTCATACGTTCTGCGCATCTTGGGTCTGGTCTGAGATATTTAAGTATACTTAAGTATATTTTGCGCAGTTTATAACTATGTGGAAAACGCAGATCTTAGCAAGGGCTCTCAAAATCCAAAAAGAAAATTTGGGTAACCATGCATTTTTTGGAAATAACTGAGCTTAAATTTGTGAAGAAATTACCATGTATTTGTATTTGTGACGCTGTTGAGGGCCTGTGACGTCACCCATGATTACAGACATTTTGGATTTTACCCAAAATTATAATCGCGCGAACCAAACTGTGTTGGAGTGACAATTTGTGTCCCCACCGGGTCATAGTTATTGTTATTGTAACACGACCAAAACGAGTGTGGCCCATCCCATTGAAGCTGAATTTGACTGGTGTCCAGTGTCGACCGTGGTCAAATGAGACTATTCTGATCCTCACGGATTCATGGCGGCCTATTTTGAGATGCTATTATGATTTTGTACAATGGCTAATTCTTGGGAACACGAGGTAGTGCAACTGGTTTTGAGAAAATCATTTGTATGTCATCCATTTATCAAGTCGCTATGTCAGAATGGGAGCCCGAACTATATTTGCGCGTATATTCGAGCGAATTTCGAAACGTGTCGAGCGGTGAAAGTGGCTAAATCTGGCCAAATGACTTCCTCCTTGCCATTGTATTATACAGGATGTGGTCCTTGGTCCCCAACTTTTCCGAACATGATGTAATATTTGTTCGTTAAATACAATACGTCAAAAAATGAAAGTATCCGATGATTTACTGATTAGTCTTCTTCCATGTGACGACGTTTCGGCTTTCCTGCTGTTGGTGAAGGGGCAGAATTCAAGTCTGTTGACATGTAGGCCAATTTGTCTTTCTTGAAATGTTTACTTTTGCGGCTCCGTAAATTACATGGTCATGTTTACTTAGCTTGTGCATAGTTAAAACGCAACGGGAGGATGTGTTTTTTTGAAAAACAATTATACAGATAAACTTGTTTCTGCGGTTGTGAACGAATTTGCTGCAGAGTTTGAAACTTTTGTTTTATCGACTCAAAAATTACCAACAATTTTCGCATATGGGTCCTTGGTCCGCGACCTATGACCCTAGAGAACTTACATTTCGCAAAGCAGATAAAGAAAACCTTAGATAAATGGAACGGCCTCTGTTTTTGCTGAATATTTTCAAAATCTTCTTTATACATGTTTATGAACCAGTTTAACTTCTCTTGTGTACCTAGAATACATATAAGCTTACAGTCTTGTAATTATTTTCGACTGCGCTTGGGGCTTATGTGGGAGGCTGTTGTCTGAAAAGTAAAACATGTTTTTTATACTCACAACGACTTCCCAGCGAGACTGTAGCTCAGATAGATCAAGGATAAGAACGAATAAATAAAATATTGTTAAAAGTTTCATTCCCCTATGGAAGTTATTGGGATTCACAGGACCTTTTCGTGCTATTTACATGATTCGCGGACCAAGGACAACAATCGCGGACCAAGGGCCCGCGAGCACGGTCAGCTTTTTTCCTATTACAAGAAAAATGTTTCAGTTTGGAACTTGCCACTTTAAAACTATCGCAAGAAACATAAAAGCTATCTTCAGGGAAAATTTCAGCTCGCAACGTTTTTATTTACGTAAGATATCGAAGATCATAATTTTTACACGCGGACCAAGGACCACATACTGTACTAATACACAGCAAAGTAATGGACCGAAAATTGCTCAAAATGCGTTGTAAGGATAGCAAACAACACAATGTAATGTTTCGTGAACTGTATTTAGTTAGTTTGCTGTTATTTTATTGCTCAGAATGTTCGGTTTGAAATTTCATTCAAAGTCTCATATTTTGAAACGCCAATTTTAATAATATTCAGATATTATGCTTGGGTGTCCTGTGGTATAGAAGTGTGATCGTTTGGAACAGCTTACCAAACCTTGCTAAAAGTATTGAATACATACGCATTAAACGTGTATTTTACAGCACTTTTCATGTACTGATATTTCCAAGATAAACTACATAATGTGCATGAAATCAACATATTACATACAATGGGACAAATTATGGTAAGTTTTCTTTGAAGCATAGAGGTGCTATCGTTTGGAATACCATACCAAATGAAATAAAGGAATCTAAATCGTGTTCAGAATTGTATATTCATAATCAATTATCTTTAGGTGATACTGGAAAAAATAACATACAGATAACCTTGAAAAATGTAGCAATGTAACCATTTTAGTGTTAAATGTTATATACATCCTTATCTTAATGCCTTTACTATGCCTTCTAGAGTAATATCTTACCATATATAGCTACAGGGGATCTTTACAGAAGCTCATTATAGCTTGCTTTTAAAAGATCTCCCTGCCTTATATGATTTATCTTCCGTCAAACATGTAAAAATAGAATGTAAAGGATGTGAACAAATAAAGGTACGAAATTAAGACGACAGCATGCGTTGGCTGTTTGTTGTAACGAACAGGAAGTTATCTATTGTAAAGAAAAAAATGACCATCAATTACAACAGTCTCTCCGAATTTTTCACGCTCTTATCTCCTAAGAAATTTGCTTAAAAAACACATAATTGATTGTAGCGAGAGAACATCATAATCTCTTCATTATAATTTTGACGACTGGAAAAAATATTTTCCATGAAGATACCCCGCGAAATGTTACTGTCACTTACAAGGTTATATGATTGCTAATTGCAGCGGAATATTTTCTTTATTGTGCTTTTAACGATACTTCGAATTTCGCGATATCGCCAGCAGTAAACAAGAGGGTTCAAGGAGGAATTCGCACTGGTCAAAAAAGTAGCGGCATAATAGGCCACTAAAAATGTGTCTTTGGAGTTAACAACTGTTAGCGGAATACTAGCAAAAAACGTTGGAAGATAACATGCCGTGGTGACCAAGTAGACGTAGAAAGCATTCAAAGCCGACTTCTTTTCACGCACTACCTCCAATGCTTGGCCATTTTGAACCTGATGTTCGGTCTGTATTTTGTGTTGGTGATGTAGCACTACTTTGTAAATACGACAATATGCTACAGTTATCGCAAGCAGTCCAACACTTTGAATTACGACAGTAATCAAGTAATAATAACTGGAAATTGATATCAGTGCGAGGCTAGCAATTCCACTTGTGAGCCAAATAATCACTATAGCGATGCCAACACGTTTTTCTGTGATGAGCTCATGGTAACGTAAATGTAGAGTAACGGCGATAAATCTGTCAAGGGAGATGGCGGCAATCGTGGAAAAGGAAGCTACTGAGAGAAAATATGCAAATGACATGTTTACTGTAACAACCGATGGACACAAAAATTCAAAGTTATGGCTTCCTTTCGCCAACGTATCCAACAACGTCGCACAGATTACACCAAACATTAGTTGCCCAAATAATCCCAAAGCAAGATCTGAGAAAGCGAGACTCAGAAACATCTTCTTCAAATTAGTGGGAATCGACGAGGCTTTCCACAGAGCTTGAATAACAAGTAGATTTCCAAGAGTTGCAATGAGAGAAAACGCAAAGTTTAAACCGCAAAGAAACGAAAAGAGAAGCGGTTGAAACCGAAGGATTATGGCAAATTCCTCTATTTTCCTGTTACAGAAAGATAACACCATGTTTGGCTAAGAAAACTGCTATGGGGTTAGAGATGTCTTGTTTTTGAAGCTACGAAACCAGAACGTTCCACTCCATACAGAGATCACTGCCACAGCCATTTATAATTGGTTGGTGGGAGGTCCAGTGAAGTGGACAAAAAGTAAGTGAAAACAAAATAAAATTATTCCCCTTAGATTCTGTACATAGACCAAAGATAGTTTTTCAAATCAGTTTGGAGTTCTTTGGACAAAAGAATAATGAAATTGAGATATTTGCCAATTTGTCAACAAAATATCAAAGTGGCGTGAAATTAAAACAAAACTTTTTATTGCCTGATCATGATGGGCAAATTTTCATTTGCATTTCATATATCTGTTCACCTACGAAGTTATCCCAATGCGTTTTGATTGAATCCAGAAACAATATGAAATAAATTGGACGCCATTGTTGTGTTATTGAGAACTTTATAGAAGTTTATAACACTCAGGATTTCATCGGAACTGTCAAGAAAGAAATGAATGAAAAACTCAGCCAGAGTTCGATTGCAGATGTTGTAGGCAATTATTCATTATAAAAGTCTCATCGGAAAATTGTACTTTTTCATGTTACTAATGATTATGCACCATTTCCATATTTTATCGAGCACTAATAGCATACGATGGTTATGGCAAACAGACGATGACCCTAAAGAAGATCGCCAGCAAGAATATCGAAGGACCAGCCACTGAAAATAAAGTTGGCAAGGAGTAAACATATAGGATAAATATTTTAGGCACGCTAATAGTACTAAAATATTTTAAATTAACAATTATTTCACGAGCGCGCGTTAGATATGAGGTGAAAAATAACCAATGGGAAATTCTTTTCTTAGGTAATCGTTGCCATTTTTGGACAAAACGTTTCAACACAGTGGCACTTGATATGACATCCAATTTCCTTACAAAACAAGCTGATATGCCGTATGTGAACAAATACGAAAGCTAGAAGTTCAATAACAGATATCGCCAATTTAAAAAGGATATATGTAGCAAATTAAAGAGCTACATGCATACCAGGTTTGAAGAATTAAAGGCTTTCTTTGACGAAATGCCGCTGATATACCTGATTATTAATTTTGAAATTAAAAACAGAGGTTATAACCGTAGCAAGTCTGAAGAAATTGTACAATGACTGGGTGAATTTTCGGGAGCTGATTGGCTCTTGCTTGTTGTCAATGAGAGTAAAGACCAATGAAAATGATGTAACATGTCACGCAAGCCCGTGTTGGCCCGAAGATGAATTTGCCAAACTGTTGTGTACCGCTGGTTCTTAAAATTTAATCCTTAATCAGTGAAATTTAACTTTAAACTTGCCTGATATCAGCTGCGAGGTAGGCAATAGGGAAAGATTGTATGTGGTAGTTGTGTGCGAAAATTTTTGAATGGCGGGAATCGAAGTGCGGATTATAAAAAATAGAGCCAATTTGTTAAATGGAAGAGAGAATTGCTCAGATTCGGTGAATACCGAGGTAAAAGAAGGTTAACTGTTCGGTCCGAGTTTTACGTACATGTAGATAGGGGAAGTTTAATTGTTCGATCCGAGTTTTACCTAGATAGGCAAAGTTCAAGGTCCAGTTCATTTAATAGCGCCTAGAGGTTACTAATCCAGTCGGATTATTCTGGTCTATTTATGCGGGGATTAGAGTTGGCGGTATTTTTCAGCCACCTGCAACAGCCAGCGTGTTGGCACTGAAATTTTAATCATGCCCCCTTGTCAATCAATTTATTGAAACTCTTGGGAGCCACGATTCGATCACACTAGAAATGTTGTAACGCCAGTATAAAGCATCAGCGAAATGCGACGGTAGCCAGTGTAGTCGGCGCCCGATCAAGTTGTTTTATGGCTAAATGACGGGTATATTTGAAATTTCCCCGTGGTGCATGGCCTTGTTGGTTATCATTTCTCGAATCTTGTCAATGAGTAATCGGGATTAACTATTCTAGGACGCAGTAATACTAGTATAACGCTAGTGTTCACACCAGAAGACTTAACATCAAGGTAACACTGAGTCTAGCTTAAGTATGACCTTGAATGACCACAGCCAAAGAATCAGTTACATGGAATTTAACAAACTTACTACAGTCCATAAGGTTTAATTCCTGATAAAATTCACTTATTGATCTGCGTCATCTACGCTGTTCTCTTCTTCTTTTCTTTTTTAGTCTGAGTGCGTTTGATTATTTGGAAACCAAAAAGACCAATACAAGTTTGAAGACGGGGGAAAAGAGATATCCCCTGTCATACCCCCTGGATCCTCTCCATATGGCCACCATGTCACCACAACATTTTCCCTTCTTGATAACTCAAACAAGTGAAAGAAGTAGTTTCTCCTTTGTCAGCGCCTTGCATTCGCTCTTAAACCTCCGCACAACCAACTCTTCCATTGGCTCACTGAACAAAAATTTCAGTCATTGTAAAGGAAAGAATTAACTTAACTTTCAACAGTTAAAACAACAACTCAAAACCATACACTATGATCCTATATAGAAATGTGTGCAACATTTTCATTTTATGACGTATTCGGTTATTATCCAGCAAAGTAACTAATAGAGTATTGCTTCCCGTTATGCTGTATGATTGTTAATGCGAAATATTTTCCTTTATGTGCTTTTGATTATAGCACGAATCTCACGATATCGCCAGCAGTTAACGAGGAGTTCAACGAGGAGTTAAGAAAAACCAAGAAAGCAGAGCTATAATAGACTAATAAGAATGAATTTTTATAGTTATCAGCTATTAACAAAGTAAAAGCACATATATTTGAAAGATCACAGACGAGAGAAACAATGTAGACGTAGAAAGCATTGAATGCCGACTTTTTGTCTCGGAATATTGCCACTGCTTGGCCATTCTGAATCTGATGTTGGCTCCGTATTTGGTTTTGATGATATCGCACGACCTTGAATATACGGAAATATGCTAGAGTTATCACAAAAAGACCCACTTGTGAATCACAAAATCGCTATAGCGATGTTAACACGTTTTTCTGTGACCAACTCCTAGTATCTTAGATGCAAGGCCACCGCAAGAAATCTATCAAGAGCGATGGTGGAAATCGTTAAAAAAGACGCTGTTGCCAGAAAATATGTGTAGAGTATGTTTACTGTGAGAGCAGATGGACACATAAGAAGTCAAAGTTATAGTTTCCTTTCGCTGAATCCTCCAAGATCACCGCGCTGATTACACCCAGTATGGGTTGAACGTACAGTCCAACGACAAGGTCAGTGAAGGCAAGGCTCAGGAACAACTTCTTCGCAGTAGCGGGAATTGATGAGGCTTTCCACAGAGCGCGAATCGCAAGCAGATTTCCAAGTGTCGCGACGAAAGAGAATGTTAAGTTTGGAATTATATGAAAATCATCGCGGTCAAGGTGTTTCAACTTAAGCAGTTGAAAAGAAGAAACCTGAAAAAATTCAGGCTTGAACGGGAATCGAACCCATGACCTCTGCGATACCTCTTTATCCGCAATTCAAATATATTATTATTTCATATATTAATTAAATGTTTAATGTTAAGTTTATTGCACAAAAAGATTTGACGAAAGATGGGTGAAACTGGGCAGCTATGGTCAGCTGTAGTAGTTTCTCTCTGCAAAACGCGGCCACCATGTCTATCCCAATGTCGAAAACCTCTCAAATGGTTTCCCCTTTCTTGATCCTAGGTCATCAGAGGTTTTAGTTCCTTCTGGCGATTTATCATTAACACAGCCAGTAAATTGGCTACAAAAACTTCAATCACGATGTTGTCAATACGATGTTTCCTTTTCATTCGTTTGCATGAAGGGAGGTTGACGTTGAAGGCAAAGTTAAGTGGTTTGTCAGTTTCATACTTGTTTTTGAAAATTAAGTTGTTTAATCAATCCAGTAGCGTGCTGCATAGCCTCTACCATCTTGAAGAAGTTAAATAGACGATTCACATTCATTTGAAATTCGAAAAAGAAACAAGGGCAGCATCAGCTAGTAAGATATACAATACAATAAATTGATGTATATTGCCCAAACGCGCAAATGCACATTACAATCAGTTTAAAATCAATTAAAATGTAAGTACTGCACTGTTTACAATGGAGGTAAATATGTTTCGAACTGAGAAATTAAAATTGCAGTTCAGTATTTCAGAGACAATGCACTAATTTGCGTAGGCACCCTGAAATAAGGAAATTTTGACCTTGCTTTTAAAACTGTCGATAGACGAAAAGTCCATAATGTAAGATGTTTCGGGGCGGCAAAAGTAAACAGTCTGTTACCTATTGCAGACACAGATAAAATTTGGAAGGCTTCAGTAATAAATGTCATAGGCACATATAGATTCAAAGTAATTAATCTGTCATTACGGCAATCGTAAAAAAAGAACCTGCTTCGAGAAACTAAGCGAAGAACAAGTTTACTGTAAGAGGACATGGACGCAGGAAGTCCAAGTAAGAGAGTAGTAATGTGCGACCGTATGGCCCAATGAGCCTCGTTTTGATGTAATGATGACGTCATGACCGGAACCGGAAGTCACGTGTTTTTAGGATGGGAAACCGCTGACCAGTGGGAAAAAAGGGATCGCGGGCTCATGCAACCGGAAGTCACGTGTTTTTGAATGGGAAACCGCTGAGCAGTCGGAAAAAGGGATCGCGGGCTCATGCAACCGGAAGTCATGTGTTTTTGAATGGGAAACCGCTGACGAGTAGGAAAAATGGATCGTGGGCTCAGGAGGAAGCAAAACCGCTGAGAAAACGCGGGCTCTAAGTCCAAAGTCCAATTTTTGGAATGGGGGTGGTCCTTCAGTCAAAGAAAAGGCATTTATAAGTTGGAAACAAAATATTTTAATGTGGAACAAGTCATATAATCCATGGCTTGCAGAGGATGAGAGTTCCATGTCACAAGGGGGAAGCAGAATCATAGCGTCTTTAATAATGGAGGAGACGATATGCTTTTCGAGGAGTATTGGATGAAATAGTGGATCCAAGGTGTTCATCAAAGCAGTGCAATCCAAGGACAGTCAGATTCGATCTTGGGTCTTTTCGTTGGAGTTGATGGCTCAAGAGAAAGAACACATAATTGAACCAACGGAGGAAGAACGTAATCGTTTGATGAGTTCCTATTTGACGTAATCCTATTACGCCAGAAGAAGAAGAAGCCAAAGCGGGGTACAGTGGCTTACAATTGTTAGGCCTTGAGATGATGAGTTCCTATTTCACGTAATCTTATTACGTTCCTTTTGATAATATGAGTGTTCCTTTTGATGAGTATTCCTTTGAGTTCCTTTTGATAATATGAGTGTTCCATTTCACGTAATCGTTTGATGAGTTACATTTCATGAGTTCCTTTTGATGATATGAGTGTTGCTATTTAATGAGTTCCTGGTCACACCGACATGAGTTTCTAGTTTGGATTCATAGCAAGCAAGGAAGCAAGTCACAGCCACAGATGACGGTGATGGGGTTGTCGAAGGAAAGACAACAGCAAATTCCCACTGGGTATACTCTTTAGGAAAGGAGTCATTGGTATCCATAAGGAAACGTCTTGAACGTCACAGGATCCACGACTCTCTTGTCATAGACGAGCTGGTAACGTTTGTACTCGGGGAAGGTGTAGAGTTGGTAGTGTTTGGGATCGCGCACAATTTGGTACGTTTTGATGACCTGGGTCTGGCGGGGTCGTAGAAGTGGCTTCTGGATTTCGTCCAGGACATTCTGACACATGATGTGGTAGTTGAGTTGGGTTTTGCCCTCACTGTTGAGGCGGAACCCTCTCACCTTACACTCCACGTGACCATTCTGGGTTTGGTACCCATAGTTCTTGGGACCCCCTGAGACAAATTCTACGATGTAATCCTCCTTGTCCAATTCACTCGTAAAGTCCCCGAGGTAATTGCCCATGGTTGGGTTACTTTGTCCTTCGTCTGTGTAATAGATGACGGAGTCGGTGTCGTAGTAGAGGACACGTTCCCCCAGCTTCTCTAAGGCGGCATAGAGTCGGAGTCGGGCCCAACAGGTAGTGAAACAGGCTACAAAGATGTTGAGGTTAGGTGAGACAGGGATGTCTTCGTCTTGGTAGGTGTAATGGACCTTAATCATCTCGTCATTGATGACGGACACGTGCTGTACCTGTATACTGCTTGTATTTAGGAAACGGTGGAAAGCTTGAGGGTCATCAAACGTTTGGACTTGGGTCTTGTTAAGACGTTGCCCAAACTTGCCCCACATGGAATTGAGCATCATTTTAGCGAGGGTACGCAGCCCCGGGTTGTATTCGATTTTGTCATACTCCAATTGAATGCCTTCATGCTGGTAGTACTCTTGTATGTACTTTTGTTTGGCTTCCTCATTTTCTACCCCGGCGGGCCACCCACTGGCTTCTTGCTTGATCTTCAACCACGTGTTGACGTAATCGCGGAACAGTCCTTCACACGTCTCGTCAAAATGCCAGACCTCATAGATGTACTGGATTTCGTACCCCAAGTCCACCGCTTTAGATAATTCCGGGCTACACCATGTTCCCGTCAAGACCCGCTGCTCGTCGGTGTGGATGCATTCTGCGCATCTCTCTAATGGGCGTTTGGGCATCTCTTGTTCCACACAGGCAGCACAGAGAGGAAAAAGGAGTTTGGAGTCATGACGGTAAGGCAGTACTGGATGGTAGAGGTGACGTGGCGGCAGGACTTTGCATTTGACGAGGCCAAAGTACTTGGTGATGTCCGTGTGACCCGGATTGAAGATGAAACGAGGATGTCCTTTGGGGTAGACACACGTCTTGTTCACCCAAGGGTACAAGCAGGTCACATCAATGTAATGTATTTGTTGACCGGGCGTCACGCGATGGTACAGTTTCACGGCATTGGTACGACCCCCGCAGAAAGCGTCACGTGGATTCAAGGGTTCTGTAAAGTCAAGGGTCCCCAGGTACGTTCGGATGTCCAATGAGGTGTCTTTGAGACGGGACCAATCACATTCCCACATTTCCACGACAGTGAACCCCTGCTCTCTAAATTGTTGGATCCTTTGCTGGGTGGTCTCGTAGGCATCTTGCATGGTTCGATCATAGTGGCGTAGATGGCTTTCGTGACGAATGGGGAAACAGCGAGGACACCCATGCCAGAAACACCCGTGAAATTCGTAGACGGTGTTGGTACTGCCATCGAAACCGTCGACATGGAAGTCAGTGCCAGGGATGCGATACTCGCCGGCGTTGCGGGCATGTTGAATGGTCTGTTGTTGTTGGGTACACCAGGTTAACCATTCCAGGGCCACCTTGGAATAGTTGATATTGTTCTTCCAACCACGAACGGGTTCACTGGCAATACTGTTGGGGATCATCCGGTTCATGCGTAAATCCCGGTTACAGGCAGAAGCAATGGTGATGTGGTCGAAGGGGTTGAAGCCCGTTAGGGTTTCAAACAACCGTTTGAATGTCAAGCATCCTTCTTTCAAGAGACGTACATCGGATTTGCAGTACTTAACCAGTTCTTTGCGGAAGTCAAAGACTTTGTCGCGTTAGTCTTGATGCCAGGTTTCCAAGGCTTGCTTGCCTTCGGGGACATGGTTTCAGGCATGTAGTAATCGAGGGCCGGGATGGGTCCTACGTAGTTTTGATGGTCTGGATGATTGAACTTGTGTGGGAAGTACCCTTTGTGGAGTTCTGTCAATCCAAAGGTTTTGGGAAACGCTGATAGAGGCATCTGGAAGAAACTCAATGAGTCGATGAAGCGGATACGGTCATGTTGGACTTGCAAGAGTTTACACCCGTTCCGGAGTTGTTGGACGATCCGGTTGTCACCATAGTATTGATGAATGATAAAGTAGCCATCGTACCCTTGGAAGTTTTGGGCCAGGACATTGACTTGGCGGGTATCGTTGAGTGTCAAGGTATCCAGCCATTCCAGGAAATCTCGGACGCAATGGTTGCCAGGGAAACACACGGGTTGGTCGTCGTCTTCGGTTTCGGCCACGACGAGATTAGCGATGTGTTGTTCCTGGGGTTGCATGGCTTCAATGTCAAAGAAGACATGCAAGGGTGGTATGCTGTCTTCCTCCTCCTCGGGTGTGGCATCCACACCCGCCCTACGTTTAGCGGGTGGTCCTCCAGACCGTTTCCTCTTTCTTTTCTTCTTGTCTTGAGGTTTGGGGGCTGTTTGGATGAAACAGCGATGGGTTTCACCGTCCACATACTCATGACAGGAGGGGCAATCAATATACCCACATTGATGTTTTTCAATCTTGTCTAATCCTACTTCCTGCTTGCCACATTTAGGACAGCGACGTCGCCGAAAGCAGACGGAGGAATCTAGGTTGGTCACGGGTTTGCCGGCGTGGTCCTTGACGAGATGCATTTGGAAACAAGTGTCTCCAAAAAAGTCCCGATGACATTGTTGGCAACGTTGAGTGGCTTTCTGGCCTCGAGGGTACGCCTCTAGGAAATCAGGGCACTCTTTTTGGCAACAGGCCCTGCAATGACCTTTTTGTTTGGTGCATCGATGTTGTCCCTCATGGTCATAGGGTTTCCAACAATGGGCACACACGTAACCGACCCCGAAAAATCCGGGCAAACGAGTTATGACATCATAATGGCCTTTCTCGTGCAACAGGATGAGTTGTTTGTCTTGAAGAGGACCAAAGGTCGTGATATGATAAGAACGGTCGGCATCCACCAACAGGATCTGGTAACCGGCCAGGGAAGGAGTGGTACTGAATTGGGTCAAGGCATCGTAGGCACAAGGGCCGAAGGGTACGTTGGCCTCGTGATGGAGCAAGAGAGCCAGTTCTTTTTGGATTTTCCCTCCTTGTCGAATGGTGTTCCATTTTGGGTGATTGTCCAAGCGAGCTTTGGCGGTGACGAGGGCTCTGGCACAACAGAGATCATCCCTGTTTTGGATCTGGATAATGGAACGTTTCTGGCCTATTAAATTTCGGAGAGGCTGATGGCCAGGTTTGTTCTGGCGTGGTTTACTGGTTCCTTGAGGGGCATGATGGACTTGAGTAATGGACACTTGAAAGGAATCGTCCATTTCAAATTGTTCATTGCTATTCAAGGCTTGGGCTAAACGGCGGAATAAAGCCTCGACACGGTCGCCGCCTTGACGCCATTCACCTGCACGTAATCCCCAGCCCTGAAAATTATTATGGAGTCTGTTGGAGGCGATAGTGAAGTAGAGGCGATCTTGATCGTGGAGGGCAGGTGTGGTGGTGGTCAACACTTGATTCACGGCTCGACGTAACCCCTCTTGGAGAGCTTGCGTGATGTTTTGACCTGGAATCAAGTTGCCTCTTTGGCGTAACTGGGTATTGAAATGACGTTCACGAAATCCCAGACGGTTGCTCAAACGGTCGACATAGGGTTGGAGTTCAAACTCGAAGACACCCTCCGTATTGGCATCCAAACCTCCCCCAGTTTGTTGAAGGAGATGGGTTTGAAACGCACGTTGCCGTTCGAAGTTATCCAGGACCTCTTGACAAATGTCATCCTCGTCACTGTCCATCATCTCTTTGGAGCATGACTCTTCTTCTTCTTTCTCAGAATCGGATATCTCCAAACCAAGCAATGACATCAGGTCATGTGTAGCGAGGCCACTGGGCCCCGCTTCGTCGTCTTGGCGAGAGGCCATGATCAGATGAACTCACTGGTGGTGGATGTTCGGCTTTTATAGGGTAAAAAGTCATTCCTCGCAAAGTATTGTGGGCCAACTAGGGTGGGGAGACCCCCCTCCCCCTCCCTAGATAGGCCATCAGGCTTTGCGAGGAATGATCCCAGAGACTATAAAACAGATCGAATCTCGAGGTGGGTCATCTCAACGTGGACTCTCGCCATGAGAAGCTGCTAGAGGCTTTTGAAGAATTCGAAGTGGATCTCGAGGTGGAGGACATCTTGAAGAAAGTCAAGGTGGAGTTGGTGCTCGACCCAAGTGTCGTGGAGTTTGGTGAGAAGTTAAAGCGAAGAGAGCGGGGACCATGCAAGTCGTGGAACCCCCTGACTGGGATGACCTTTCGTTTTTACAGGACTTATTGAAAGACATGTCACCCGACGATTGGGAGCAGGTCATGGACGATGTCGAGGACTTTGATTTGGAGGCATTGGTGCCCCCTGATGGCATTGTTGATTTGTTGGAGGACATGTCACCCGACGAGGGCGTCGATTTGATGTATGATTTGGTGTCTTAACCCTCGTCTCAGTATTTTGGCAGAACATCTCTTAGTATTTGGCAGAACATTGTGATAGAACTTTTGAAGACAACTCATGAACCAATGAGACAGTGACATTTTCATTTTTTATTTTTTACTCAACATGTGATGATTTGTTATTAAATTTTACAATTTTAAACGTTTCTTGGCTTGCATGATTTTCTTGACCACCCGTTCCGTCTTGTTTTTCTTGCCGGGTAATCGATCAATGGCTTGGATCATCTTGGTATCGGCTTTCCATTTATCTTGCAAATTCTTGGCACGACTGTAATCAATGTCGTGTTGTTTAGCAATCTGGTCCAAGCGATTGATCCCTGGATCCCCACGTTTCAGACGTTTGGCCAAATGGGTGCCAGGCCCCATGTACTGATAGCCAGGCCAATGAAATTCTTTGCCGGTTTTCGCAATCCATTTTTGGACATCCAAGGCTCCTCCTCGTTGGGGGCGTTTCCGTCCCCTTCTCCTCCTCTTAGCGGGCATGTTTTAGTCACTGTCGTAATCCAATCGACGTCGTAACTTTTTGCCTTGGGCCCAATCTTCCCAACCGGGTAAAGGTTTCAATCGTTCCACTTCTCGGGCGGGTGCTTTGCCTTTGCCTTTGCCTTTGCCTTTCGTGAAACCACTTTCGGCTAAATGCTTTTCCCAAGTCTTGCGACGTTCTCGCACGGCTTCTAAACGCGATTGTAGATCCCCTCGACTGGTGGATGGGCTCCCTTTCTTGACAATGGGAATCTTACTGGTAGTGGCTGCTCCTTTGCCTTTCTTGGTTGCAGGGGTAATGGGAGGTTTGGGAGTCGACGGGCTGCCTTTTATCATGCGCTTCAACCATTGTTCCACGGGTCCCGTCACCAAATCCCCTGCTTCTTCCTCGCCTTCTTCACCTGGTGGACCACCCGGCGCTCCAACCCCCACCCCGCCAGGAAATTTACGAATGCGTTTGGTTAACTTGGTCAATTCTTGACTCAACGGTTTGGTTTGAGCATTGACCAGGGCTGGGGGTAATTGGGGATTGGCTAACAAGACATGTTTTTGGGCGGCGACCTTGGCGGCTTTGTTCAACAAGGCATTTTCGGTGAGTTCTCCTTTGTAATATTGAATGAGTTGTTCCAAGTCCTTATGGGGAATCATGTAGACCTCGTCCATGGTCGGGGCAAAGGTCTTCCAATGCACGACAGCTTTCACAACAGGTGATATTTATGCTTCCAATAAGAGTCTTTCCATGTCTTGACACGTTAACGAACACACTGACATAACACCTCGTGAAGTCCTTGAAACAACCCGCGTACTTTTTGTTGGACTAACCACTGACGACGTTTTTTGACGGAATGTCGACGACGTCCCAAATCACGTAGTACCTTTTTATAGGGTTGAAGTTTGGCCAGCATGGGTGGGGTGACAGGAATCTTGTTTTTTAAGAAGTTCAAGACCAGTTCACTCACAGCGTTGATTTGATCGGCATTGGCATGTTGTAACAACTCTTGACGTTTGGAACCATTGGCTTCTTGTAACATGGACCGCAAAAACGGTAATTGACGTCGAAGACGTTTCATTGGATACAACACTTGTTAGGTTTTTTGGCATAGCCTTTGTCGATCAACCAACTGTTGTACCCTTTGGTACCCCCTCGTCTTTTATACGCTTGATGTTGTTGTTTGTACCCCGATATCATCTTTCTCCCTTCGGCAGCACTCATTTGGGGTTTTTTCAAGGCCTTGACCAAATCACTTGTGACTTCATACCCCTTTTTCACGTCGACGAACCAAGGTATGCCTTCTCCTTGCTGGGTTCTTCTTTTTCTTTTTGTCCGTCTTCTTCGGGGGGGCATGGTTCTAAGAGTGTGGGACTGGGAGGGAGCGGCTTTTTATTGATCCAATAATCTTTGGGTCTCAAGGGACGAGGACATCCATCCACATAGCAGAGGGCTTCCAAGGGTTGGTACACAAAATGACCATGGTAATCTTGCACACATCGTTTGGGTAACGGAGGGGTGAAATCCACAATGGTATCATCCAAGGTTTGCATCTTGATTAAAAATCGTTCCAGATCCTCTAAGGGAACACCACGCACATGGGTTTTCAATTCGGTCAAGGCTTTGGCATAGGTGGTAAACGCAAATCGACTCATGGTCACTTTAAATCGGTATTGTTTAAAATCGTTCCATCCTTTGACCACGGTCCCCACGGCCGCCAAACACGCTACCAATGTACTGTTTTCCAAAAGCGGCCCGGCAATCATGCCGGCGGCCATCAGGAGTAATGCCATGCCATTGAACAAAGCATTGATACACTTGTAATGATTCAACATTTTTCGATAACACCACCATTGTTGATGATAAAAGGCATACAAGGAATCCATCCGTTGTAATAATTCCGGGGGGAAGGGAAGACCATGTTGTTTTGATCCATTCAATAACGACACGACGGTTTTCATCCTCACGGCGAAACGCGGGACGACGAGGTTTGTACGCTCGGTGCTCCTCCCTGTTTATAACTGGTGACAATGCTATTGGTCATGGTGACATTAGCAATTTCACGTCCTTGGGCCAACTGTTCTTGATCTTGTAACAGCATCCGTAAACGTCGTTGTAAATCCGCTTGACGCAAGGTGCGAGGGGCTCGGCCAGAACTCCCTGACGTCCAAGATCCTCGAGGGGTAGCTGGATTGGAGGCAGGTGTCAAAGGGGAACCGGGGAAAAGTCGTCGTCGTCGTCCTCGTATTCGTCTCGGTCGTCGTCCACGACGACCCCCACCACCACCACCTCCACCACCACCTCCACCACCACCTCCACCACCACCACCACCTCCACCTCCACCACCAGCACCACCACCAGCACCACCTCCACCACCAGCACCACCAGCACCACCAGCACCACCACCTCCACCACCACCACCACCAGCACCACCAGCACCACTACCACCACGTCCGCCACCTCTAGTCCTAGGACCACGACGTCCCCCACCTCCATCACCACTTCCCCCACGTCCATTACCATTACCCCCTGCACCCGCTGCTGTCCGAGCACCCGCTACAGTTCTTCTTCGTGGATCCGGCGACACCCGTGCCCTTCCCCAAGTAAGGGGACTGTCCACGGAAGACGGTGGGGTGGTCTGTATACTACCGAATGATGGACTTCCTTGACTTCCTACCCCGGCTGGGGAAGAGGCCTGTGCAGGGGGCGAACCATCTCTACCGATAGGGGGGAGGGACTCCATAAACTCCCAGAGGGGCTCAGGGTGCATTTCCTCCATGGCGACGTCGAGAAGGCCTTTGTCTCCAGTGAAATACAAATCTTGCCAGGCGCTTGGGGACATTTGATTACTGCTGGACGCCCCCACACCCGCCGGGGCCGTGGTATCGTACGATTGCGGAGGTTGACGGTCATCATCATCGGCCATGGTCGCTCTCTCTTTTTTTTACCTGTTCCAAGGGGGTGCCTTTATAGGCGTTTTTGATAGGTGCGAGTCCATCCTTCGTCTTTTAACAGGTGACTCAACAACCGTTGTTGATCGGAGGAGGCGGGATGTAAATCCAAGACCAAATACCCATACGGTCGTGTGGTGGCTTGATGAAACGTCTCCAACGTGTCTTTCCAAGCGGTCGGAAACGATTGAAGCATGACATTGCGTACCCCTAATTGATCTCGAGGGTTCTTGAACGCCACGATGTAATGGGCATTGCGGGATATACTTTTAGCATAGCGACCCACGGGAAACATGTCTTGGCACAAGTACAACACGGTCACCCCTTGATGATGTGAATGTTTGGTGAATAAATCCAACACGCGTTTATCGTGACTCCCTTCATCCATTAAATCATCCAAAACGAGGACCCCCTGTCCTTGAGGAAACCATTGGACCAACGCCTCATGATCGGGAATCCCTTCGTGAAACACCACCCCTTGATCTTGCATGCCTCGAAATCGATCTTGCCAGGCCCCATAACAATAATGCATTTGGGTCGGTCGACTTTCAAACAACTCTGGGTTGTCTACCAAGAGTTTTTCCGTAAACGCGGTTTTGCCACATCCCGAAGGACCCACGACCAAGATAGAGGAGGGAGTATGAAAACGAAACGGTTTCCCCGTTTGCATGATGACGAACTACCCTTAGAAAAAAAAAGGCACCTTTTTATTGGAATCGGTGGGACTCGAACCCACGCACGATCTCCTCCTATTTTCGGGGGGATCCAAAGGCTCTACCCACTGAGCTACGACTCCGACACCACTTTTTTCCAACATATTTTATTTAACCATTACATTGATGATACGGATGACAACAAAGTTGATACCATCTGGCTTCTTGACCTACAATCAATTGTTGAAGGCGTTGACCCGCTTGATGGTCATTGCTTACATAATCATGATCCGAAAACTCATTTAAAAAATCTTGCAAGGTCCGTCCACGGGCTTTGGCTTTCAAATACAACAAGGCGTAATCACCACAACTCTTGCTTGAAATGGCTTGGAGGGACTTGCCATTGGTCACCACATACTTCCAATGGTTGACAATCCAATCTCGTAACGGGGTAGCTTGCACGTACGTGTCCATGGGCAAGGCATAACTGTCCAGGACTTCACACACGTTTCGATCCGTCCACACCGCTAACCAATGTTGTCCCGGTTGATCGTGTGGGTCCGTATTTACAATGTACCCTTGCGGGGTGGTCTTGACAGGACTCTTGGGTAAACGATCACAGGCCACTGTTCCGTAAAAGACAGGGTTCAATTGGGGGTCGTCGCGGGCTAAATAATCCAATTGCACATTATTCAAGGCCACATGTTCCATTTCTTCAGTGTTGGTAAATGTTATACAACACGGCTCCGTTCCTGTCAATCTCCAGCAAGTTCTCAAATTCTCCATACACGAGTACGGTTATATTGACACCGGGTTGGGCTCCAAATTCCAAGACCAGTTGTAAATCGCCTGTTTGCTTGGGGTTGAGGTTTTGACTGTCAGCACATCCATTGGCTACATTGTCAAACATGTACAAGGTACAATTTTTATCTTGGCCCCAATCTCCTAGTTCTACCATATTGCCTTTCTTTTTACACCAAGCGCCACTGGCTTGCAGAAAACGGAAGTAGCCTAGATTATCTCGAGTGCCATTGTTGCGCACTAACTGTAGGGTTTCATAAGGGTATTCTTCTCCTTTAACAATCTGTCGAATGGAGGTCAGACCAAATTTCTGGAAACAGAAAGGATCTCGGGTCACATCTCCATTGAAGGCGCGGCTGTCCAACAACCCTACAATCAATCGGTCAGGTATTCTGTTTTGAAACAGGTTAGGGATATCAAAGCGGGTGACATTGCCTTGCATGCTGAAGGTCCGGATTTCACTGCGGACGGTCGGGTAAGCAGCCACTTCTCCTTCATTGTGTCTTTTTTCAGATAAACTCCTGTAGATGGCGTCATTCAAACGCAGTTGACAGAGATGAAACCGTAGTTTCACATCCCCTTCCATCAATCGGCCAGCTAGAGCCACTCCATTCAAAAACAGGCTGGGGCCATTGAAATGAAATTTCATCTTGATTTCTATCCCTGGCACCAACAATTTGCCGGTGTGAAAGACTTCCAAGTGGGGGTAAACACCAGACTGTGGGTAAGACCTCCAGCATACTTGACGACTTCAGCTTTCATGGCGGCCAAGGCTGCTTTGTGATGGGCAGGGAGATTCTGGTAGTCAACATGTCCGGCATTAGCATTCGCTGTGGTGTTGGTGTTGTTGGCAGTCCATTGGGGTGGGAAATCCAGCTGGTTGAACCATCCTTGGGGTCCCAATACGGTCTTGCCATCTTCTCGGTCATAATTCAGCAAGGTTTCTAGGTAAGCTTTGTAATGATAAGTGTCGGATTGAGGACTGATCAACGTGCCATTCAACTGCAAGTCAATTTGCTTGATGATGGAATGGGCCAAATTATTGACGGGCCACAATTTTTGAGCGGCGTCCAAGTTATCGTTCGTACTCTTTTGCAATCTCAATTCCATGGTAAAGTAACTGCGTCCCAAATCCACAAAATCGTCCAATCCCGGAATGATGAATTCCATAGGATTGATACCCGTGGTGGTGGGTTGGATGGTGACCATGCGATAGGCATTGATGCTAATGTCGGTCGGTGGCACCTTGAAAATCCGTAACGCCGAGTTGACGGTCCCTTCGGAACGCGGATGCGCTGGGGCAGCCCCTTCAGAGTAGGTAGGGGGTGCCACGCGTGATATCATATTCGGCATGGTTAACGTCGTCGTCGAGTGGTACCCCGTCGTCGTCGTGAGGGGTTTTTATAGCGTCGTCGTCGTGCTAAACGTTGTCTCAAATCAAACCCGGGGACTCTCATCACCTCGGCACTCAACCAGCCACCACGTTGTCCTCTCCTGAGTTTCCAAAACGGATACAGTCCTCCCCATTGAGACAACCCTCGATCACTACGAATCCGTCGAGGTCGTGAATGCACGGGATCCATGTTCACACTCCAAAAATATCTCGCGCACGTTTGACTTGCTTGGGAAACAAAGCACTGGCCACACGCACAGCGTCTTTCACGTTCTTATTACTCAAGGCTTTCTTGGCTCGTTTGGTAATTTCTTTTTTGATGACTTGTTCGGCTTTGCGTTTAACACCTCGTGTCAAACCCGTTTCCAATCCTCTCTTGATATTACTAGGCAATTTTAAAGGATTTCGCGTCCTTTTAAGGCCTTGGAACCCACCACGCATCAGATCCGTCACCAACCCTTTTCCACTTTGACCATGTTGATCATACCACTCGTCTGTTCGAAATCGTGTCAAACTTCCCCCACGCATTGTGTCGTCGTCTTCACGCGTTACCAAGGATCACGTTTTTTGTTTGTGTCACAGGACTCGTCTCTTTTTATACCGTCATCGTCTTCTTTTCCGAAAAGCGGCTTCCAACCCTTTTTTGGCCCCGTAACTCGCGGCACCACCCGCTGCGCCCAACGCCAAGGCTTTCCCTCCAGCCACCAAGGCTGGAATGAGGGCAGCCAATGGGAATAAACCCCCTCGTTGCCTTCTTCTTCGTCTCCTTCGACGCACTCTTGTCTTGGGCATCTTTGATTGAACACTCCCTTGGCCATGTCCTCCCCTTTTTATGTCTTTTTGAAGTGTAACGTGACAATGGTATGGCCTTCACCAAACTTGACCAAGTCTCCTCCTCTACCAATCGCTTCAGCCACTTGAACGTGAATCATTTCCACCACCTCGTTACGAAGAGGTAGGTATTGAATGTGCAACGGTTCAAAGTACATGGTGCCACGTCCTTGTCGCTTGTACTGGATTTCACGCAACAAATCGGTCACGCGATTGCCCACCACACTGCTGCCTGCCACGTCGGAGTACACGTGCAACGATCGTGTGGGGTCACCCACCACCGCTCGAAAAGCTACATTCAAATTGGTGAAACGCCAATTCACGCTGAAACTCAGCCAAATCCACGTGGTCCCAGCACCATCCGTGATCACTTGATAATACTCCGGCTCGTTCTTGCTATTTCGTAATTCAATGTCGCTATTGTTGGGAACCTTGTCATCACGGAATTCCATGTTCAAGTTGGGTCCCAACGCATAGTTTCCTTGGCCGGTTTTTTTAAACCATCCCATTTTTTCGGCCATGAGATGATGAATGGCCAAGTGAGGGACGAACATCGTCGTGTTGTCTTTGTATGGAAGCACGTACTTGTACCGTATGATATTGCGATTGTTCATGACCAAATCCTCACCGTCCCACTCAAAGGTTGTACACGTCTTCTTTCCCCGCTCCGCATACGGCGCACCATAGTAGCCCATGTAAGAATAGTTCATACGTTGCCTCACCCAATGAAAAAAGGCTTTCATGAAGGTCACGCCATCCACAATCGAAGGATCGTCTTTCAAATCGTCCATTTTCATATTGAAGCTAAAGACCTTACGCCCCGCGGAGGACGTCATTCGATAACAAGAGGTACCAAACACGAACTGATCCGATGGCAGCAGATTAAAAATGTTGACCCCCGTGTCCGGTAAGGAAATGGCACTCAACCCCACTTGCCATCCACCTCCCGTGAGCTGTAACGGTCGAGGTAAACGAATCTTGAAGGAATTGGCTTGGTTGTTGGGAAATTCATGTCGGTTGGCATGACTGGGTAACGTCACGTAGAACGACATTTTGTCTTCTTCTTCTTCACACCACGACTTCCCTTTTAAAGTGGAGGGTCAGGAGGGTACGCCCTTCGCCAAATTTCACGAGATCCCCATTAGTTTCGGCCATCTGGGTTTCTACGATTTCCACCACTTCGTTGCGTACTGGGACATATTGAATATGTCGAGGTTCAAAGTGGGTGGTGTTTTGAGGCTGGTACTTGATTTCTCGTAAGAGATCCGTGATACGACCCCCTACCATGCTGCTGGTGCCTACATCACAATACACATGCAAAGGACGCGTGGAGGGAAATTCCAACGAAGGACGAAAGGCCTTGTTCACATTCACAAACCGCCAATTACAGGTCATACTCAAGTTCACATAATCCCCATCCACTTTCCAAAAGGCGGGCTTGTTGCTGCCATCCAGGACATCGGACGGAATGGGAATGGAGTCCGTATGAAATTCTTGTAAGAGATTGGGACCCAATCGATACACGCCCGTCGACACTTGTTCAATCCATCCCATTCTCAGCGCCAAGGTTCTGCCCCATTCCACGCGTGCCACTTGCACTTTGTAATCCACATTGACGGTATTCAACACCAAATCCCCTTCGGTGGTCCACTCAAAGGTCGGGTACAATTTGACGCCATTGTTCTCTGCCCATTTGTTGAGGGGTTCGGTTTGTTTCGCACGGGCTTGCACGTAACGATACACCAGTTGATGAAAAAAGTGCGATCCCGTCGACGAGGCCATCTCCTTTCTCATATCTCGTCCGTAGACAAAGAGTTCGCGGCGTTGATGCCACCAGACATCTTCCCCTTGATCGTTTGTGTCATGCACCCGTTCGTGCCATCGTACGTACAACAGATGATGGGAATCGCCCACGCCTCCTTCTTCCGCTATCACGGGAATGGTGGGTAAGGATAAACTCGCCATGCCTACCATCCATCCTCGTCCCATAAATCGGATGGGTTTAGGCAATCGGTTTCTGAAATGATGACTCTTGTTCCCAGGAAACTCTTTGGTACTCGCATGACTCATCAACGTCACGTAAAACGAAGAGTTGGGCACCAACGTCATTGTTTAGTCGCGTCGTCGTCTTTTGGGTGGGCTTGTCTCTTTCCTCTTAGTTTGTCGTTTGGGTGGCCTTGTCTCTTTCCTCTTGGGTGGTTGGAGAGACGTTACGTCTTGACTACTAATCCAACTATTGTACTTGTCGGGCCACCCTTTCCACTTAACCAACCAACGATCTTTTTGTCGCTTAAGTACCTTTTCGATGCGAAACACCTCGGACACATGGACTTTTTGTAAATCCTCTTCATAAAACGTGCCTTGCACCGGGGTATCATCCCATTCGTGAATCTTATACGTGGGCACAGGGCCCGGGATCACACGATGCACCACAAACACTTCTTCGGTCCAACCGGGTAAGTAGCCTTTTTCAAACGTACGATGAATCTTATTGAGACGGACACGATCTCCGACTTTGAATTTGGGTTTTTTGTGACCTTTCAATCGTTTGGCATACAATCGTTTCCACACCGCTTCTTCGTTGTCCCATGTCACGTCTTGAGGGGCCATACCAATACTTCGATGCCGGGTGGCATTATAGCCTTGCACCAACTCGGGTAAGACATCGTCAAAGCGTAAGGTGTTGGCGGCGGTAAAATAACGGTACAACCGTTCTTTCAAGGTGCGGTTAAATCGTTCCACGACACTGGCTTTCGCATCCCCTTCGGTGGAAAAATGTTGAATGCCTTGCTCGTCCAGCCATCGTTGAAAAGTCCGATTATAAAATTCTTTCCCTCGATCCGTTTGCAGTCGATTAGGGTGACGTCGTCCTTCTTTCAAAATCTTCTCAAAGGCATGGACCAAGGCCACCCCGGTTTTGTCTTTCAACGGTTGTACCCACGCGTACTTGGACAAGACATCCAAGACCGTCAACAAGTATCGTATACCCCGATTATACTTGGCCAACGGTTGCACTTCCACTAAATCCGCGGCCCATTGATCATCTAATCCTCCAACAATCACGGGGACGGTGGGAAAACGACGACGTCGTGGTTTATGCAAGGTATAGGCCAAATCCCGTTCCAAGACCCGTTGAGCTTTTTTCAAAGGGAGACGATGGGCTTTAGCAAATCGTTGCACGCCTCCTAAACTCCCCGGGGCACCAGGATCGTGGTAACGATTCAACCATTGTTGGGTGTTTTTCTTTCGAGGGGCCATACGTTCTGGCATTCATCCCATAAGGTCGGTATGGTGGGGACCGTGTGGGGATGCGCCTTTTGAATGATTCGATACCATCGCCAGGCGTTCGGGTGGGCTTTTAACCATAAGACAAACACGACCCATCGATACAGGTTGCGGTCGACATGGGTTTCTTCAAAGAGGTGGAGAGGATGCGTGTCCTCGGGACAAGGGGGTATAGGGATTTGGGTGCCGGGTTGGTGATCATATAAGACTTGGCAAAGGGTTTGATGACATTGCCATTGTACCAGGGACAAGACAGACTCCCACGCATAACACACAGACTCCATGGTCACATTGATAAAAAATTTTATTCGTTCTCTCATTTAAAAGAGACCTAGACGGCCGCAGCTGATGGCCTCTAGACCTTTCTGCCAGTTCTCCACACTGTCACTGTACTTGGGGGGTGGTGGAGCTGGGGCTACCATCATTTCTTGACGGTTCTTGAGATCTTGAATTTCTCGTAACAATTGTTTCTCATAATCTGTCAGGGGTCGATCCTCTTTCCTTCTGACTGGAGGTGGCGGGCCAGGGATGTCTACTCCACGCAGGGGATATCCTTGAGCATCACGGGTGGGTGGTTCAGCTTGTTGGTCGGCTTTTTTGGGAGGGTTGTCATGAAACCAACTCCAGTACTTGGGGCCCAAGGGTTGATCAGCCCATCGGAAGAAGCCACACGTTTTCTTGGAACAAGTCAGAAACAAGCGATCGGGGTTCTGAATCGAATGGCTCTGTTGAAGCGTAGCGGGTTCACGGCAAAAGCATTGCAAACCACCCCACATGTCCAACACTTCTACATGAGGTTGATTATACACGGCTTTCATATACTCCAGAACTTGATCTTGTCCACAAAACAGCAAACACGGTTGCATGGGACATTTCACATACTTCCATCCCTTTTGAGATTCTCGGGCCTCCAAACGCACCTCATGGTAAGGACATACCATAGTGTCCACTGAACTGGTCGGGGGACCAGGTTTGGGGTTTTGAAACCCAGGGCTTTGAAAGATCGTCGCCATTCTCACCATTCTTTTCAACCCATCATTGTCATCCTGAAGTGGAGGTGGACTTGGGTCTTGGCCTTCTGCCACCATGTATTCAGGGGGGAATTCAAGCGTTGGGTCTACCATGTCATTCAATTCTTTCATCATGTCTTCCACAGCAGCTCGGGTGTCTTCCACCACTTCGCACACCACAGGATCACAGTCCACGGGCGTCATATGTTGAATGCTCTTCTTCTTCTTCTTCCCCGCAGGGTGTACGCTTGGCTTTCTCTTCCGATCGACAGACATCGTACTCAAGGTTGATGTCACCCCACTGCCCATGCCTTTTTATACGTTGGGCCCTTGCCTGTCATTGGTCAGCTTATTCAATCCATATAAGGACTTGTTATCTTCCCATTGGTCAGCTTTCCCCTATCCAACTAAGGTCCTCTTGTCTTCCAATTGGTCCATTGCCCCTATTTAAGGAGCTCCCTTGGTCCCTGAGTTATCATTCCAAGTAGATGGACTACTACCAAGATCTCAACCGAGACAACTTTGCTTCCACCGAAGACTATTTGGCTGAACGGGTCAAACGAGGTCTAGCAGCGGGATTCACGTTCCAACAGTGCCGACAGCACCACGTCATTGATTTCGGTTTGGCCTTAGGGTTGACTCCCACGGAGATTCTAGCTATTGTAGGCCCAGACACCGGCTACGTATTTCCCAACGAATGCCCCCCAACATCGACATGATTGGAGAACAAGATCTCGGTGCCTTGGAACTGCAAGTGGGTCATGGCCATGTGGTCTACACAGGGGGAGCCAAAAGTACGGATGCCCTCGTGGAAGAACATGCCAAACAGTTTGGGATGCAACTAGAAGTCCTCGTCCCCCCGAACCATCCTCGAGCCACTTTCATCACCCCTTCTACCGTGGAAGTCCTGATGCTGGCCAACCCCCATCTTCACCAGGCGGCTGAGAAACTAGGCAAAAAAATGCCCAGTCATTTTTACACCCTGCAATTGCTGCAACGCAATTATCAAATTGCCAAAAAAGCCCATACCATCTATGCCTTTGGCATCTTGGAACCGGATCATAAACGCGTGAAAGGAGGCACTGGTTGGACTGTGCAATTGGCCATGGATCAAGGCAAACCCGTCTACCTGTTTGATATACCCAGTCAATCATGGTACCGCTCGGACCATTACTACCAAGTCAACGAGAATGCCGCCACCCTAGTGACTGGCAGTCAATTTGTTCCTTGGGGACCTAAAAAGCCCACCCTTCATCAAAGCAGTGCTATTGTGGGATCCCGGGATGTGGACGACAAAACCCGAGCCGAAATTCAAGCCTTGTTCAATCGCACGTTCTGTCTACCCGAGAACATTGATCAATTACGCCTGGAACTGGAAGACTTTCATTTGTAATTTTATAATTTTTTAATTTTTGGAATTGTACATAGCTTTCTTTTCAATGTCTTAGTTTTTATTTTTTCCAAATTGTACATAGCTTTCTTTTACTTTTTATTTTTTCAAACTGTAGATATCTTTTTCAATTGTACATAGGAGCGCCCCACCCAGCGTGGCAAAGAACACAGACCACCCATTGTAAAAAACATCAACTCTTTTAATTAAAAAATAAAAAAGTTCACAACCCTGAGTTTGCACGTGGATTATAAATAGTTGGTCTTGACTCACAGTAGCCTTGACTCACAATAAAATGGGAGATCCGCTTCAAATTCTTCAAACTCTTGGAGTAAGTCGTCTTGACGAGAGGCCATCTTGAGATGACCCACCTGGAGGTGCGATCTGTTTTATAGTCTCTGGGATCATTCCCCGCAAAGCCTGATGGCCTATCTAGGGAGGGGGGAGGGGGGTCCCCCCACCCTAGTTGGTCCACAATACTTTGCGAGGATCTCTATAAAAGACCGCCTCCACTCCCCGTTTTTTTCACTTCCAAGCCAGCAAGCAGTCAAGCAAGCAAGCAAGCAAGCAAACAAGCAAGAATGTCAAGTAAACGGGATAGCGGTAAGCCTTTTTTATTCCTCATCTCTTTTCAAAAAAAACCAGTCTAAGTAGTTAGCCTGTTCTGGAGCTAACCGGGCTAGGTCCCACGTGCTCCAGGATTTAATTAATGATTCGCTTTCTCTATAAAAAACAACCTCGTCATGTCCGTTGACTTTTTCTGGAGAGTTGAGATGAAACTATTTTTTTTTTGTCGCCTCGAAAAAAAATTTGAAAACCGAAGCGGTTCTGTTTAGCTCGCAATGTTTTCCCATTCCCCGCGTTGTTGTGAAACTCTGCTTCTGATCGGCTGATACTTTGACCATGGCCTTGGACCTTGACCATGGCCTGACTGGGACTGACCAATCACAACCAAATGACGTCATACTGTTTAGCTATATAAGCAGCAAAATTACCCCCAAGTTCTCACTTTTTTCAAGATGGAGGAAGGTCAGGGAGATTTACGACAGTTTTTTCACAGATTTATTCATCGCTTTACCCCAGCAACCCTCGGCTTTACAAACAAAACGATGACAGCTAAGATTTCGGCGAAAAAAGTGGGAGATTTTTATCTGTAAAAGCCGCCGAATGGATGTTTTGAAAACAGCGAAAGCTTAACACGAGGTAAGTGTTGTGTTTTGCTGCCGGCTAAAAATATTGAAGTGTTTAGCCTGTTTTTCCCACAACGACGAACTTTTCGATTAAAAAACAGTGTGTCTTATAATACTCGTTTACTAGTTTTGTTTTTCGAAATGAAACTAATTTTTTGTCGCCTCGAAAAAATTTGAAAACCGAAGCGGTTCTGTTTAGCTTGCAATGTTTTCCCATTCCCCGCGTTGTTGTGAAAAAATCCTTTTCTACCCGAAAGACTATTTGATTTATTTTTTACTCTCTCTGTATTTCTTTTTTCCACAGTCCAACGATGTGCTGACTGTAACGCGGTGAGACAAACGAGATGACAACTCGCATTTTCGCCGAGAAGAAAGCGAGCGGCTTGTTGAAAACAAGCAAACCTCCACGCAAAGTAAGCATCATTTTTTCTTACTGTCAGCTAAAAAAATATATAGATTTAGCCAAGCCTAAAAGCGGAACTCCATATCTACCGGTTACCATCGGCCGCCTGTAAATTCTTCAGAATTAATCTTGTTTACTGTTATTAACTTAGGTACTTGACCTCGTTAATTACTGTATAGTTTTATTAAGCGTATCATTTTAGTATAAACTTAGAGTTATAATTCTGTTTCGTGATTCGAGCAAATCTAGTTTATCTATTTGTGCTTTCACTTTAAGTTCGCTAGGCAAATTCATTTAATCGTTTATCGGCATTTTTCTTTTGTTTTGATTGCTGTTATTTTATTTGTCGCTTTGTATTTTGTAATTGGAGACGCGTGTTCGCTTCGAAACTACTAGAAATTCTCTTTTGGTTTTGTTTACAGATTATTGCACAGTGTTGCACACATTTGACACATTTTGTCGTAAATTCAATCTGTTTACTGTGAATAAATTTAATTCTGTTTTACAACTGTCAATTGGAAAGCTACGTTCTTCTAATTCTGTTTTGGCGACCGGATACGCTTCATTCGTTTTAAAATACAAAGGTCATGCTTTAGGTCAGAATTATTTGTTTGCAAATTAGTACTTTTCTGATCGACTTATACTCTTTCCCAGGGCGCGTGTTCCTTCCCATGACATTGAACTTTGGACTCCGTGCCGCTGCCTGGCTTGCATAGTTCGTCATTCTGCCCTCGTCCTCTACCAGGTGCCTCTCTTCATGGAATCATGCCTCCAGACATCGTCGCAAGCCACCATATCCAGTTTAGACTTTGGACTCATTTTTTTTTCTCACTTGTTGTGAAAAAGTTTGACAATAAAGTATTTATTATTTTTTATGTTGTTTTCTGATTACCCCCGTTGCTCCAATTGGACTTTGGACTTTGAGCCCGCGTTTTCTCAGCGGTTTTACTTCCCCTTGAGCCCACGATCGATTTTTCCTACTCGTCAGCGGTTTCCCATTCAAAAACACGTGACTTCCGGTTGCATGAGCCCGCGATCCCTTTTTTTCCCACCGGTCAGCGGTTTCCCATCCTAAAAACACGTGACTTCCGGTTCCGGTCATGACGTCATCATTACATCAAAACGAGGCTCATTGGGCCATACGGTCGCACATTACTACTTAAGAGGTTCCTTTCCTTGCCGTGGGGGACGTGAAACACAAAATTTTAGATTTATCAACTGAGTTGATAAGATAAATTGGCCACCATAGAGAGATTGAAAGCTGACGTTTCGAGCGTTAGATCTTCGTCAGAGCGAATCGAAGTGTTAACGCTCGAAACGTCAGCTTTCAGTCTTTTTATGGTGGCCAATTTACCTTATCAACTCAGTCGATAAATCCAAAATTTTGTGTTACGCAAAAGCGCAAGACAAACAGTGATTGGAACTGCACAAGTATCGTAAGTTGTTTTTATTTTCCGTTGCAACAAGAGGCGACCATGTTAAGAAACTGCTTTGCGCGTTTAATTTTCCTCGATGCTAGGTCATTACAGTTTTAGTACCTTAACAGGACCAGTTAGGAAACAAATATGAAAATTTGTTTCAAGGTTTCTTTGCATAACAATTCAATCATGAGTTGCTGAAGGTATTAGCCTTTTCTTTATGCTGTTACTCATCAATACAGCAATTAATTGTGGCGACAAGCCCCCACAGCCCACCCATAAAATTGTAAATACGGTAGTGTTCAGTGGTCTTGTGTAATGGGAGGTCGATGTTAGAATAGTGTTAAATGATTGGACAGTTTTATTAGGCAAAATAAAGCGACTTGTTACAATTAAAAGTTAATACATACGGTTAGGTCTCTCACACATTGAAATGACACAAAGGGTAAACTACGACTACGTTTAATTCAGGTTTTGATCCACTTTGGTCCTTTCGTCTGGAAAACAATCGCCCCTTTTCAAAATTTTCGTATTTTCTTTCGATTTTTTTATAGTATACAGTATACTCTGCAACTGGATATTCGAAGTAGCAAACCTTTTCAAATTAATGTTTCAAAAAGAATGTTGGAAAATATCACATGGCCTGAAGGAGAGATATCTAATCAATTAATCCTTTGTGTGTTTCAATGTTGTTGTTACGATATCGTCAAAACTTTTTCAACGCCCGAGATAAATAATTGGATAACTTAGAACAAGTAAAAATAGTTAAAAAGAAATAACATTTCTCTTTTTTTCCGCATAAGTAATTAATTGTTTATTGGCGGTCTTTCTTCTTCGTTGCGTGGTTCTTCCATGCAAAAAGTTAGTCGAATTTTTTTCGACTCTTTTTTTTTTTGGAAAGATAAACGCTGTTTTTTAACTAAGGGACAAACGCATACGCATCCACTGTAAGTGAAGATAACAAAGACATAACAAGAGCGAAGAGGCTGCTTCCTCTACGTCCCCACTATTTGCAAACGCAACAGGATCCTCAGTTGGTTTCCCTTGTGCTTGCTTTTATACTTTAGGACGAGTTACGGGCGAAGTATGAGAATTTTCCTCAATTTGCTATGTAGGAACTTTATTTTATTTATTTTATTATTTTTTAATGATGTTTATTTGCTTTTACAAAACATTTACAATTCAAATTATACAAATTATACTATACACATATATAAAGAAATAATTAAATAAATAAGTAAATAAAAATGAAAGAAAAAAAAGTAAAGCACTATGTTTATACCACTGCAAAGATACATAATAGTTTGTACAGCAGATGAACATCGTAAACACACACACACACACACCCCTGCAAGTCCGTAGGCTTTAAAGTGACAGATTGTTAAATTATGTAATGCAGTGCCTAATTACATCAGCAGCTTATAACACCTAATTAAAATAAATGTACCTATACTTCAAAATTATCGTTTCCATTTCCACTCGAATTTAGCCGATTTATTGTTTTTTGTGCATAAATATTTTTCTATCTGGTATTTGATGTCAACTTTGACTTTGAATCCTGCTATATCTGGAAATTTGTTGCTCCTTCGGCAATCCCATAAGTACAATTTTCCTATCAGTAGTAAATAGTTCAATGAAGGACACTCTGAACTTATTATTCCGATACAGATGTCTGACTTTCAAAGTTAAGCGTACTGGCTGATTCGTTCTGCTTAAGTAATAAGACTCAAATTCATCCCAAAATAATCGAACATAAGAGCAGTAGAAAAGAAAATGGTGCAATGTTTCAGGTTCAAGTGTACAAAAGGAGCAAGTATTGTCTTCAACGTAACCTATCTTGTGTAATTTATAATTTGTATAAAGTATAGAATTCAAAACTTTATACTGAAAGGCCTCTACGTAGGGTTCAAAAGCGATGGAGTGGGGCAGAGAAAAGGCTTGTTTCAATTCGTCATCAGACAAATCGAATTCACATTTCAACTTTTGCAGGAAATTTATTGCTGCATTTATTTACTGAAAGACAAATCATAAAACCTCACATCATATATGACAAATTAACAAAGCAAAGTATAGTTTCCTTTCGTTGTTATGCCATGCGATTATTAATGCAGAATACTTTCTTCACGGTGTTTATCACAATATTACGAATCTCAGGATATCGCCAGCAATAAACGAGGGGGTTCAACGAGGAATTTATACAGATAACGAGGGTACTGACATAATAGACAATAACAAATGATGGTTTCGACTTATCAACTATTAACAAAATACTAGCAATGATATTTGGAACATAACAAGCCATGACAATAATATAGACATAGAAACAATTTATAACAGACTTCTTTGCGCGAAATGTCTCTATTGCTTTGCCGTTTTGAATGTGAAGTTCGTTTTGTATCTTATGTCGATGGTATCGCACAACTTTGAAAATACGAAGGTATGTTACAGTTATTACAAGGAGTCCCAAAGTCTGAACAACTATATTAACCAAGGAATCGTAGTTAGAAATGCCTATGAATGCAAAGCCAACAAGTCCACTTGTAAGCCATGAAATCGTTATTGCAATACCAACACGTTTTTCTGTGACCAGCTCTTGATATCGTAGGTGGAAAGTTACAGCTACAAATCTGTCAAGAGCGATAGCGGCAATTGTGAAAAAAGAAGCTCCCGACAAAAAATATGCGAAGTAAACGTTTACTGTTAGAGTAGATGGGCACAAGAAGTCAAAGTTGTAGCTTCCTTTTGCTGCCGCATTAAACGTTAGCGCGATCATAACACCCAACATTGGTTGAACGTAAAAGCCAACACCGAGATCTGAGAAAGCGAGGCTCAGGAACAGTGTTTTTAAAGTAGCGGGTATTGAATGGACTCTTTTCAAAGCGTGAATAACAAGAACATTTCCGGAAATTGCCACTAGAGAAGAACTGAAGTGTAACACACAGCAAATCAAATCGAAATGGTAATAGTACTTGAGAAGTATGGTAACGTCCTCCAATTTTCTCGTGCAGAATGAGTGAACCATGTTTTCCCAATTCAGTTTTCTAGCTCCGTACTAAAGTAAGATTGCTGATTAGCAGACCCAATTACATCTCAGGAAACGTCCAGTTATCTGGGCAAACAGTCATTTGATGGTAGTTCAATATGAGATGTGGAGAATCAGTAGCTGAAATGTTTCACATTTCAAAGCAGGTGCAACAGAAGATCATAGAAACTTTTTCTTTGTGTGAATTACGGTGCTAATTGATAGCGACCTCACCGCGTACATTGTGCTTTTGTGCTACTCTTGTTTCTGAACATATTCAAACAATAAATTCCACGTTAACTGTATGTTTAATTATTTCTGACTTCACGCTTCAGCAGTCGTCAAATGGTCAAGAACCAACGGGTGGAAAAAAGCTTTATCAATGAAACACGTACTTTTCATTTAACTACACACAAGAGATATCGCCTTTTTGCAACACAGCGTGGTTACGTTAAATCTGAAAAAAAATTTTTGGAAAATAATGGGAGTCGTATTGTAAGGGTGATTTTTCTTAAATTTGGGATTGGAGCTGATTTTTTATTCGGGTAAAAAACTGAATAGCTTTCCCCGGTGGATGATCGCTACCCAGCTGATACCATATTTAGAGCAGCTAGAGTACTTATCTACTTTTTGAACAACCAGGGCAAGATATATCAGTTACAAGTCAAGCTCTACCCTCTGAATAATAATAATAATAATAATAATAATAATAATAATAATAATAATAATAATAATAAAAGAAATGAAGAAATTAAAATAAAAAGGCTAACCTGTTAGAGTGTCTCCTAAACGAAGACCGAAGACCAAAGACCAAGGACTTAACTTATGTCAAACTACAGAGGGAAGGTCCTGGTTTAAACGCTTAATGTTTTAGGGCGTTTAAGCAACCACGACGGCGACGGCAACGAGAACGTCAAAAAAAAATAGGCTTTAATGAGCAAAACAATGACTCTGCACGTGCGTTAGACATTCTGGTACAATTCTTTGCTGTCCTCTGCAAAACAACAACGTGAAATGACCAGTTTTAAGGTTTTTTGGAGAACGGGAACACACGACGGTGAATTTTTCTTTCTCTTCCTGAATTTAAACGCAGTCCCTACGAATTCAGTTCCCAGACAGTTAGGCCACATTAGACAAGTTAAACGAGTTGGAATAATCGCGAAGAAGAATAAAAGAACCGAAAACCACAATTTCAATGACGTTTTCCAATGCGTTGCCGTCGTCGTTGCTTAAAGTCCCTAATATTTCGCCCACGCCAAAAAGCTTTTCCTTTTCAACCAATTATCAGAATTACTGGCAATACTTCCAATTCCGAAATGAAGCAATATATTAAATATCTAGGTATATATAGACTCTGATCTTTCATTGGAATACCATATCAACCATCTGTGTTAGAAAATTAGTAAAACACTAGAGATTATGGCTAAACTTTGGCACCTTGTTCCGCGACACGTATTACTTACTATATACCGTTGACTTATATCACCATATCTGCACTATGGTATCTGTGCTTGGGTCAGAGCGCCCAGACACATCTTCGCAAATTGTTGATATTGCATAAACGAGCCCATCACCTGATATTTTTCACTAAGCCAAGAAAGCATGCAATCTCTATGTTTCTAGAAATCAAACAACTCCTCACATCATTCTTTTACTTTGAATACATTAGTCAACTAATGTACGATGTACACAATAACCTAGTACCGGAAAATACTCTTTTATGTTCCAGAAAATAACCTACACTCATAAATATCGGACGCGGTCGAATGCCAGTTGAATGTTGAAAGTGGATAACACCCAACCTATTAATATATTGATAACAATCGTTCCTTATCATCTTCTTTCAAGTTTTCCTTTTGAAGTACATGCTCTTTAATAGCATAATTCAAAGTTTGATACCTTTTAAAAACAACATTGAATCATATGGTTGAAATGTTTCACGTTTCAAAGCAGGTGAAACAGAAAATCATAGAATGTTTTCTTTTTACGAGTTACAAGTTGATGGCGACCTCACCTGGTACATTGTGCTTTTGTGCTACTCATTTTTGCCTACCTTAGTTTTGAACATATTGAAACAATATATTCAAGGTTAACTGTAAGTTTAATTATTTCTGTCTTCACGTTGAGCAGTTGTCAAATGGTTAAGGCCTAATGGGTTGAACAAAAGCGTTATCAGTGGAACAATACTTATCGCCTTTTTGCAACACAACGTGGTTACGTTACATCTGAAAAACCTTAGGGAAATATTGGGATTCGTATTGTAAGGTGATTTTTGTCTAATTTGGGATTAGAGCTGATATACTCGGGTCAAAAAGGAATAGCTTTTCCCAGTGGAAAATTGCTGTCTAGTTAATAGCATATTTAAAGCCGCTAGAATACTTATTTACCTTTTTAACAGCCAGGGCAAGATATATCAGTTACAAGTCAAGCACTAGCCTCTGAATAAAATTAATAAAAAGGAAAAAGAAAAATGAAAGGGCCCACCTGTAACGAAGAGCTAAGAGCCAAGACCTAGGACTTAACTAATGTCAAACTACAGAGGTAAGGACCTGGTTTAAACGCTCTATCAGACGGCAAGAGAGGTGAAATCGATGAAGTCTTCGTTATTTAGAAAAGACCAGCCTGAGGTCAAACTACAAAACAGAGACACTCGCTTAAACGCTTCTGTCAGACGCTAAAAGACACCAAAGGCACCAAATCAGGGAGGTCTTTTTGTAGAAAAGGCCGGCTAAAACTACAAAACGAAGACCCTCGCTTAAACGCTTCGGTCGATTTTGCGTCTCTTGCCGTGTGATAAAGCGTTTAAGCCAGGTCCTTCCCTTTGTAGTTTGACATTAGTTAAGTCCTAGGTCTCAGGACTTAGGTCTTCGGTCCTCGGTCTTCGGTCATAGGTCTTTCTATGGAAGCCAAAGAGTTTTGTCGGAAAAATGATCTGCTCGAGGTTCGGTGGTAAAAATTTTACGACTGGTGGAGTAGGCAAAAATCCTGTATTAGAGACAGCTGGTTTTGGATAATATTTAGATTTATCCAAGCCTAAGAGCGGAGCTCCCAAGGAATAAGTCGGTGTTCGTCTCTCAAAAGTAGTCCTGCAAATGTTCGGTCCCAAATATAATTCGGGGCTGTTTGGCTCGTTCTCTTTTAAAAAAAGTGTTTCCCAAAAAGCCCTAAAGTATCCCGAATTGTCCTCCAGTATTCTCAGTATTGTCCTCCAGTATTCTCCGGTATTCTTTTATGTGAATCGAAAGGTCATTCTAGCGAGCAGCTTTATTTTAATTATTTTTGTTATTATTATTATTATTTATTTTTATCGGGCTTCAAACTGAGTCGTCTTGCTTGGTTTTTACACTGTTTTCATATCCTGACATTTAACTGTCAAGGCTTGTCAAATCTCCTCGAATTATTGGCTATTCGCTTAAATGAATTTCAAACGTCGCTTATTTACAACAAAAAAATATAACGAACTCTAAAGTAAATGGGTCAGCTTTATGGGTTTTACTCGTGTTCGGATGCATTTCAATAGAATTTTACTGGGAAAAACTACCCGAAAGAAAGCTTCTTGGGAGCTTCCACTGAAGCACTTGTTAATTATCGAAGGAATATTGCGTACGTTTAGCGGCCGGGAAGTATATTAATTCGGGCGATTTGAGGAACACACAGTAACCGTCGAGCTGTTTTGGGACTCCCCTCCACCTCCTCCAGAGTCTGTACGGACGTACGCTGACGTCACAACCAAAATTTTTTTATCGCACCGATAGGTTGCCAGATTTCTTTACTGATGGTTCTCCGCTACTACTTCCTCCAAAGATATCTTTACTGATTTAAAGTTTGATTAGGCGAGTTATAAGATGAAAGTAGCCTCACTTAGTGGCGTTTCAGTTAACCTGGGGTCTTGGCTTACTTGACCAATTTCCTCACTTCGAGTGAATCTGATATTCACAGCGGGTAGTTTATTTCCCCTAATAATTACCCTCTATCCATATTCCAGAATTGCTTGGGTGTCTAAGCAATTACTCTGTTTGCGGTATGTCAGTGACGCTGTTTACTTTTCAATAGAGTTTTTATTATCTGATTTGAAAACACTCGCTAACAATGTCCACCTTATTGTTTCTGCAATAAAGCTTACTTTTCTTTTGATATTGCTAACAATGAAACACAGGGTTGGAAGGGTATTCTCGGGATCCGGGATTTGACCAAAAAAACGGTGCGGGATTCGGGAAAACGCAAAATGTCTTGACGGGATTCGGGATTTGAATGCTACCTGGGAAGCGAGATTCGCCAAAATTTGCGCACGGGATGCGGGATTTTTTTGCCTGTCTGTCGGGAATTCGGGAAATCGTCACGAACCAAATAAACGTTCTAGCGGCAAAAGCGAATCAACCAGGCGAGTGTAAAATATCAATCGAAAGGGCCAATCTACATCCTGCATTTATGGATTGGGGATAGTAATGAAAAAAGTGCGGGATGCGGGATTCTAGTGAAAAAGGAGCGGGAATGCGGGACCAAGACCGCCCCTTCCAGACCCTGTGAAACATGAACGAGGTCATTCAGAGCATTGTTTCCAAGCAAGCAGTTTGTCTGTTGCTCTTTCTTGTATAAAAAATTGTTTTTGTTTGTACCGTTACCTTTTGGTCTGGGTTAATTTAGCAGTATAAGAATGTTTTTCATTGTCGTCTTGACAATTTCTCGTATTTCCCGAAATCGCCAGCAATAAATAAGAAGATTAACTGAAGAATTAACATAGATTAAAAAAATTGTGATGTAAAAAGCTATAATAAATGTCATATTTGACTCGGCAGAGTTCAACAGAATCCCGCAAATAACATTTGGTATATAACATACAAGAAATACGGCATACACGTAAAATGTATTGTACGCAGATGATGTCTTCACTCGAACCACGTTAAGTTTCTCCGCATCATTTGCAGACTGACATTGGCTATGTATTTTATTTCGATGATATTGCGCAATTTTGAAGATCCGAAAGTATGCCGCACTAGTGACTACGATTCCCACAACTTCAAGAACCACAGCTACGATGTCGTTGTATTTGGGAAGCGAGATATAAATGAAGGTGATGACGAAACTGGTTAACCACAAGATCCCTAAGACAATCTCGACGCGTTTGTTTGTGACGAACTCTTGATATCGTAGATGAAGGGAAACAGCAAGGAGACGGTCAACGGCGATGGTCACGATCGATAAGAACGACGCCACTGAAAAAAGGTATGCAGAAGATAAGTATATGGTGACTATAGTCGGACAAAAGAAGTCAGCGTTGAAGTGTCCGTTCGACGCCATCTGTAGCATCGCTGCGATGATGGCTCCATGCATTGGTTGAACAAATAGTCCCACTGCTAAATCAGAAAAAGCAAGACTCAGGAACAGTTTCTTTAAACTGTCGGGTATCAGTGAGACTTTCCACAGGGCGTGAATTACAAGGAGATTTCCAAGTATTGCTGTGATGCAAAATACAAAATTCAAAGTACAAAGGGACAGCATGAAACCCTTTTGAAGCTCAGCTAATTTGGTTAGTTCTTTAAGCCTTTGGTTGCAGATTTGAATGACCATATTAATCTTGAGTTGTCTTCTCAGCAGATGCTACAAAACACAAACTCTCAAATGTTCTTTGCATCAGCACTTCTTTTTAGCGCATTGATATCGTACCGAAGTAAATTCAAAATAAATATTCAATATATATGTTCCTTTATTTTGAGATCTGTTTGTTTAAATTAAGAATATTGTTTGCCATATGTTTAAATAGTTTAAAGCATCTGTCTTTTTAGAAAAGAAAAAAGAAAAAAAGGGCCTTTACTTAATCCGTCTTTTTCATTTAAACATGCATTGATGCTGAAAATATAATATAAAAAACAGTTAAAGCCAATTTAAACAGTGAAAGTACATTAAGAAACAGTTATAGAGCGAAGCGAAAGTGGAAATAATCTATGGCACAGGACGTTTTATTTATTTTTCCTTTCATTGCCTTTAGTCACTTTGTGTGAGCAGACCCAAAGATAACAGCAACATATAACATGATTTTGTGTATTTAGTACGAACAGAAGAGGCATCTTTACTTCGGGTAACAGGAAAGTCATTGAACATAAATCTAAAGCGTTTGAAGAAGCGAGATGCAAATTAAACTCAGCTGTATTCACACTATATTTGAACGAAGTGGGCTCGTTTAATTAAAAAGAACTTGTCTACGTAAGACGACCTTTGCACTAAAGAGTTGTTGCTGAGAATAATAATAAATCGATATTTTGCTGGAAACAGAATACTTTAAGCAAAGCTATAAGATAAGACATTAGTTTCATGATAGCAAAACGTCTAATCGCAATCAAAACACATAGATGTTGCCACCGTCTCGTTTAATTAAATTAAAAAATCCCACTAAACTAGTATTAGCACTCAACAAAATATTGAATTCAAGAAGTGCGTATGAGATAAGATTTTATCAGTAAACTAACAAATAGTATGAGCGGCCTTTTGCCGTCTCATCTAAATATAATAATAATGATAATAATAATAATAATAATAATAATAATAATAATAATAATGATGATGATGATTACTATGATGATGATGATAATGATGATGATGATGATGATGATGATGATGATGATGATGATGATGATGATGATGATGATGATAATAATAATAATAAGGTTCTTATAGGCGCATTTAAGATTCGCTAAGAATAAAAACGTAGGTAGGTGGGCGATTGTCCATTCAGAATTTTTTAGGTTAAAAGTAAAATCTTAAAAACGGTGCGACATATGACAGGAAGACAATGTAAGTTCTTAAGCAAGGGAGTAATGTGGTCTTTCCGACTGGTTCCTGTAATTAGACGTGCTGCGATGTTCTGAGCACGTTGTAGTTTTTCATGCTCAAGTTTAGGAAATCCATAGAGAATACTAAGGCGTTTCACCTCCAACTAAGGTTGCGGTTCTTTTGCTCTATCCCTTGAGGGGTGCTCCGTACATTTTGGGTGGAGGTGTACTGTTGGGACTCTGAGACCCTATCTCAGACCGTGTTTAGCTGCACTGTGCAACCCTACTCTACACTACGCATTTCACTATCTATAAACGTCCTTAACTCTCTTAAATACACGGTGACCCCACTCTTTGTTTCCATAAATCACATCCTTTACTGGTTCTCTACACTTTGTCCAAAAAGAAAAAAATTCTGAACGTGAGAATTTTTAATTTTATTGCTATTTCTATTCAAATACGATCAAATTTTTCTACGAATGCAGGTATATATGACTTACCATTATCCTTCGGTGAGGCTAATTTTACCTGAAGAAACGATATGAAAAGCAAAATGTACTAAATAGGCTTATTTACGAGGAAATAAATAAATCAGCATTATCTAGAGTCCTCCAGGTATAATATTTTATTCCTTTTAGGAAGAAAGCCGATTTCGCCTTGCTTCTTAAAACACAGCATTTTCAATACGCTTTATCTCCGAAACGAGCACAGTGACCCCCACATTTTTTTATTTTGCTTTTCTGGCATAAGTCGGTCATTATCTAATTACAGCAAACGCTCTGATCGTGGGAAGATTTTGGGTGCGAACGTCCTTAAGTATCAGACCCCTCAAAGTTTCCTTTCGGGTTCCTCAAAACAGCCTTTATGTGTTTTGTTCTCGTCAGAACAAATCACAACCAAATCACCGCGAGGTCGCAGCGAAAATTTGCAGCTAGTTTAACACAGACGATTTGTAATCACAGCTATTACAAAAATGGTCCAAAAATCACAACCAAAAACGCACCAAGAGAGTCGAGCTGTCAAATAAATTCAAAACCCAGTTTTTATTAATATTTTTACATTTTTAGTATCAAATCTTACAGGAAACGAGCAAGTTACAAGATTTGGTGCTAAACCGGTTTCAATTCCCTTTAGGCGAGTTTTTATTTTCTTATTATTACACCGGAGAAACGCATTGTTGTGCTCGTTAAAAACGTATCTAACCATGTTAAGACTGTTAAGGATCAGTCAAGGCACAAATCTGTAATCCGAGGCCACTTCCACAACTGCAGAAAATAAATAAAACATGGCAGTAATCACATTGGACCATCTCAACTCGGCATAGAGGTATTTGCTATTGAGGTAAATAAGCGCAAACTTGGGCCACCTTAGGAATAAAGTTGAACCTTGCCTTATAGCAACCCCGCCTGTTCGGTCACCTGATTACTACGGCCACACAGTACTTTCCCCGAATGAATGCTGTCTCGGTAAGAAAGCTTATGTAAGAAAGCTTCTTAATCGGGCCCCCAGTTAGATCAGTTGTGGACTGTCACTGTCTGCGTAGCAAGCATCCCCGTAGAGTGTTACACTAACGCCAGCCTTAGTGCACAAGGATCAGATCCACCAAATGCCTCTGAGGACTTTGGTCTCGGCAAAATAGACCCTTCCACGGATTTTTAATTTTTCATATGGACCAGTGGTAGGATAAAAACTAACAAAGAGATGGCTCAAAATTTTAGTCGCAAAATCTTATAGACGATCGATGGTGGGGGGCAAGTTTGTGTCCCCCCTCCATACAAATGTCTGTAACATTTCGTAACTTCGCGCGTACAGTTTGACCTCCTACCTCAACAAATTTGCATGATGTAAGAAGTACAAACGACGTCTACTTTCTTCAACACAGCAATATGTTGTGCCATGTGGTGGTAAAACGCGCAACAAATAATTTTCAACTTGTAACTCAAAATTTGTTGCGCGAACAGTTGCACGATAATGTTAGCGGTATTACGTGCCCTTATGAGCATACTGAAACGCTTGCTCCGTAGGCTAGACCGTTAGTGACTGGATTCCGCTACCCATTAGAATACTGAACTGTTAACTACAAATTACCACTGTTTTTTGTTTGCCTGTTTTTCAAGACAACTAAAAATGAACGGGAACCCACGGGTACTAAAGAACGTATGAAGTCGTGACCTGGAATTCTGTTATCTGACTACCCCTAATGATCTTGAAATGAGACAACGAGTTCACTTGTTACGTTTAAATCAAAATTAAAGAAAAAGAGGGAATACTTGTACTGGATATTGATTGAAGGCTTGTTACGGAGATGGCTGGCTAACTGGATGGATTGACCGATGGATTGATGAATGGATCGAGTGAGTGGATTAATTGGTTGATTGTTTGATTGGCTGATTGAGGTCATCCTATTTTCACGTACCTGTCGCAATCAACAGTGCTCTTCTGGAGCATCAACTTGATCCTTTTCATAAATAAAAATCAATAGCAATAATTTCAATATCATCATGATTTGGGCTGAGCATGATTTAAACGTGACTTTTTGATTAATATCGAAACGGTGTGGAGTGACATCTTTTGTGAACAGATAGCTACCTATAACAATGGATTAGTAGTAGAGTTATTTTCTCCCGCGTTTTCAATGGTCAAGAAACCAAAACGTGTATAATGGTAAAGGAATAATGGTGTGCTCATGCGCATTATGTTACATGATTGTTTTGCTGCAAATAATATTTTGCTCGTGGGTAGATTTGTCGTCCGCAATGGTCCCGCGAGCCGAAATGGCACCTCCATGTCTTCTGAATTATCGAATAGGGATCTGCCTTTTTTCTTGCGCAAAAAAGAACAGTAAGACAAAGAACGAGTAAAAATGATTCAGTTCACGCTCTCGAGACAACGGTCCGTATTAGGAAATATGGGTCCGTGAATGACGCTGAATTGACCAGTGAAATTCAAGGATTTGGCATAGACACCTCGAGCGTCGTTTATATCCCAGCCATCGTCACAAACAGTTCCCCAAGCGCCATTGTGATATATCTCTACCCTTCCTTCTCCGTTCCAGTTTCCGCCAACTAGTCTCAAGTTAACTGCGAGAGGACAAACGAGGACAAATATCGGGCTTTATACTTAACAAAATTTTACATCCCCATTTTTTGCTGTTTACTTAAATCCCCTGAATCGACCTGGAATTCGCTTTTGGATTCTCATACGATAACAGTGAATGTCAATGATGCCGTACTTTCCGAAATGCCGTCACCTAAACCTTGCATTTCAGGCGCTGGTAGTGGTGGTAGAAAAATATGAAAATGAGGTAAAATAACTGAGGAAAAGGAGAAGAAGAACAAGAAGAAGGAGGAGGGAGGAAAGAAAAATATTTTTTAGATGGAGAAAGAGGAAAAAAGGTTGAAAACAAAATATGGCAAACAATGGTAAAATATTTTCTACCCGACTGGAACGATAAATAAAATACTTAACGAAATGCCTTCGTCCCTTCATCTAAACAGAGAACCAGCGATAAATCAATAACAACAATCAGCGATAATATCTATCAGGCAGAAGAACCCTAAGGACTAGGTTAGGTTTTTTAAAAAGGGGACACGGTGGACGCTTAGCGCAAGGGTGTTGTTTAGTTTTCATGATTAGTCCAGGGGAAATGTTGGAGAAGACATTTTGAAAAAGTTAAGTTCATCCCGGTTTCGGTCAGTTTGTCGACAGTAAAACTGCTACGAAGAACACAAAAAAGCCTTTGATAACTGTAATAACTGCCTATAAAATGGTAACACTTTTCATAGCCGTCTTCTGGAAATAACACAGTCCAATAACCAAATTTTGTTCCCTCTTAAGATTCATCCACCATCAACACGAATTATGAAGAACAATTCAGTTCATTTCCATTTATTTAGTGACTGAAAGGGGGTGGTACTTACTTGAACAGATGACTGATGCATCTTGAGTGTGAAGGCAGTTATTATTATCCCAGCCTCCGTGTTGACATTCCTTAATAGAATTTTCGTTTCCCAGGCACTGTACACCACCCAGCCATATGCTACCATTTCCTTCACCAAACCGCCCAGAACCTGGAGCACCGAGAGCGTCAAGCAGTCCAAGCTGATGACATACAACTCGAGCGTCGTTTATATCCCAGTCATCGTCACAAACAGTTCCCCAGGCGCCGTAATGAAATATCTCTACTCTTCCTTCGCCGTTCCCTTTTCCATCAGCTAATCTTACGTTTTTATCTGCAAGAAGTTAGTTCTAAGGATATGTTTATGAAGCTTGTTTGTCTCAGTGTTTAATGAAGGATTGCCTTTCAGTTTAACGAGAGCATAAGAACGTTAAAAATTAGGAGCTCAGAAAGTGAGTCCTTTGCAATTTTCATTGGGAAATATTCTTTGGGAAAGTTTAGTTGCCCATCGAATAACCATAGTTTATTTTATTAATAGCCTCGACGTCGAGTACGTTTCACAATGGCCACGATTAAGTAGTAGAAAAATAAAGTGTTTGTAGTCATACTTACTTAAACAAATGACTGAGGCATCTTCATGGTGACCACAGTTGTGAATACCCCACCCTCTGTGCCCACAATCCTCAATAGACATCTCATTACCCAGGCACTGCACTTCGTCCAGCCATATTTTTCCAGTCCCCTGACCATACCGAGCAGAACCTGGAGCACTGAAAGCGTCAGGAAAACCAAGTTGACGACATACAACTTGCGCGTCTTTTATATCCCAGGAATCATCACAAACAGTTCCCGAGGCTCCATTATCAAATATCTCCACTCTTCCTTCGCCGCTCACTTTCCCACCAGTTAGTCTCACGTTATCTGCGAGAAGATAAAATACATTCTAGTAAAACATCATCTTAGCGTTATCGATATCGATCGATCTCGCAAAAATACTCCCTGCAAAATTTACTCCACTGTTGAAACTATAGAAACGCATTACTTTTACATGTAATGTAAAATCTTATTGGTGCCCATTTACTCAAAAGGTCCCTTTCGTTCAGAAACAAAACGATGAAATTAGAAGTTATAGTCGACTCAGCTGCTAAAAGCTTTACAGAAAAGGTTCGTCTGAATATACTCAACACAAAAACATAAATGTTATAATTCCACTTGAGCGTAAGAAAAAAAACAAACAAAAGAAACAAACAAACAAAGAAACAAACGAACAAAAAGCAAAAACAAAAAGTCACCCATCCACAAAAGTAAACTCCTGCAGTATTTGAGATTCAAGGGTTTGATTCAAGATTTTCCAAAGGGTCATTGGAAAGAAGACGAGCAAAGGACAAAACTAGCCCTATTTAGCCAAAGGAAAGGGAGGTGTTGGCTGGAGAGGCGGGCATAAAGTGCCAGTGCTGACTTTGGAAGTTAATAACTTTTTCAAATGAAAACGGAGGACACCAAACTTTGTGCCTTCTTCTAATTTGTGAACAAAACTACGGTGCATCCAAGAAGGCCACTGTTGATAAATTATAGTGTGTCTCCTAGTGTATGTGGTGGACCAGAAAGGATACATTTTTAGACGTACCATTACCTTCCAAGTTTTGTTGTGAGTTAAGGAGGGGGCACTTTGTGCCCCTCCTCCTTCAAGCTCAAAATTGAATCTTAGGGTTAAAAGTTCAAAGTTCAAGAAAATGCAAATGTATCCCCATGTAATTGTTTAGAATATTTATTTTATTCCTTTTAATCATTCCGGAGAAAGTTCCTTTCCTTGCTGTGATCGGTAAACAAAGGGTGAGCCTTCACCTGCCTTGTATGTAAGTTTTGACAATATCAATAGATGTTGTTGTTTGTGTTTGAAACTCTTTTTTGTAGAAATAGTTTCTGAGTTATTATTTTCTATTCATGATCGTGTGCAAAGTGCAGCTCGTAATCGCAGAGGGAAGAATTGCTTCGTAATATGTCTCATAGCCGTCTTATGCCAATAAAATGATCGTACTACAAAACTTTAACTTCTTTAGAAAACGCCACCTATCAAGGTGAATTCTCAAGAAAATGTCACTCTCAGAGTTTCTTTACCCGGAAGACTGTTCATGAATCTGTCGATAAGATACTTTCATGATAGAAGCCACAAAATAAAAATCCCCGGATCCCCGTTGTTCTTCCGAGGGTTAAACTAGAAAAAAGTGGTTTTCAGGATCTTAAACAAGGCCAAGGAAGTTATACGATGGTCACGAAAAACCAGAAATGTCTACTTGTGCTAATACTTACTCAAACAAATAACTGCTGCATCCTGGTTGTGACTACAGTTGTGATTGTTCCATCCCGTGTGTTTACAGTTGATGATAGAACTTTCGTTACCCAGGCATTGCACATCATCCAGAAGAATGCTACCATTTCCTTCACCAAACCAAGCAGAACCTGGAGCACTAAGAGCGTCAGGAAATCCAAGTTGATGACACACCACTCGAGCGTCCTTTATATCCCACAAATCGTCACAAACAGTTCCCCAGGCGCCATTGTAAAATATCTCCACTCTTCCTTCCCCATCCCAGTTTCCGCCAACAAGTCTCAATTTTCCTGCAAAGAGAGTAGTTGCAAAAGCTATGCTCAGAATTCTTGTTTGAGTTTTATTAAACTACGTTAGCTCGAAATTATCGAAAGAAAGCAAAAGAAGACTTTAAGAAGAAGGCACATGAGCGTCTTTCATGCATTTTGTGTAGAAGTAAAGCAAAGAAAACCTTAATTGTATACTAAATTTTACGAAAACAAACTTTCAAAATGAAGAACCACTTACAGTCGAAATACTCAGCGCATTCCGCTTATTATTTGGCAATGACTTTCATTAATCGGGGACGGATGGCATTTTTGGAATCAAGATTCCACTTTCAAATTGAATATTGCAATGTTCCAGCAGTAGCCTATGTTCCAGAAAAGGAATGCTGATTGGTTTATTATTGACATCTGGCGATTGCTCATGTGCAAGTAGCAGATTGTTGGCGGCTTCACGTGTCTGGCCTGATTTGTGTTCGCTCAAGAAAATATTAATTGAAGGCACTTTTCCACGTAAAAAAGCAGTCTGTTGTTGTAAAACTGTAAAGAATAATTTCTTAAAAACAAGTATGCTGTAAATGCACAACAAACGTTCCTGAAAATTGAGAAAAATTCCCTGTAATGTCAAACCGACTGAAACCAACAGCCGCCAACGGTTTCGTATTTCGCGTGTGAACTTTCGGCTTTTGTTAGTAACAATCCAATCAACATTCGTTACTTCGAATGAGTGTACCGTTGGAACATTTTAATCTTCAATTTAAAAATAGAATTTTGATTCCAATAGTGCAATCCGTTCCCGATTAATGAAAATCATTCCTAAATAATAAGCGGAATGCGCTGAGTATTTTGATTGCAATAGGCCCATACTGACCAACTAGCAAATGACGCATTTTTCTTAGAATCACTATATAGGCGGTCAATTAAGGCTGCATGGCTATAAATTTGCGTTGCATGTTTTCTTTGAAATTGTCAGAGAGTCGTTTATGTTGAAGTAGAAGCCTTGACTGCCTTGGTTAGGCACAGCATTTTCTTTTGACAAACATACTAAGATCTAAACCATGGAGATTTTTGGGTTCTGTGAGCGTGGGTGCTAGACTTTTCTCAATTATCACGACAACGTAACTGACCAGGAAAACCAACAACAACAACAACATTAACTTTAATATATAGATTTAGCCATGCCTAAAAGCGGAGCCTCCAAGGAATAAACTGGTGCTCGTTTCTCAAAAATAGTCCTGAAACTTTTCGCTCTGAAATATATTTCGGGGCTTTCTTTGGCTCGTTCCCTTTCGAAAAGTGTTTCTCAAAAAGTCCGAAAGTGTTCCGAATTGTCCTCCAAGATTTTGAGGATCTGTTCTGTAAAACCAAGCTCGAAAGGTCATTCTAGAGGCTGAGCACAGCTTAATTTTTTTTTTCGGGCATCAAACTGAACACATATTTTACTCAGGAGCAGTCTTGCTTGGTCTTTTAAATGTTTCCATATCCTGTCATTAACTGTCAAGGTTTGTCAAATCTCCTTGGATTATTGGCTGTTGGCTTGAATGAACTTGAAACGGCGCTCATGTACAACAACAAAATAAAACTTATTCTGAAGTAAATGGGTTATCTTCACCGCGTTCGGATGCTCAGTTAACAAATAACATGAACTGCCCCTATTAGTCTGGTCAAAATTTATACCATCAAGATTGAAAACGAGCAAACACCAAACACGCTTTAAATTACGGCATAAGTTTTGCGGATGCGAAGTAAGCCCATTTAAAGTTAGGCGCTTTGAGGAACGCAAAAAAACTTGTTTTTCGGAAGCTTTTCGGATAAAATAGGCTTAAACCGACAACTGCTTCGCTTACTATTGAAAAGTTCTAGGACAAGAAAATCAACAATTGCACAAACCGATCCGACAGTTAAAATTGAAAGCAATTATTCGCCGTAAGTGATGCTTGTGCAGTTGCCTTGCGACTGTGCTTTGACCTACTGTTATGAATAAACAAACACAAAATAATAAACAGAGAAATCATTTTTGAAAAAGTTTTTTCGAAAACCCGTAAGTTTATACTTAAATGCAATTCGCATTACACTTCCAGCATGGCAAAATATTCTAAGACTACATCTGTCACAAATCTGAGCTCGTTTTCTAATAATTTTTTGTAGTCAAAAGTAAATGACACATTTCTAATGACATAAATTCAATTTCAAAATGTAATTTCTTTGACCGTAATAAATACTCAAAATCATGCACCTTAAACCCTTTAAAAACTTCACTTACTCGGTTGTGTTTCAGAACAAGGCAAGCTCTCCGCCGTGAAGAAAACAAAGCGATGAGGTCCATTGAAGGCAGCTTTCGTAACTTGAAGTTTTTCGCCTACTACCAGTATTCTTTTGAACTTTTTCTTTCCATTTATAGGTATTAAATGTTTTTTTTCTCAAGTTTAAAACTACAGTACCGTCGAACAATCGTTTTGCTAAATAAACTTAAGCTTTTAAAGAAACCTCTTTTTCAAAAGCGATGATGGTCATGCGATTTCCCGCCAAGAAAAACGCCGGTTGCCCAAAAGCACCGCGCGATTTCCCGCCAAGAAAAGATGGCATTCTCCACTCCCGGTCGGGTTGCCTTGGGACTTCCCTCCCCCTCCCCCAGAGTCTGTACGGACGGACGGACGGACGTACGCTGACGTCACAACCAAAATTTTTCGCATCGATACATTACCAAATTTCCTTAGCAATGGAGCTCCGCTGGCGGGCTTTGCCCGCAGGCTCCGCTATTAACATTCCCATTTTCAAATAGTATTGCCCAATATCAGTCACGTGGTCTTCTGTTAAAATTCTCTCTCATTTGTAGAGCCCCAAACCTAAACATACTTACCGACTGCAGAAAGCTAATCAGTAGAAGGAAACAAGAGCAAGAGTAAGAGTAAGCCCTGACCTTCATTTTCAGATGGGACAAAGTTAAATTCAACAACCCAAACACGTAAACGTGTAAACTATTGTTGTAAAACTTTAAATGAGAAACCACTCAGTCGGACGAGGGTAACCATTGAAATGCCTTTTGTAGACTAGTCTTTACTAGCATTTGTCCTTCGATTACAAGATCGGTACATGACATATAAATCAATCCAACAACGAAGTGATGGCAGTGTTTTCTAAAAATATTATCTGATCAAGTAAGAAATAAAAAGTCGTCGAGCTGAACGGGCCGAGGGTGGACTGGGATGAGGAGCAACCTCAAGACGTAAACCGCGCCGCTTACCGACCTTTTTTGTGCTCTATTTCCCACATAAGATTTTTTTTCACAGGCTATTACTTTCTAAACTATATTCTTTAAGACAAAACGCAGTCCTCAGTGTTGCTATCGTTGGGGTTAAGCTCTCATTGGGTTACGTTAAAGACTTAAGAAAGAGCCAGAAAAAGTCCTGTAGAGATCTTGAAAATTAAATTACACTTTTAAGAAATAGATTCTCAGAAGAAAAAGGTTCAAAGTCATACTTGAGCAGATCACCGATGCATCTTGACTGTGAGCACAGTTGTGAGTATTCCATCCTCTGTGTTGACAGTTCTTGATGGAACTTTCGTTACCCAGGCACTGAACATCATCCAGCAATATGCTGCCATTTCCTTCACCGAATTGAGCAGATCCTGGTGCACTGAGGACGTCAACGGGTCCAAGCTCACGGCATATGACGCGCGCGTCCCTTATATCCCAGAAATCGTCACAAACAGTACCCCAGACACCATCATGAGCAATCTCTACTCTTCCTTCTCCGTTCCATTTCCCACCAGCTAACCGTACAGTTTTATCTGCCAGAGGATAAGTTATAAATAATGTACTTGCAGTGTTTTCCATTACGGAAGTAACCGTAAATGAATTTGAACCTTATCCCCACTATACGTCTTGGCTTGAGCTGCGAGTGGTCACGAGTAGAAAGATTGATGAATTCCGGTAGACAAATATGGTATACAAGTAATACTCCATTTCGGCTAGTAGTTTCGTGAGACTCAATTAAGCAGAACGGTATTACCTGATTCCATGTCGGGGAAATAAAATATTGCATTTCAAAAATTTTTAAAAAGAAATTTGTGGTGCGAGGTAAAAAAAAAAAAAGCAAAAACACAACAACAACCAGAACAACAAAAACAGAAAAGTAATGGACGTTTTCAGTCATATCTCTGAGGAGAAACCGATATCTTTTCTCTGTTTTGGACCAAGGCGAAACGTCTCACAAAGCTGCTACAGTCGACAATTATGGAGGGCTCGAGATTTTCCAACGTAGCCCTCAGGATATAAGAACACAAACGCCGACGTGTGGTCCTGTTAAAGACACTTCTCACTGAGATTACTAGAATGGGTAGAAGGGAAAACAGGTCTTGTGTGGTTTGTGTATAAATGCTTAGAAGTGGACAAGAAATGGCAGGAACCTGGAAGACGAAAGCTGAAACTTTCTATTTCAAAATAGGTTTAGTTTCGGACAATTCGGCGTCACAAAAACTCTCCTGATTATTCTTTGGAAAGTTTTATGGTTGCCTGTAATAGCGTCAACGTCGAGTACGTTTCACAATGGCCACGATTAAGTAGTGGAAAAATGAAGTGTTTGTGGTCATACTTACTTAAACAAATGACTGAAGCATCCTCGTGGTGACCACAGTTGTGAATACCCCACCCTCTGTGTCCACAATCCTCAATTGACCTCTCATTACCAAGGCACTGCACTTCGTCCAGCCATACCTTTCCATTCCCCTGACCATACCGAGCAGAACCTGGAGCACTGAAAGCGTCAGGAAAACCAAGTTGACGACATACAACTTGCGCGTCTCTAAAATCCCAGGAATCGTCGCAACAGTTCCCCAGACACCATCGTTCAAAACTTCAACTCTTCCTTCTCCTTTCCATTGTCCTTCTACAAGTCTTAATTTTTCTGTGAGAAAGATAGTTCCAAGAAATACGTTAAAGATATTTTCTGCTTAAAGTAGCTGAAAACAGTTTGTGTATGCTTTGCAGCTCCTGATGCTGAGGTTAGTGTACTCAAGCGGCGACAAAAGGATCATTTCCTTTTGTTTGATGTGAATTATAAAGTCATTTTTTTGCTGTTAAAACAAATAGTACTGTTTAGGAATTTTTTTCTTCTGTTACTGTGCAAAAGAGGTCGCAGAAAACCTAACGTTATTGACTCAGCTAAACGACTCGGTTAGGTGCCACAAACGCTGCATAAAAGGCGCTAACGGAGGGTCTGGGAACTAATTGCACAGATCTTTGAGAATTTTTTTTGACAACCCATCTACACCAGCAAATTTCACATAGTAGACTGCCGCAGGCTGGTGTCAACCATTTTGAAACACACCAAAATTTTGCCTTAAGTATTCTTTCAACATCTAACATCCGAAATTGTTGATTTCTGCAATGCTTGTCCGTACCAATGAAAGCACACTTTGCGACTGACAATGCCTTGCTCAACTGTAGGATGCCCACCAGAAAGCCAACCTGGTGCATTCGTACCACACTGTTGTTCAGGCACACATGTATCAGGCATCTGCTTTCCTGCGCCTCCCTGGATCCTATACGACGCCTTACGCATATTGCGGTCGCATTTGACGACGCCCCTGTAGCCTTGAGCGCGATCAGTCTCATTCAGAGTTGTGTAGGATGAGCATTCTATAAGCAGAAGGGATTACACCATAAACAGGAGACACGTTTGAAACAGGCAACGAATGCAGGTATGGGGTTTCAGTTTGTTGCTGGCTCTCTTTCTTGTTCAGAGAGGTTTTATTCCGGGTACCCCGGTATTCCCGTCTCCTGAAAAATCGACATTTCCAGCTCCCAATTCGATATTAAAAGCCACCCTAATAAACTTTGAGCAAGCTTGGTGTTACCCTCTCCTAAAATTGTTTATTTGTTAATTTAGGTCTATAAAAACTGACATTTTTTGAAAACAAATGGGAAATCTTCCGTTCCTCAGGCAAAACAATAGGCAAACAACACCTTACTTTTTGGGAAGTACAGCCGCGGCAAAACGTTCCAACACTGTTTTACACCATTCATTAGATAACGTTGTCAGTTGAACGCGCGTCGTAACGCTGTTAACGATACTATCCAACAAAAATGCTGGTCGGACATCATCTAACTTGGGGTGCTAAAAATTCTTACATTATTTAAAAAAAAACAAATGTTGTACAAAACTATTGGAAAGTTCAACCACAGCTTAACACATAATGTTCAACACGCGTATTATCTGTTTTTTTTTTTTAAGGCAGGTCTGTCATTATAATCGGCGTGGCAGTCGCCGCGGTCGCGAATATAGAGAAAGCTATAAAACAACGAGGTTTACTGGAAATGATCAGTTTTATACTACCCGACATTGGAAAAACTAAAAGTATCACATTCTTTCGCAAGTAATTCTCAGGTGTCTTGCTTGTCTTTTTGTTAAAACTTAGAATTATGCACATAATATGGTTATCGTGGTTATGACTGGCGAAAGGAGGTCCATTTAGGGGCTAAAGAGGCCAGGATACAACTGAAGATTATCTCAAAGTAACGAGCCGAAGTGGTTGTTTTAATGAGGACTGCTATGTCTGCAAAGAATGCGATCTGCGCTTTATCATTACATGCCACTCTAATAAGTACTTACTTAGAGGAAACCACGCGTTTTCTTTTTTGGAAAGTCGTATAAACTACTCTATTAAAACGGAGAACATTATTTCCTCGTTTCTTTCCTTATCTTTGCACTTACCTAAACCTGGGGTTGGCGTAGGCGCTAGAAAAAAATCACAAAACAATATAAATTCAAAAGAGAAATGGATTTAAAACAAATATTTCTATTAATGACAGCGTGACCAGTGGTTTTTGTGCGGCTCTGACCGCTAGCGGGTGTTTATTTTCGTAGACCTGAGTATGATTGTAAATGGCCAAAAGGTCTACTTTGCCAACAGAAGTTTTTAGTTGTATTTGCAACGTTCAATTAAGTTTTATTTATTTATTTAGGAATATCCAGATGTAGAGGTTTCATAAGTGGTACCGGTGTTTTGCTAAATAATTAATTTAAAACCCGTGTACACAGCAAACTTTTATAGCACATTTTCTGTTACAAATGATTTGACCGTCTATGCAGGTGAGCCAATTTTCTATGGCCAATGTCGTAGAACATATGGACCCAATGGCACATATTCCAGTTTAGCGAACAGCAATCACCTAAAGAACGAAATACGGAAAGTTGGCACAAAGTTCATGAAAAAATAATTAACAAACAAATGGCTCGTTTTTCATCATGCAGCTGAAAATGGGGTTCAGAAAAATATGCGCATTGCGTATGGTCCATGGACAAGGACGCTCGTAGTGTTAATTCTTGGTGTTAAAATGCCTGTAATAGCAGAGTAATCGCCCGAAATGGCTAGGTCACTCGGTTAGGCGCCATAAAGCTCCATTGATAATTACACTGATAATTTGCCTTTGACGACCAATTTACTTGAGCAAATTTCACATAAGACAAATGTTCACTGAACAGCAAATGAAAACTGGCGTGGCAAATGAAAAAAAGCAAGCCAGTTTTTAAGCCAATAAATTTACCACATAAGAATTTGACAGATTTTCTCAACCACACGAGCAAATAATATTAGCCATTGGAAATCCATGTTGTGCATGCTGCTTCAGGTTTTCTGGCATCAACAAAATAAATCTTGGCATTTCCCTTGCTAGTTCGTTATTAAAGGGAGAATACTACAGAAATGACACGGTAAAAATTTGGAATCTTTAGTCGATTAAAAAAGCTCCATAACTTTAATATAAATACTATGTAAAAGCAATTCCTCTGGGTGGCCATCCGTAATAGTCAAACCCTAAGAATTCCTTCTAATCAAAGCGATGACGAAAACTTGCGATTGACATCACTACTTACCCGGAGTGTTGGTCGTTGCAGGAGCTGAAACATAAAAGATATGTGTGAAATACTGATACTCCGTCCCTGCACTGCAGTTACGTTTTGATACGTTTCTAACATATGATGTCTATGCTACGAATTACAATGTTACAAATGACATTGGATCCAACATCATAATTATCTAGTTATTATGAGACTAACAGTCTCAGTGTAGTCACATATAATCTCAATTGTACGAGTTACATGGGAATAAAAGTGTCACTTCATGGGGACCACTCTATTCGATAAAAAACAAAAACAAACAAACAAGTAAACAAACAAACAAACAAAGCGACAGTGTTAAACGTCCGTACTTACTGCAGTTTCTCTCATCAGAATTATCACGACAATTTTTACGAAGGTCACACCTCCAGGATGCTGGTATACACTGACCAGAATCACATCTGAACTACCATGAGCCACATGTGTTGTTATCTAAGGCAACAACCAGAACGGAAATTATTCAAATTTCTAACCAAGTTGTGGCAAAAATGTTACCTGTTGACTATATTACTTGACAGGCAGGTGAAAGGGGAAAGGGAGGCCATTTTTGTTACAGGCCATTTTTAAAACTAGCAATTTGTGGGTTTGTATACACCTAATTGCAATACCGTTGTCATACAAAAAAGAAAAAACGAATAAAGAAAAAAGGCCAAATAGGAATTAATTAGCCATGCAAATTACATTGTCAGCTTTTAATAATACTTCAAGCACTTATGCACTACAGTATAATACAGCAATATTGTATCAATGGAGTTGATAAAACGTAAATTGGCCTCCATATGGACCTTTTGAGCGGCTCTGAATATAGTTAGCGTGCCTATTTTAGTCCTATTTGGCTTTTTCCTTTTTCTCTCTTTTTTTTTAAATTTTATATTACAACGATATTGCAATAGGTGTATGTCCAAAGACTGTTTTTAACAAATAACTGGAAAGCAAAGGACATAAGAGCCATAAAAGAATACAAAGTCAATCATTTAGCCCAGGTATCAAAGCCCTGCAGTGAACTCAGCCCTGAAGGAAATTTCATCAGGAAATTGATTATTATTGATCGCTAGCAAACTACGACATAACAAAAATTTGGCTAGCCAGTACTTCTAACTGGCAGTACACAAAATTCTTCGGGATTAGTGTAACTGACATATATAACTGCAGTCCTTATTATAATTGCAGACCAAGAAGGGGGAAAATTGGTTATGAAACTCTATGCTAACCGCAATTTTTCTCATCGGAATTATCTCCGCAGTCATTCCTTTGGTCACATCTCAGGAATAAGGCTTGGATACAGCGTCCATTGTCACATGTGAACTGAGATGGACTGCATGTTAAATCTGAGGAAAAATTAAGCTTGCTAAAAAGTTCATCCATTAAAGCACGCTAATTATTTTGCATCTGGACGAATCTTTGATCTCTTGTTGAATAGAAAAATACTGGTATCTTACGAACACGCAGAAGTAAACTAATCCCGCTCTCTCGAGGCAGTGGCTATCTTCAACCAATCGACACATGCAGATACCGCTGGACAGTAAATTACATTTAGAGATTGTCTCACATCCCGTACAAAACACTAGTTATCCGGTACAGACGTCATGAGCTCTACTTATGAAGCCCAGTATAATTCTTAGCATTTGATACTTTGGTCGTATTCAAAAAGAACTCAATTTAAATATAACTTTAAACAGCTGGTTTCTTTAACGTACTTTAAACTTTTAAGTGCACAGGTTAACACTAACAAAAACACTGACGAAAAGAATGAAAAAGTAATAGAAGTAGTAGAGAAGAAACGGAAGGAAAAAAGAAAGTAAAAGAAAAGAATAATAATACACTTCACAAGGAATAAAATAAAAAATAAAATTAAATAAAATTAAATAAAATCAGCAGCTTCATGGAAACGAAAAGAACGATACTTAACGAAAAGAATGACAATATGAATATCAGCACAGAATATGAAGTTATTCCAAATTACTACACAAAAACGATTCTAAATAACTGTTCATACCTATAAAATATATTTACAGAAACATGTTGACAGCTTCTATTGTCTATACGTATGGGTATGGCGCATTGAGTAAATTTTGGTTCGTGGTTACTGTACTATTTGATTTTAAAAGCAGCTTCCTTCATACCGATGCAAGAACTAAAAGAGTGAAATGAAAACTTACCTTGAAATGAGACAGTACACTGAAGAGATATAAGGACCAGGAAGGCTTGGAACCACATTTTGTTGACCCGTAGGAACACCCTGGACGTCCAAAGTAATATCACTCTAACGTGCAGAAAATTATGTTTTTATCGTTGACTCATATAATTCCTCCTCTAGCAGGTATAATGGCTCAGCCTTTGACTATCGCGATAATGCAAGTTGAGGATGTTTCAATAATGACGTTTACATAAATAATTGTGTAATATCAGGGTGTTTCTGTGCTTTCTGAAATACCTTTCTTACCAATCCACGCAAAGAGGACAACTAGACCTAAATATAGATATACACTTAGTTTGTTACGACGATCGTTATAAATGCAATTACATAAATAAATCATCCTTAAAAAAAGCGCCTACCAGTTTTTACTATCAATATGAGAAACGCGTCTAACGACTGACACACGTCATATTTAAGGTGGAATACAGGTATGTTTCTGTCATCTAAGAGAAGAAAATTCAAGACGGTTTAACATGCAACTAAAGATGCATGGAAACCATGAATTAAAAAGAAAAGTAAAATTTCTATCACTGGCATTGATCTCTCTTTTTTTATGAAAATTGCTATCAGAAGAAATAACAAAAGCATATCAAAGGCAAACAAAAACTTTGATAGTTTTTACGCGCTCGCAATCATCGCGTGTTGTTTCTTATGATTGCATGTCGTGTCTCATGATTCCCTGCACAATCCAATATCCTTTTCTTTCGTTAAAGTTGGGTCTTTACCGAAATGAGCACCCTTAACGAAACCCTTAACGAGCGTTAAAATCTCGGCTTGTAAAATTCACCATCTCAGTTATTGAATTTCCAGTTTTCTTATCCACTGGTTCACACCCACAGGTTATCAGCAAATAAACCTGCTTTTTGTTTTATTTGTTTTGTAAGGAAACTGAGTATCATCTCTCTGCCGCGGCGTTCAAACGTGTTCGCCACGAAGCAGAAGTTTTCATCCAGAAATATGGCAAAGCAGGAGGAACAAGAACCGAAGTTTCGTGAGGCAATTATTCGACTCATCCTTGTCGGATATGAGGAAACTGTAACCTCATATCCAAGGCACGTTCCTGAATAGCTGTTCATTTAACAGTGGCAAGGTACACTGCATTGAATTCCTTATTCTACCTGAGACCAAATTTTGTATTCTAAAAGAGATTCTTGTCCTGTACCCTTATGCCTTATACCTTTATTGTGACGATTGGCTCAACACCTCATTCCATACCATCAGAATTGCCTTAATCTCATCTCTATCGATGACCAGAAATCATGTTCAAAAACCGTATCCTTCGCGTGGTTAGAGAAGACGACACTACTAGATAAAAGGGAAGATACAGCGAACGCGTAACGCGACTGATCTATTTCGATTATGGCTTTTTGATGTCGAATATATCGAATGTGAAAATGTTGATAACCAAATGCAGAGCGATTCTTACTTTGAAAACCAAGGAATATTAACACGATCGACGATAAACAGTTTAGTTTAAATTTTTAGGTGACTTTGAATTGAGCTGCGCATTTTCAATCATCATCTAAATATACAATACGGTATCCGTTCATTACCTACTGTAAGCTATTAGAAAATGACAGAACATAGAGATAAAATAAAATGTTGGTGTCTACAGATAAACATTCTTTTCAAAACACAAGTATAAATAGGTCTAAAGAGAAAGCAGAAGACCAAGCGAAGCGCTCTAAGGATGTTTTGATGGACTGAAAAAGAAAATATAATAACTATTTTACTCGAAGGGCGCAGGATATTAACAGTCAAACTGAAGGTCGATCATAAATAGCTGTCCAAGAAAAGAACTGCGTTGAAATAAACCAGAAAAAAAAACCAGTTGCGAAAAGGTGACGGGGGATATAATCAGTTTCGTTATAATGATACGTGTATTACTACTTACCTTCAAACCTTCGGGGTCTTTCAGCTTCGGCGAAACAAAGTAGTGATCCCAAATGGACCATAATATCTATTCTTTTAATGTGTTATGGATAACATTATAAACGGTATCAATATTTGCATCATAACCATTATATGGTAGCGAAAAAAAGTTTTCAGTAGCAGTAAAAACGCTTTTAATATTGATATTAACTGACATATGTCATGTAATACCTTAACCCTCGGACGTACAAGCAGTGTCACACCCCTTCGTGGTATAAGGAGGGGGTTGATGTAAGCCCTCCCCTGGGCTTTAAATTGTGTTTCAATATTTCGCAAATATTTTGCCTCTCATAGAAAGCCTTTGATGTGCTCTCTTTCTGCTTCGCTAGTAATAGCATTTTCTTGGTTGAGTTCTCAATTTAAAACTTCCAAATCAACCGCTGAATATCCTTGTAAGCTGAAGCCAATACTCGTCGGCCTTCTCTGAGCATTAAATCTTGGCAAATTCCTTTCAGGGCGCTTTTAAATATCTGGAAAACACTTTAAGACTCCCTCGCTTTTCAAAATGGCGGCTTTTACAAGCCGTGAAAGAGGATCTGCAGTGCACTTCCAAATATGTTCATCTAGGGTATCTGTCATGTACGGATGACAGATATTGAGGGCTCTCTGACCATATATGGGCACAGCGACAATTTGTTGAATAATAATGACGGACACATGTCATATTGAAGTTGCAATACATGTGTTTCTGTCGTCTGAGACACGAAAATAACAAAACGGTTTTACTTGCAAGTACAGGTGGATGGAAACTGTGGATTGAAAAGAAAAGTAAAATTCCTATCACTAGTTTTGATCTCTCTCTAGATCTTTTGATGAAAATCAATATCAAAAGAAATAACAAAAGCATAACAAAAGCAAACAACTACTTTGATAATTTTAACGAGCCCGAAATCATTGCATGTCGTGTCTCATGGTCCCCTGCACATCCAATATCCTTTTCTTTTCTTAAAGTTGGGCTTTTACCGAACTGAGCACCCTAAACGAAACAGATATTGTGGTTAAAAGCGTTAAAATCTCGGCTTGTAAAATTCACCATCTCAGTTATTGGATTTCCAGTTTTCTTATCCACTGGTTCACATCCACGGGTTACCAGCGAATAAACGTGCTTTTGTTTTACCTGTTTTGTAAGGAAACTGAATGACATCTCTCTGCCGCGGCGTTGGAACGTGTTCGCCACGAAGCAGAAGTTTTATCATGAAATATGGCAAAAAGGGATCAACGAGAACCTAAGTTTCATAAGACAATTATCCGACTCATCCTTGTCGGATATGAGGAAACTGTAACCTCATGCACGCTCCTGAATAGCTGTTCATTTAACAATGGCAAGGTAAACTGCATTGAATTCCTTATTCTACCTGAGACCAAATTTTGTATTCTAAACGAGATTCTAGTCCTGTACCCTTATGCCTTATACTTTAATTCTGACGGTTGGCTAAGCACCTCATTCCATACCATCAGAATTGTCTTAATCTTATCTCTATCGATGACCAGAAATCATGTCCAAAAACCGTACCCTTTGCGCACGTAATTGTGACCGTTGGCTCAACACCTCATTCCATACCATCAGAATTGCCTTAATCTTATCTCTATCGATGACCAGAAATCATGTTCAAAAACCATACCCTTTGTGTGGTTAAAGAAGGCGACACTACTTAATAAAAGGGAAGATACAGCGACCGCGTAACGCGACTGATCTATTTCGATTATAGCTTATTGATATCGAATATATCGAGTGTGAAAATGTTGGTAACCAAATGCAGAGCGATTTTTACTTTGAAAACCAAGCCATATTAACACTTTCGACGATAAACAGTTTAGTTTGAATTTTTAGGTGACTTTGAATTGAGCTGCGCATTTTCAATGATCATCTAAATATACAATACGGATTTCGTTCATTACCTAGTGCGAGCTATTAGAAAATGACAGAACATAGAAATAAAATAAAATGTTAGTGTCTACAGATAAATATCCTCTTCAAAACACAAGTATGAGTAGACAGCAGAAGACCAAGCGAAGCGCTCTAAGGATTTTTTGATCGACTTAGAAAGAAAATAAAATACCTATTTTACTCGTCGGGCACAGGATATTAACAGTCAAACTGAAGGTCGATCATAAATATTTGTCCAAGAAAAGAACTGCGTTGAAATAAACCAGAAGAAAACCATGGCCAGTTGCGAAAAGGTGACGGAGGATATAATTAGTGTTGTTATAACGATACATGCATTACTACTTACCTTAAAACCTTAGGGGTCTTTCAGTTTCTGGCAAACAAAGGAGTGATCCTAACTGGACCATAATATCTATTTTTTTAATGTGTTATGGATAACATTAATATATAGATTTAGCCAAGCCTAAAAGCGGAGCCGCGAAGGAATAAACTGGTGTTCGTTTCTCAAAAATAGTCCTGAAACTTTTCGGTCTGAAATATATTTCGGGGCTTTTTTTGGCTCGTTCGCTTTCGAAAAGTGTTTCTCAAAAAGCCTGAAAGTGTTCCAAATTGTCCTCCAATATTTTGGGGATCTGTTCTGTAAAACCAAGCTCGAAAGGTCATTCTAGAGGCTGAGCACAGCTTGATTATTTTTTTTTTCGGGCATCAAACTGAACACATTTTACTCACTAACCGTGTTGCTTGGTGTTTGTAATGTTTCGATATCCTGTCATTAACGGTCAAGGCTTGTCAATTCTCCTTGGATTATTGGCTGTTCGCTTGAATGAACTTGAAACGGTGCTCATTTACAAAAACAATTAAAAATTATTCGACTGTTTAAATGGGTTGTCTTCATCGCGTTCGGAAGTTAACAAATAACATGAACTGCCACTAAATAAAAATATTACTCTGGTCAAAAATTTATACTGACATTTCACCGGCATTTTACTGAGATTACCCGAAAGAAAGGATCTGGGGAGCTTCGAGGCATTTGTAATAAACTTATCGAAGAAATGTCGCGTAGGTTTTAGCAGCCGCGAAAAAATTCAAGCACTTTGAGGAACACACATTACTTACCGCATGAAATAGCTTTAAACTCAAAATTGCTTCGCTTATAGTTATTTAAGTAACCCTTATATTTCGTTCTCTAACTTGAGACCATCGAGATTGAAAACAAACAAAGAAACACCGTCCAAACATTCTTATAAACTCTGTGGCATAAGTTTTGCGGCTGCAAATTGTCTGAAATTAGAGCGCTTTTAAAAATGCACAGAACTGTTTTTGGAAGCTTTTCGGATGTAATAGGTTTAAACCGACAACTGCTTCGCTTATAGTTTTTCAAATAACTGTTATATTTCGTTCTCTAACTAGAGACCATGAAGATTCAAAACAAAGAAACACCAAACACACTGTAATTAAATTATGCCGGCATAAGTTTTGCGGATGCGAAGTAAGCCTATATTAAGTTAGGCGCTTTGAGGATTATAACGCACAAAACTGTTTTCGCAAGCTTTTGGAATAAAATAGCTTTAAACCGACAACTGCTTCGCTCAAAAGATTATTACTATTGAAAACTTCTAGGACAAGAAAATCGACAGTTGCACAAAGAGATGGACCGGACAGTCGAAATTGAAAGCAAAGCTTGTGCAGTTGTCTTGCGACTGTGCTTAGACCTACTGTTATGAATAAACAAACACAAAATAATGGACAGAGAAATCATTTTTGAAAAAAGTTTATTCGAAAACCCGTAAGTTTACACTTAAATGCAATTCGCGTTACAGTTCCAAAATCGTAGGTCAGTCCACACTAGTGAAATCGGCTGAGCATGGCAAAATATTCAAGAATCTGTCACAAATCTGAGCGCGTTTTCTAATAATTGTTTAAAGTCAAAAGTAAATGACACATTTCTAATGGCATAAATCAAATTTCCATTTCAAAACGTAATTTCTTTCACCGTAATACTCGAAATCATGTACCTTAGACCCTTTAAGAACTTCACTTACTCGGTTGTGTTTCAGAACAGGGCAAACTTTCCGCCGTGAAGAAAACAAAGCCATGAAGTCCTTTGAAGGCAGCTTTCGTAACTTGAACTTTTCGCCTTCTACCAGTATTCTTTTGAACTTTTTCTTTCCATTTATAGATATTAGATGTTTTTTTTTGTCAAGTATAAAACTTCAGTACTCTCGAACAATCGTTAAATGCTTAAGAAGCTTAAGCTTTTAAAGAAACCTCTTTTTCAAAAGCGACGATGGTCCTGCGATTTTCCGCCAAGAAAAACGCGGGTTGCCCAAAAGCACCGCACGATTTCCCGCCAAGAAAAGATGGCATTCTCTACCCCCGTCGGGTTGACTTGGCACTCCCCTCCCCCTCCCAGAGTCTTGCGGACGGACGGACGTAAGGATGTACGGACGTACGGACGGACGGTCACGTGACTATTACGTCACAACCAAAATTTCTTGGCTTGATAGGTTACCAAATTTCCTTAGCAATGGAGCTCCGCTGGCGGGCTTTGCCCGCAGGCTCCGCTATAAACGGCACCATTATTTGTATCGCAACCATCCTTAAGGGTAGCGACAATAAGTGTTCACTAGCACTAAAAATGCTTTTAATATTGATATGAACTGACATATGTCATGTAAAACCTTAACCCTCAGACGTACAAGCAGTGTCATACCATGGTATAAGGACTTCTCCACTGGGTTTTTGTTGTTTTACAATATTTCACGAAGATTTTACCTTTAATAGAAAGCCTTTGATGTGCTCTACAAGATGAGGTATATATAGCAGGTTGCAGCGCTGCTGGGGGCCTGTGATGCCATCTTGGATTTTACCCCAAATTAGAAATTATAAAAAAAAAAACAGCGGAAATTGCTACAACTAGACATGTAAAATATGACATAATTAAACACTTTGCTGCTTTTTGCAAACAATCTGTGTTTTTTCACCTAAAAAGGTGGAAAACACACATTTTTAAACAAAAATGGCTTGACCACCTGCCATAGCAACCGCTCCTCACCAAACTTATGTCAAAATGTGTCTACAGTACTAAAAACGAAAAATAGCCTTGAAAAAATTCAAGCCCCCCCCCCCCTCTTGGAAATTGTGAAATGGCTTTTATATACACACCGCACAACCACTGTATAGCACATGAAATGAAAAGTAATTTCTTCCTTCCCTTGAGGAAACTAATTCCACCAAAATAGACAAAGCTTATCACAAACGACACACTTTTGTTTAATTTTACCTACTCATAATATCACGATGTATCTCGTGATTGCACAGCCCTACATTGTTTCCAAACTCAGTTTTCAAAAACACCTTCAGAGTAGAATGTCGCTTGTGGAGGAGTTGACCTTAAAACGCAACTTGCTACATAAAAGCATTCGATCCTCTTTTGAAAACCTTACAAGGCATAAATAAGTCCCAAGAATATTCTAGTTTGCTTTGAATTGTTTGTTTGTTTAAAACAGCAGCTTGGTTTCAAATCAGCACCTTTAAGAGGTTTAACGGTTGATGTATACAAAACTTGAACTGTTAATTAATATCTATAACACCAGGGAAGTGTTAGCGACTTTTTTTTATTATTTAGGCTTGGTTTTATCTAGCAGCCATTACAATTGACAGGAATAACAAACTGATGCGATTCACTTTCTCACATTTGTTAAAAAGTCAGTCTCTTCTTCCTCCCTTGTCGATTTGTTCACGTTAGTCATCAAGCAGGAGGCCATGTTTGATTCACTCTCTACAGACTGAAGGCGTATAAGTCCGGAATTATATGCCGGAAGATGGAGAGGGACTACGAAGCAGTGCTTTTAAGATAAGTAAACTGGTGTCGCAGTTCGCTAAGTGACAACTTGTTAAATATACTACCTGCCGATAAAAGGCTCCGTAACGATGATTTGCATATCTTATGCACATCTTATCCATATGTTAAGTCCTCGTTAAAGCGAAATATTTTCCTTACTGTATTTTTCACGATTTCGCGAATTTCACGATATCGCCAGCAGTAAACGACAGGGTTTAATGAAGAATTGATGAAAACTAGTAACAACGAAACTCTTTCAGCAATTAAAAACGAAATTTTCCAATTGTTGGTCTTCAGCATTATTACAGCGCTTAAATGTGGAAGATAACAAGCGAGAAAAACGACATAGACGAACATAGCATTTAAAGCGGATTTCTTTTCTCGGACAACGTCCATTGTAATTGCTTGATCACGAGTTGGTTGCTGAAGTTGACAATGTATTTGATTCTGGTGATATCTTATAACTTTATAAATTCGAATGTGTGCCACAGTTGTCAAGAAAAAACCAACAAACTCCATAATCACAGCTACCATGTTACTGTGTTTAGGGAGCGAAATGAATATGTAGGCAGCAACAGCACTTGTTAACCATAAGGACACCAAAGCTATAATGACACGTTTTGATGTGACAAGTTCGTGATAACGCAGATGAAGAGAAACAGCAAGAAGTCTATCAACAGCAATGGCGGTCACATTCAGGAAGGTCACAGAGGCGAGAAAAAATAAAAAGAAATAACAAAAATTTAAAACTGTTGGACAGAGGAAGACAAAGTTATCATTTCCATTAGCTGCCGTCCTCAACACCACCGAGATGATAACACCAAACATTGGCTGTGCAAACATTCCCATGGCAAGATCAGAGGAAGCGAGGCTCAGGAACAACTTCTTTAAATTAGCAGGTATCGATGAGGCTTTCCACAAGGCGCGAATAACAAGAAGATTTCCGAAGGCTGCCACGAGAGAAAAAATCAAGTTTAAGACACAAAAAGTCAACATGAAGCTTTCGTGAAGGTGAACAAGTTGTATTTGTTCCTCCGCCTCGTAACTGTAGAACTGGGTGGCCATTGCAAAATTTACCTTGTTATTGAGATTGATCACTTTTTCTTTTAATCCATGTAATGAGGCCTCTTGTTTGCCACGGATGAAAGTTTTAGGTTAAAGAGGAAGTTAAATGTCATTCTTTATTTATTTTCATAATTTGCTTGCCAATTATGAAAGCAGCTTCTTACCGGAACTGCTTCATATCGTTTTACAGGCTATTATTTTGTCTGCCAGTGCCTCTTATTTAACACAATTGTTCTGGAGTTTAAAAGCTAATAGCTTTGTCTAGAGATTTCCTCCAAAAAGATAATTCAAATAGGCTACCAAAACAAAAATATAAAAGCATTAGTTAATTGTGAGGGAAAACATAATGTAGCTTTGTAAACTTTGTCATTTATCCTCCCGTGGCGACAATTCAGCATTCTCGTCTACGAAGAATAAACGTACATATACCATAACAGATACTGTTTTTGGTGCTTTGAAACGATTCTAGATTCGATTCGCTGCAGCTGCTTGTAAGGTTTGCGATGAGCCGACGATCTCCACAACAGTTAGGAATAAATCAGTTTACTCTTCCGCTGCAGCTTTCAAACATTGATCTCAAGTCAGGAAACTTTTCCATTTATATTTTCAGCGCACACAACCTACGTTTTGCTTTTGTTTGTTTCTTTCACTAACTCTGCATGTCTATTGCTGAGGGTGTGCATACGGGGGTAAAGTTTCCACCATGAGTTTCCGAAAACGCTTGATTGCCCTCGGAGAACTGCGCAGAACATGGTAATCTTTGACCATAATTTGTTGTAAGAGAGAAAAAAGTTTTTTTTAGTATGTCTACAAAATGAGCCAATAAAGCGAACCAAAAAAGCTTTTATAAAAAAGTTCGACATGAATGCACACGAATTTCGGTTTATATGGCCTGATAATACTATTAGGTGATACTACATTTATTTTGCTGCCATATTCTACATCATTTGAGGAAATAATCTCACAGTAAGATCTGAGAAAGCAAGACTCAGGAGCAACTTCCCTGAAGTAATAAACATCAATGTCGCTTTCGACAAGGCGTGTCAGTAACAAGATTTCTACGATTTGCCATGGGTGAGAATACAAATGTTAACCACAAAATACCAACATGAAACTTTCGTGACTGCAGAACTGGATGCCATCCTGAATAATTGGAACTGCAAAAATGAAATGATACTGTTTATAAGGTTCCCTTTTTGATAAAATTGCACTCTACATAATTTGGGGCTATATCGGCAAGCTACCAGAGTTTTAAATTTCATGTGAAATGACGCTGTTTAAAAATGTGTCAGATTTAGTGTTGGTACGGGAAAAAGCAAAATCCTACGGTGGCCCACAACTGTCACATCAAAACAAAATGCGCACATCAAATTCAAATCACTCACATCAAATTCAAATCACTCACAGCAAATTCAAATCACTCACAGCAAATTCAAATTGCTCACAGCAAATTGCAAATCCACCACAGCAAATTACAAATCGTTCACATCAAATACAAATCGTTCACATCAAATACAAATCGCTCACAGCAAATACAAATCGCTCACAGCAAGCAGAAATACGGTCAGTGTAAAGGGAGGACTGCAGACTGCGGACTGCGGACTGCGGACTGCGGACCAGGGCAAAAAAGCAGACTGAGGGTAAAATGCAAACTGCAGACTAAGGGTAAAATTCAGAATGGAGACTGCAGACTAGGGGTAAAATGCAGAATGAAGTCTGCAGACTGCAGACCAGGGGGAAAATGAGAGAAAAGACAACCAGAAAAATGTTTGCGCTCGTAGAATTCGTAGCAATCTACTAAAATCTATTTAATATGGTCAAAATGTTTGCATTTTTTTCGTGTTGTAATAGGAAAGTTTTTTTTACTAATTGAGGAGTAATTTCAGTTTTTATACCAAGGATCTGCTGGGAATACGGTGCTCATGAAAGAGTTTTGCTTCAACTTCAAGCCGTAGATTGTTCAGAATTAGATCAGACTACGCAAAACAACCTGTGTGTGATAAACGAATAAGTTCGGACGGGAGTAAATGTAGAGCTAATTATTTCATTAAGCGGAACCTGTAGTGTTCCAAAGGATCAATTTTTACGAATGAACTTCATTTTTGAACTAGCTGAGGTCGCCGGCTATATGTAGTTCCCGGTCGGACACCCCTCCAAGTACAACCTCACTCGTCGTAAGGACAGAAGAACTTATGGTACCTTGATCATGGACTGGTATCTAAGAATTCATTAGTTAAAATGTTTACCTTTTGCTTTCCACTTTCGTCTTTTTCCTGACTTTTTAAAATGCATATTGTACTGAAAAAAAAAATTGTGTGGGAGATAACGGAGTGAAATGTTTACCATAATGAAAACATTCCCTCAACGGAATTAGTACTTGGATGGGTGACCACCCTACCCTGGGTGCCAGAAGCTTTTCTTGCGCGGTTTCCGGTTGCAGCTTATGTTCTTCTCTACTGTGACCCACGCGAGACATACGCTGTGATTTGTTTAAATGTAATAGGGTAAAAAAAGATCAAAGTTCAACGAGAACAGCAAATCAAAGCGCTCTGGCTCAGAGGTTTTTTCTCGCGGCAAGCCGCTCGTTGCGTCGGCCTTAGGCCGATTTTTCCCAACGTTAGTCAGAAAAAAACCTCTGGTACCCAGGGTATGACCGCCCGGGAACTATATGTATCCAGCGGAGTTTGACTTTTACCTCAGCTAGTCCGCAAATGAAGTTCATTCGTAGAAAAGCGATCTTTTGGAACACTACAGGTTCCGATCTAGCTCTACATTTACTCCCGTCCGAGTTTTTTCACTTATTACACACAGGTTGTTTTGCGTAGTGGATCAATCTACGGCTGGGAGTTAAAGCAAAACTCTTTTATGAACAACGTATTCCGGAGAATCATTGGAGAATCAATTAGTAAACAAACTTTCCTATCAGAACACGAAAGAAAAAATGCAAACATTTTTATCAGATTTTCATGGATTTCTACGAACTTATACTAGCGCAGAAGTATTTCCGGATGTCTTTTCTCTCGTTTTACCCCTGGTCTGCAGTCTGCAGACTTCATTCTGCATTTTACCCCTAGTCTGCAGTCTCCATTCTGAATTTTACCCTTAGTCTGCAGTTTGCATTTTACTCTCAGTCTGCTTTTTCCCCTGGTCCGCAGTCCGCAGTCCGCAGTCTGCAGTCCTCCCTTTACACTGACCGTATTTGTACTTGCTGTGAGCGATTTGTATTTGCTGTGAGCGATTTGTATTTGATGTGAACGATTTGTAATTTGCTGTGGTGGATTTGCAATTTGCTGTGAGCAATTTGAATTTGCTGTGAGTGATTTTTAATTTGCTGTGAGTGATTTGAATTTGCTGTGAGTGATTTGAATTTGATGTGCGCATTTTGTTTTGATGTGACAGTTGTGGGCCACCGTAAAATCCAATGTCAAACGATTTCCGGAAAAATTTCAGTTCTAAAAAAGTTTATGAATGGCAAACTTATTCTGGGCACAACATGTTGTCCCAAAGAGTTTTTTGGTGCAATTTAAAGAGAGTAAACATGCAAGAAAGACAGCAGTCACGATTTTAATTTCCCCCTACAACACGGAGCTATTAACACGGAGTTATTAACTTCACCATTAAAATTGAAAGATAATCCTTGTGCGTTTGTCATCGAAGAAGAAAATAACAACAATAAAAATTACTTTAAAAAAGTCATTTTGTCAAGTGTTTTGACTACAACAAAAACAGCATAAATAATAACAACGGAGGGACTGATTTCGCCCCTTGTGGACACAAATCCATCCCCTTGTACTTTGTGTTGCAAACGAGTAGTTATTTATGTTTGATCTAGAACCTAATTATTTCACAGAAATAAACTATTTCTATGTGCAATAATTTGTTCGCAGTGTATCCATTTCTTCATATATTCGTTTAGTAGATATTAACTGGTTTTATTTTAGTTCAGGTGAAGAAAAAACATTTCTCTTGGGCTTACTTTAAGTTATCAAAAATTATTAGTCTTAATGCAAAACCTCAGACGACGCAAGTCATTGCTTTGTAAGACTATGTCGAATTAACTTCAAAGCTAGCTCAAGTCAGGTTATAAAGTTCCCATCACCGAGAGAGACACAGGTTTGCATACACATTTAGCAGATAATCCCTAGTTTTTAACTCGTGAATGCAATGAATGAGTTCTTGTAGTGGCCTGATTTGGACTCGCTCGCTCGATCTCGTAAACTTTATACTTTATACAAACCACGACGTGTGATTGGACAAATGGAGTCACAAGTGGGAGTTGTGGAGTTAACATAAGCTTGTATCGATAAACATGCGATGTTTTATGGTATCTCGAATTGGGTCTTAAAATCAATATTCGGAAGACCGATTTCGTTGCCCAGAGACAGCTTCGGAACTGTCGGCCAAAAAACAAGTATAGAAACACATCACGCCAAACAAATTTGATTTTTGTACTTTACTTTATTTGTGTTTTAGGCTTTTCTCAATTCAAGTCACGTGGCCTGCCAAATATGATTGTCACTCGAAAACCCTGAAGGCGTTTCCCATGGAACAAAGGTGGCCAAGCACATCGTCTGTGGAAATTAGGGTTTCCAAGGTATGATGGTTAGGAACTTTCCATGGCAGCAATGTGGTAGTTGAGAGTCGCCCCACTAAATGTACCCGCTTTGTAAATTTATATAAATTTTGCAATATAGATGAAAACTGCACTGCCAGATTCAACGTGAGCTTAAGGTGGGTCAAGCAACGGATGTGGCAACTCCCATTACCGTAACCAGGAGGCTACCACCCGAAGCGCACAACTGCCCTATAATCTTGTCATGACATTTTCACAGACCAGTTAATTTTTAGACTGAATTTCCCGTGAATTCAGATTCCCGAAGCAGCATTGCTAAGATGAAACCCAAATAATGTTATTAAACCCAAATAATGTTTTTATTGTTCCCAAGGAAAATCTAGCCACCAAAACAGCTCTGTGCCTACGTTTTGCTGTTTGGAATGTTCAGTCGGTAAATGGGAAATCAGGTTCTATCTGCGACTTCGTGATTTCGAACCGTCTAGACTTGTTAGCTTTGAGTGAAACTTGGCTTTCGAGAATGGGAGAGGAAAATATAACTATAGCTGAAATCACCGGCAATCTTCAAGATTATGATTTCTTTCATCTACCTAGGTCAGGGAGAGGAGGTGGCATGGGATTACTACTACGAAAGGGTTTCACATTGAAATTGAATGAGGTGATTGAATTTAAATTTATGGAGTATATGGACTTCAATATAACAACCCACAGTTCAACATTCCGTCTTGTCGTTATCTACAGAACCTACCCCTCCAAGAAAAACAAACAGACAGCATCCATGTTTTTCGAAGACTTCTCTGTCTTGTTAGAGGATTTAGTATTTTCCTCGGAACATTGCTCAGCTTACTGGAGATTTAAACTTCCACATGGACGTGCCCGCTGACCGTGATACTGTAAAGTTTAAAGATCTATTAGAGCCAGCAGGTCTGCAGGAGAGGGTTACGGGTGCAACTCACCGCTGTGGCCACACTCTCGACTTGGTTATCGACCGCCAGGAGGAGAGTCGGCTATTGTCACCTTTTGAAACACTGACTGACTTACCGTCCGATCACTTTGGCGTGCTTGGTTCGCTTGAATTCCCAAAGCCCTGCTCTACTAAGAAAACCATTGCACGTCGTGATCTGCGCCGTTTGGAGCAAACACAATGGTGCAAAGATTTAACTGAATTGCTCTACTGCAATTCTTACTCTGACGTGAACTCAATGACTGAACATTTTAACAGTGTTCTGCGAGAACTTCTCGATAAACATGCACCTGTAAAGACACGTTCTGTGAGGTTACGTCCTAACTCTCCTTGGTTTACTGATAGTTTGCGGGAGCTGAAGGGGGAGAATTTTCGATGTGAGAGGAAATTCAGGTCAACCAACCTTGAAGTTCATCGCCAGATATACAAACAAGCGTCTCGAGCTTACACCAATGCTCTGAATATAGCAAAGACCACTTATTACAAAGAGAAAATATCCGGCGCCAGTAACGACCAATTATTCAAGATGATAAATGGGCTATTCTGCGTGAAAGCAGTCCCGCCTTTACCTTCACACGATTCTCTCCCCACCCTCGCAGACACTTTCAGTGGCTTTTATCACTCTAAGATTGTAAAACTGCGTGAGAAACTTGAGCAGAGTGAATTTTCTGCCATGGATCTCTCTACTGTTTTACAGCCTCCGACTTGTCAAACGGCGTTTCTGGATTTGCACAAGTATCATAAATGTTCTTCTCAGGGCTGATTATGAAGGTTCCAACAAAGTCGTGCTCTCTCGACCCAGTCCCTGCACAGGTTTTCAAGCAGAATGTAGAGCTTCTATCAGGCCCTGTTACCAACATTACGAACGCTTCGTTGACAAAGGGGGTTTTCCCTTTGTCAGTGAAGGAGGGTTTGGCTCGTCCATCCACTAAGAAGCCCACGTTAGACAAAGAGGTGTACTCTAATTACCGTCCAATAACAAACATTGCTTTCCTGCCTAAACTACTGGAGCGAGTCGTGTCTACTCAATTCATGAACTATCTAGAGGCAGATAATCTGATTGCGAAATTCCAGTCGGCTTATCGATGCTTCCGTAGCACCAAAACTGCTATGCTGAGAGTGGTCAATGACATTCTTCTATTGATTCGCGAAATGAAGCTGTATTGGTTTTGTTAGACATGTCATCTACTTTTGACACGATCGACCACGCCCTTTTACTGGACAGGCTTAGCACCCGGTATGGTGTGGGCGGTACGGCTCTGACTTGGTTTCGATCATACCTATCTGAGCGAACTCAGTCCGTTATTGTCAGAGATATCACCTCACCTCCTCGCACACTGCTTTATGGTGTACCACAAGGGTCGGTTCTCGGCCCTCTCCTGTTTTCGCTATACATTGCCCCATTGGAGGAAGTGGTTAAAGCACACGGTCTCGATTTGATGATGTATGGGGATGACCTACAGCTTTATTTAACCATCAGTTCTAGGGATGGGCAACTTACGGCACTATCCAAACTCGAGATGTGTATTAAAGACATTCTCGCGTGGTGCGCCATGAAAAAGCTCTCCTGTAACCCGGAGCAAAACCGAGGTTGTACATTTTTCCTCCCGGTTTTCTCCTAACGTTACACCTATCCCACCGTTATCAGTAGGAGGAAGGTTGGTCACCCCTGTTCCCGTTGCTTGTGATCTGGGTGTTGCCATGGATAGTAATCTCAAGATGACTCACCACATTAATAAGGTGTGCAAGTCGGCGTCGCATGCCATCAGAAACATCGGACGAATCCGCAAGTACCTTGGCAAAGAGAACTGCGAGAAGTTGATCTACGCGTTTGTTACTTCTCGACTGGACTGTTGTAACAGTATCTTTTATGGGCTCCCAATGTCTGAACTAAGCAAGTTGCAACGGTTGCAAAATAGTGCGGCAAGATTAGTTACCATAGTGAAAAAGACTGATCATATTACGCCAGTTCTGCGTAATCTCCACTGGCTCCCTGTACAGTCTAGGATAACCTACAAAATGGTGCTTCTAACCTATAAGGCTTTGAACGGCATGGCCCCTATATACATCTGAACGATTACATATTTTTAAACCATCTCGGACTTTAAGATCAGCCAATCAGAATCTTCTTGTAATACCCAGAAATAATACTGCATTATACGGTGATAGGGCATTCTCGATCTGTGCCCCAAAACTGTGGAATTCCCTTCCAGTCACCATCAGAGGCGCGCAAAGTCTTAGTAGCTTTAAGTCCCAACTAACAACCTATCTTTTTTAGCCATGTTCTTTTTCATTTTTGTCTATGTCTACTTTATAAATAGCCACACCACTTGTTAACCATAAGGAAACCAAGATTGTACTATCACGCTTTGAAGTACAATTTCTTGATATCGCAGATGGAGAGAAAGAGCGAGAAGTCTATCGACTGCAACAGCACAGGGCGCAGAGGAGTCATATTTGACCGTAATGCTGGCTAAATTCATCGCGCAAATCGATCTTGTTTTGAATTCAAAACAATGAACGTGCCTGAACAAAGCATGCTATCTTGTTATGCGCCTGGTGAAATTTACTGTTAGTCGGCTGTTAGTTACTGGTGATACGCCCACAGAAACTGCTGTATGCGGTTTTCGTCATGCGGATGGAATTTCACCAGACGCGTAACCAGATAGCATGATGCTTTGTTCAGTCACGTTTATTATTTTGAATCAACAAGATCGATTTGCGCGATGAATATTTAGCCAGCAGCATTACGGTCAAATATAACTCCTCTGCGCCCTGTGGCAACAGCGGTTATATTCAGGAACGATACGCAAACGAGAAGAAATAAAGAGAAGAAAAAAAGAGTCAAAGGTGTTGGACAGAGGATTTCGAAGTTATAATTTCCGTTCTCTGCTATCCTTAACATGACAGCGACGATAACACCACGCATTACTTGGGTAAACGATCCCACAGCAAGATCAGAGAAAGCAAGACTCAGCAAGACTTACATATAAGCTTGTAGTCTTGTAATTACTTTCGACTGCGCTTGAGGCTTGTGTGGGAGACTGTTGTCTGAAAAGTGAAACATTATTTTATACTCACAACGACTTTCCAACAAGATTGTAGCTTAGATATATCAAGGATAAGAAAGAATAAATAAAATATTGTTAAAATTTCCATTATTCTATGGAAATTTTTGGGATTTACATGTACTTTTCGTGCTGTTTACATGATTCGCGGACCAAGGACCACATTCGCCGACCAAGGGCCTGCGAGCACGGTCACCTTTTTTCGAATTACAAGAAAAATAGTTCACTTTGGAGCTTGCAACTTTAAAATTACCGCAAGAAACATAGCTATTTTCAGGGAAAATCTCAGCTAGTGACGTTTTGATTCAGATATGAAATTTAAGATTATAATTTTTACTCGCTGACCAAGGACCACATACTATACCAGTCCTGCAATACGTGACTTGTCAAGATTGGTTATTGGTACTCGTTTCTTTGTCATTCTATTTTCCACACAGCATAATTAATTTTATAGAAAATCAGGCTTCTTACTAAATATTAAACGACTCTGTGAGTTCAAAAACATATATGTACAGCAGATTCCTGATAACTTGAACCGTCTGGTAAGTCACTGCAAAAACGCTTAGAACGTAGCAATTAAGCTAAGAGAATGCCATTTCTTATAGATCAGTGTGCAAAAAAAAAATCAGGTTTAATGTTAATTCAACATTAAAAAAAGCCACCTGTCGATGACAACTTCCATAATTATCTCTGCAATATTTAGTGACAGATCATAGAAAATACATTTACAGTACATCTCTTTTCGATTTTATGACTCATTTCACTCAACAGCGAAATATGTTCTTGAGGGTACAGTTCATGATTTCCCATATCTCGCGATATCACCAGCAGTAAACTGAAGGGTTTAATGAAGAACTGAGGAGAACCAAGAAAAATATGACGTGTTCAGCTACTAAAAAGGATGTCCGCAAACTGTTAGTTAGCAACAACATTTCTAAACACAAATATGGAAGAAAACGTGCCAAGAAAACAACATAGACAATTAACGAATTCAAAGCAGACTTCTTTTCTCGCAACAGTTCCCTTGCTTTGGCATTCGGTAGCTCAAGCTGGCTTTGTATCTGATTCTGACGATATCTTACAACTTTGTAAATACGAGTATATGCCACAGTTATCAAGACGGGTCCCACAAATTCGATAATTGCAGCTACTATGTTATTGTTGCTAGAAAGCGAAATAAACATGGAGGCAGAGACACCACTTGTCAACCATACAGACACCAAGGCTATAACAACACGTTTTGGAGTGAAGAGTTCTTGATATCGCAGATGAAGAGAAACAGCAAGAAGTCTGTCGACGGCAATAGCGGTTACATTCAGGAACGATGCTCAGACGAAAAGGAAAAAAGCGAAATAGCCTATATTTAAAATACTAGGACAGAAAAAGTCAAAGTTATAGTTTTTATTCGTTGCCATCTTCAACATCACTGCGACGATAATGCCTAACGTCAATTGTGGAAACAATCCCACGGCAAGATCTGAGAAACTGGGACTCAGGAAAAACTTTTTTAAATTAGCAGGTATCGATGACGCTTTCCTCAGGGCGTGAATAACAAGAAGATTTCCAAGAATTGCCACAAAGAGAACGCCAGATGTAACCCAGAAAACACCTGCATGAAACTATCGTAATGTTGAACAACCTGTGCTGCTCCATTTAACCTTTGGATGCAGAACTGGGTGGCCATGGATTACGTGATAATTGAGGTGACTATGCCGTTTCAGAGACACACTGTTAGCGTTAAAACTGTGGCACTAACTCCTGCAACTGCAGCTGACTTTCTTGACAGGACCTACTTGACTTGCATTCATAAGCATCTAAACATTTTGAATTTTTAAACTTAAAATGTTTCCGTTCATACAGAATATTTTCCTTTTGTGAAGAAAAAAATGACACATCTACACAAACTTTAAACTACTCAAGTAAGTATGTCAAACGTTTCTTTAGCTAGCTACCGCCTCTCTGTTTATTGCACTTAATGAAACGAATTTCGCCAGCTCATGAATTAATTTATTAGCTCTTCCGTTTCAGCTGCTTTAAGCTTTCACTGACCGGTCAGTTACACTACCGTCGAATTATAAAACTGATGATATAGATGTTATTTTTATTTCGATTCTGTGTACCTTCAGATCCTCAGGAAGTCAATGGTTCGATTCAAGTCTAAAAACCCTTTGAAGTCCTATGTTCGTGACGACTTGACAACCTATCGAAGGCCATGCTGACGCAATTTTGTTCGCAAACAAACTCTCCAGTTTGTGTGTCTAGAAAAAGACAGGTTTTTGACACATGGATACCCAGAACAAGTTCCCTTTCCTAATTGCTGTCTTTTTATTGAGCGCACATGGCCCGTTGATGATCGACGTTTTGAAAAATGTTCGTAGTTAAGCCGGGGGAAAGTTATTTGGGTGGACAAGACGTTTAAGGGACTTCGCCAGGGTCGGTTCTCACATCGCAACCTCGATTAAGCCAAATATTTAAAAACCCTCTTAGTACATGTAAGCCTCCTCACTTTCCACCTAGCAGCTGACAGCCTTCTTTAACGTTTTATGGGAATTTTTTTAAATATCTAAATATGTTTTTCCCAAAACAAGTTGTAAACTTCGTCAGCCATTTCTCAAGTCAACAATATAATTTTACAAAACTCGACAATGCGGTCAGAGACCCTTGGTAACAGAATTAACGCACCTAACGTACGTAAATGTCACTAAAGAAGTATAAATGGAGTTTTGGAGTTTGACAATTCTCGAGCTCGCTAAACGTGGCAACAGTTTTCCTCTACGCTTTTGTAATCTCGAGTCATAAGCGACATTCACAAGCACACATTTTTATTATACACTACAAAGATGTTAAGTGAAGGAAGTGCAAACTTTTCATCGCTAAGCGTCATTCTACTCCGCAGGGAACACTCAAAGTTATAAAATGAATTTTTCCTTAGAAAATCACTCATGTCCAACACTGCCGCACTGATACGGACCGTTATTTGCAGTTGACGGTCCGTAAGTTTCGCACGGACCTGCATCCTTGCTTACGGACCGTCAGTTGTGGTTGACAGTCCGTACGTTTCGCAGGGACCGCCGTTCTTGCTTACGGTCTGAATACAGAGCATGCATCTTATTATCACTCTAGGGCCAACTGCAGGTGACGGTCCGTACGTTTCGCACAGACCGTCATTTACGATTCACGGTCCGTATGTAGAGGGATAAATAGCCAATACAAGTATGATTGAGCCTCATTATTTTTAACCATACGTACGAAGCAAGCGAGATACAACAAGAGAAGACGGTAAGCCTTGCGCAAACTGATGACAGTGTTCAAAAAGTGGGTTCTCCAAGAGACGAACAAAGCGATCAATATACATGAAAGGGAAGAGAGTAATATGTCGAACACTCCTCTGATTATGCCCCGTTGTTTAAGCGTACGTACGAAGTGAGCGAGGTACACCAAGAGAAGACGGTAATATGTATATTTCTCGTTCTATAAGCGTTGCGCAAACTGATGACAGAGTTCTAAATGTGGGCTCTCCAAGAGACGAAGAACGCGATCGATATACATGAAAGGGAAGAGAGTAGTATGTCGATCACTCCTAAGATTATGCCCCGTTATTTAAGCGTACGTACGAAGCGAGCGGGGGGGAATGCCCTTTTTTTTTTCTTGTAGCTGAAGTAAACAATATGGCGGCTGGTTCCTCGTACTCTCGATTTTTTTCAATACGATAATTGTAATGCATTCTTGGAATGAAGACTTGTAACAGTTCATCATGAAAAGGAAAAGGATTGCTTCAAACTTGCTTCAAACTCGATGGCGCATATAGAAGATGTTGGAGAACTTGAAGGCAAGAAATCCTTGTTCGAGGACATACTCGTTTTTTTTTCAAAGCTAATGCATGTTTCAATTTTACCTGTTACCATTCCCCCCGGGCAACCCCGGGGACAAGTCCAGCCCTTTGGTCCCGGGGGTGGGGAATTGTTTGAGGCCGTCTTGTCCCGGGGGGAGGGGGCGGGGCAAATCGAAAATAACTTCTTGTTGTTCTTGTGAAGTACGTCACTTGTTGGTTGACGCCTGACCGCGTGGAGAAGACTGCCTATTTCCATTAAGAATCTCTAGAATTTGCAGCAGACTGGTTAGAGAAGAATAATCTCAAAATTAAAATCTGTGTTCAAAGGTACTTTTATATTAATTTGTTAAACGAATGTGCGTTTGATGCGTACTCGAATGGATGGCGTTCGTCACAAACAAAGAAATATTTCTTCAGCGTATTTATGTATATACTAAGACGACTTAAATAGACTCTATATGAAAAAGGATGCACGGCTTTATATTAAACAGAGGTCTCAATCCAGTGTCCAGTCTTATGAAACAAGATAAGAAAAACTCAATTTGTTCACGGGCCTCTTGTGCGTATGTGCTATATTTAGAATAAATCACGTGGCGAAGACCACTTCTTTACTCGCTAGCCGTATGCCATTATACTTTCTCGATTGCGTTTTTCTTCAGTTTTCTTTTTCAAATATAGTGTTCATGTTTTTATTACATTTTACATGTAGTGTCCTTCGTTCAAGAAACTCTAGAAAAGCGTTTAAGTTCTTATCAAAACGTCTGGTTTTGCTATTGTACGGAAATCAACATCGTAATCTATGCTTTTTACACAAAACAGCGTATTTGTGGTCGATGAGGAGTCCCGGGGGTGGGGAATTGTCTCTTTCTGCGTGCTCGGGGGTGGGGAATAGACCGCCAAATGAGAACAAAATTGCAAATCCCCGGGGGTATGCCTGGAGGGGACATGGTAACAAGTAGAATTGAACCATGCATAAGGAGATCTGGAAAGAACCCTGCGACTTTCGTTTAGATTTTCAAGTCCTTCTTTCAGTTGAGTAGTAAAGTAAATTACAGATTTGATTGTGGATTTACATTGTAAAAATTGTTTAATTGAGCGACTTTACATGTTTAGTAAATTACGGTAATTTTCTTGAAATGTCTTTTCATCGTCCTGTGTCAACACTGCCTGGAGTGTTTTAAAGAACATTCTACAACAGTGTATCGACAAACATGCGCCGCTCATTAAAAAGAAGGTCAAAGGGAGACTCTGCCCATGGTTGACTCAAGAGGTCAAACGGGAGATGAACTTGAGGGATGGTTTACTTAGGAAAGCTCGCAGGACTAACTGTGAATTGGACTGGTCATCGTACAAGCGACAGCGTAACAGAGTAACAGGCCTTATTAAAAAATGCAAGAGCAAATATCATCAAGATATTCTAAGAGATAGTGCCGACTCTCCTGATAAATTCTGGTGTGCCATTAAAAAGCTGTATCCAACGAAACTACCATCAGAACAAGGATCAGCGTTTCAGATAAATGGAACGAAGTCTACCGATAAGAAATTCATCTCAAACGGTTTTTGTGACTTTTTCACTAACGCTGCCATCAATTTGAAAAGAAAGTCGTTTTTGCTTCGTGACTTTGTTTGGTGCAAAAACGGAACGAAAGCCCCTCTTAGCAAAGAGAAATTCCTTTTCAGAGCTGTGAAAGAAGCAGATATTCTGAGGGAGCTGAAAAAACTTAAACGAAAGAAGGCGACTGGTCTAGATAATCTGCCCCCTAGATTACTTAAAGATGCCGCAGAAGTCATCACAAAGCCTTTAACTTTTATCATTAACTTATCCCTCGCAACTGGAGTTGTTCCAACTGATTGGAAAGTGGCCAAGGTGATTCCTCTGTTCAAGTCTGGTTCTACGGCAGAAATAGACAACTACAGACCAATTTCAATTCTGCCTACTCTGTCAAAGATTTTGGAGAGAGCTGTTTATAAGCAAGTAGTGACACATCTCGATCGCAACGGCCTTATTTCCGAACACCAGTTTGGTTTTAGATCTAATCGCTCAACTGAATTGGCGGTGACTCTGTTTACAGACTTAATCCGGAAAGAAGCAGATGGCGGGAAAGCTACAGGAGCTGTGTTTATTGACTTAACAAAGGCGTTTGACACCATCAGCCACTCAGTTTTATTAGAAAAACTGTCTTGTTATGGCATACAGGACAATGAACTGAACTGGTTTACGGATTATCTGTTTCTCCGGAAACAGCTCGTCCAATTTAAAGGAGTGCTGTCTGAACCTAATCCTGTTTTTACAGGTGTTCCCCAAGGAAGTATTCTAGGTCCGCTATTGTTCTTGATTCACTTTAATGACGTCCATCAGCCGCTTCGTTACTCCAAAATTATCACCTACGCAGACGACACAGTTATTTTCACCTCCTCGAAAGACTTGGATGCTATACAACACAGGACCATTCTGCCAAATCCTACATGTCTTACTTGTGTACTCCGCCTACCCACAGTCGAGAATACTCTAATGAGAAAAACCTGTAATTTTGTTTTTGACTGCCTACAAGGCAACGTTTGCACCCCTTTTAAAAACTATTTTAATTTCTTAACGCATAATCGTGATACGAGGAACTGTAGAGCCACTGTAGTTCTACCTAAAGTGAAACTTGAATTTGCACGAAAAAGTTTTTATTTCTCTGGTGCAAATATTTTTAATTCTTTACCTTTAAAAACTAGACAAACTAGCAGTAGGGTTTTATTTAGGCAGTCTTTAAACGAAGTATTTTTATAGGTTAAGTAAGCATAATTTAATAGATTTTTAACTTTTTACCTTTTATCCTTTTATATGATGTATTTTATTTTTATATTGTTATATATATTTTTCTTTTACAGGACCCCTTTGATAACAGTACGGATGTACTGAAGGGCCATCCTGTTTAAAAATTCGTTATTATTATTATTATTAACTTGTTTAAAATATCTGTGAAATTACCTTGTAGTTCCCGTTTGTCGGCATGCGAGTAACTTCACTCGAGGGGAAAATTGAATGCCGTTTGCTTTCCTAGGCAAACAAGTGTTTCGCATGTTGTTGAAGGTTTCTTGTCCCTTTTTCTGTTTTTATTCATTAAAGGAATTTTCATTAGTGAGCAATCGGCGCAATTTTCTTTTGAACTTTAGTGCGTAATTTTCAATATTTTTCTTTGAGCAATTCTAGTCAGTAGTGTATTTTATTCGAAAAGTAGAAATCGTGACTATTCTAGATTGAGTCTGCGTTGTTTTTTCAATCTAGGTTGTTTTTCTTCGGCACAGCATATTGGGTTGACCTGGGTGGTTTTGACTAATTCGTAATTTAGCATTCAACACCTGAAGAGTCGCTCTGTCGTCAATATTTTTTTATTAAAAGCTCCATATGTTTTTTGCTCAGTTGTGGAATATTTTATCTTCCTTAGTTTCCTTAGTTTCTTCATTTGAAGTGAATGACATTTCTGTCCCAAGTTAGCGACTAAACTTAGAATCGCCGTTTCAGTAAGTGAGTTCAGTGTGGCATGTTTTCGTGTTCGTTCTGTTTTTAACCGGTGAGCCATTTCAGTGTGTCTTTAGTTACAGATCAAAATGAATTCTTTATTTAAGTAACTATAAGTAAACCATTTCTCGGTTTAAGTCTATTTTGTCTAAAATGAGACTCTAAAAGCTTCCTAAAATTAGTTCAGGGTGTGTTATTGAAAGCGCCCGATTAATACGTCGCGGGTGAAAAACTTGTTTCATTTTCTCTTGATAATTATACGTGTGCTTGAAAGTTTCCGAAAACATTTTTTGGGTTATTTTTGGTCAGTAAACGGTTTGATGGGTGGAAAATATTATTTATTTTAGCAAAATAGATTTCGAGAAATGTTTCATGGTTAACAGAGTTAAACAGCCAGAGGGATGCATTGGAATCAGTGAGAAATGTGTATTTGCAGGGAAAAGTCTGTCGAGTCGTTACCGGCAGCAACTTTAATTTTTTTTTTTAGCAATTGAAGTTTTACAAGTACTCTTCTTGAACTTAATTAGCTAGTTTTCGAAAGAATGCTACAAGAAGAGCTGTCGGTGAAAGTCGTGCTGGAGTCTTCTCTTTGAAGAAAAATAAGCCAAGTCACAGTTTCCTCAGTGGTCCGCATGTTTTTCCTTGCTGTTTTTCACCTCTTGGCCAATAACTGTACAACTAAAATTTAATGTATTTTACGGGCAAACAAGCATGAAAGAGAGATGTAGAGCTTCGCTTTTAAGGTCGGCACACACGAGGGGACTAGTCCCTGCGACTGGTCCCTGCGACTGGTCCCCTGTAGTGTGTACACGAAGGAAATAGTTGCGGGGACAAGTCCCTTGAAAAAATAAATTTAGGGCGCTTTAACTGAAATTTGCCGAAATGTGGAGACGACAAATAAAGCGATCCTCAACAGTGAAACTGAATTTAGTAGATTAACCACAAAACATTAAAATAAATCAACTGCAAACCGGTTCATACCTCGTGCGGTCTATCAGTGTTTGTTATTTGCAATTCCGATAAAGTTTTTTCTCCAGTGTCCTATATTGCTGGTACAGAAGCGTAAAGAGACAACTGTTTGACCAAGACTCCCAATACAGACAAGGTCAACTAGAAAAAAAGTAAAAGATCCGATGAAATATTTTCATTTGGTTGCAGGGACTTGTCCCTCGAACAGTACACACGAAGGGACCAAGCATAGTTTGTGGGACTAGTCCCCGGGACTGGTCCCACGAATTCAAACAAGTTTGAATTCGTGGGACTTGTCGCAGGGACCAAATTTGGTCCCTGCGACTACATTTTTTGACTAAAATGGGTAGTGCACACGAAGGGAATTGGTCCCCGGGACTAGTCGCAGGGACCAGTCGCAGGGACTAGTCCCCTTGTGTGTGCCGACCTTTAGGCTTGGCTAAGCCTATATATTAAATCATACATCTGTAACCGCGTGGTTTTATTACGGTTTGGACCACTTTGAGTACCTCACTTCGAAAACTAATTCATCAAACATAGTACCGCATAAGGTATGAATCCCGTTCTTAGACTCAGTATTCTTTATCTACTCAGCCGTTTTAATATCAACAGGAACAATAAAACCGGCTGCTTTGGAGACTATCGATTGCGCTCTTTATAAAAATAGAACAACAAAGCTTCACGCGACTATTCATAGATGAATGTTGCTTTCATGCGTATTCTGCCTTCGCTCGTACCTTGCAAACAAAACATTAAAATGCAAACCATTAAGGATAAGTAAAATACACAGAATCCACTAACGGGATGCCAATTACGGATTGTGAACACTTCTGTACGGATCGTGTGTGCGGTTCACGGTTAGCCACTGTTCCAGGCGTTCAGATAGTGGAGCACGAGTGAAAGAGCGGGAAAAAAACCCCAGGAAAATGCTTGGAACAGGGTAGTAGCTCACATTCCGTTCGAAATGTAGGGATCGTCAAACCGATCTCTCCCTCTGATAACAAGAGTAAAATATTCAAGTCCCACTAGTGAAATGCAATTTACGGACTGTGAACTCTTCCATACGGACCGTATCTGAAGTTCACGGTCCGTACGAACTGTACGGTCCGTCAAAAAGATATCTCCCTCTAATTGCAAGAGTGAAATAATCTAAGACCCACTAATGAGATGCAATTTACGGACCGCGAACTCTTCTATACGGACTGTATCTGAAGCTCACAGTCCGTCAAAAAGATATCTCCCTCTGATAACAAAATATTACTAATACCTACTAATGAGATACAATTCACGGACCGTGATGAAAGGACAAGTGTTGCATCGTTTGCGCGCGCATTTAAAAGTACGCAGTTTGTAATCAGATTTGAGTACACTTCTAACTAGAAAGTTCCCTATGTTTTTGTCGCGTTTGAATGAAATCAATGGATGCTGTGAAAAGATTCTTACCATCCACATAACCTCGCAGTCAAAAACATCATTTTAAAGAACTTTAAGTTACTTCAAAATGAAAATGAAACAGGAAAAATCTAGAACAAAAATTCATTTTTCAAATCGGCACACTTAATCCCCACGGTATCAACGAACGCTTTTCATTCAACTAATTTATTCTTGTTTTTCACGTTGCCATGTTCCCACCAATAGCGTAGCTCCACCACTCCCCATATAAACGAAGTGCAACCCACAATTCCTTGATTCGCTCTGACGAAGGGCTAACGCTCGAAACGTCAGCTTTCAATCTCTATACGGTGGCCAATCTACCTTATCAACTCAGTTGATAAATCCAAAATTTGTGTTTCACGTCCCCACCGACCCAGCACCACAGTTTCTTTAGAAACTAACCCCCTTGTTCGTAAGAAAGATATCTCCCTCTCACAGCAAGAATGAAATATTCTAAGTCCCACTAATGACATGCAATTTACGGACCGTGAACTCTTCTACACGGACCGTATGTGAAGTTCACGGTCCGTACGAATCATACGGTCCGTAAGAAAGACATCTCCCTCTCACAAGGAGAATGAAATATTCTAAGTCCCACTAATGAGATGCAATTTACGAACCGTGAACTCTTCTATACGGACCATATCTGAAGTTCACGGTCCGTACGAAACTCTACGGACCGAAGCCATAGTCTCACGGTCCGTTACGGTGCGGGTGTATTGGACAACCCTCTAGAAAATGGCAAAACCTGGGGATTTATTGCGCCCTTTGCTTTTAAATTCCTTCTAATCGTATGGTACAATCCCACGTACTTTGTGCTGCATACACAAAGCTACTTTTACATGATTAGGAAGTAATATATCAAACACTCTTGCTCATGTTTCATCAGGATATATCTCAAGGCTCTGTAACACGGAATATTTTCTTCACAGTGTTTTTCACAATTCCACGAACTTCTCGATATCGCCGACAGTAAACGATGGGTTTAACAAAGAATTAAGAAGTAGAAATTAAAGTGTAGCGTGATTAGCTGCGACAGATCAGAAGAAATTCAAGAATTGATAGTTAATATTAATGGTTATTATTAATATTATTCTTCAGATTGACCAACCGTTCTATGTCCCCAGCCTGCGTGCAGACGTCTCCGATTTCCTTTGCTTCGCGCGGAACAGGGAAGTCGGCGTAACGGTGTCGCTAACCATGTTCCAGTATCCTAATGTTTAGAGGAATTCATGGAAAGTGCTCTAATTGGCTGCCGGACAGTAGGCATTGTTCGATTCAATTCTGATTGGCTGTCATCAAAAACACTCAGGATAATTTATGCGGCATAATTTCAGTCGGGATTTCAGCTGACAGAATCAACACCGTAACTGAGTGACACACTATACACGAGCGCAAAGCTCAGAAAAAATGACTCGCTCGCCTCAATAATGCCTGTTATGCAGGCTGAGTGTAGTGTGGAAATATCGGCTTCTCTTGAGTAGTCATTTCTTTTGAATGAATCGTTCCTATTCATCTTACAGCATCAGGTCGCTGTTTACGTGAATATAATTTACGAGAAATTTAAGACCCAAAACAGCATGAATTCCTGAAAAAAAAAAAAACCCAGCAGGATATTGGAACACGATTAGCGACGCCGTTACGCAGACGTCCCTCAGTTTTCGCGTGAAGTAAAGGAAACAGGAGACGTCTGCACGCAGGCCATAGGTCCCCACAACAGGATCGAATTTTAGCCTTACCTCAACATTTTCATTTAAAAGCGACGCAAAGTGCCACTTTTAATTCATTCCCTGTTTATTCCAAGCTAATCAAACAGTCCCAGCGTTATATTTTAGTTACCGGACTTTTGCAGGCATTGGCTGCTAAAATGAACCCTACTCTCAGCTGCCTCTAATTTTGTAGACAATTTGTCATGAACTCTGTAGTTTTACATGCTAATAGCTTTGTTTATGCATAAATATAATGGAGGAGTTTTAAACATTCTTTTTAATAAATTAACTTGAGGTCACACTGTATTGCCCGGTACGTGTTAAGTCTTTGGGACCTCCTTAACTAAGACCAGACGAAAGTTACATACAACAATATACAAAAATTTAAAAACCAGAAATCCTGGCAAACAAATTGTTTACACTTGTAGTTGCCCTACTGGACTTATTCTAAGTCTTAGAATTTCTTAGTCCATAGTTTTATGTCTCAAGGCACTGTATAACACGGAATATTTTCTTCACAGTGTTTTTCACAATTTCACGAATTTCTCGATATCGCCAAACGATGGGGTTTAACGAAGAATTAAGAAGAAGGAAGAAAAGTGTAGCTTCATGAGCTACAAGAGAAGAAATTTCAGAATTAATAGTTTGCGACGACATTGCAGAGCAAAAATGTGGAAGATCACCAGCCACGAAAACGATTTAGACAAACAAAGCATTTAAGGCTGCCTTTTTTTTCTCGGAGTAGCTCCGTTGCCTGAACGCTGGGTGATCGAAGCTGGGTTTGTATCAGATTTTGATGATATTTTACAATTTTGTGAATACGAATATAAGCCTCTGTTGTTAAGAGAAGTCCAACAAGTCCAACAATCACAATTGTAATGTTATTGTGGACAGGTAGTAAAATGTATATTGAGGCACAGACACCGCTTGTTATCCATAAAGATACCAAAGCTATAATAACACGTTTGGAAGTGACAAGTTCTTGATACCGCAGATGGAGGGAAACGGCGAGAAGTCTGTCGACAGCAATGGCGCTTACGTTGTAAAACGATGCGCACGCGAGAAGGAATCCAGCAAAAGAATAAGCAGTTAAAATTGTTGGACAGAGAAAGTCAAAGTTATATTTTCCATTCGCTACCATCCTTAACATCACCGCGATGATAATACCGCGCATTGACTGCGCAAACAATCCCATGGCAAGATCAGAGAAAGCAAGACTCAGGAACAACTTCCTGATTGTAGCAGGTATCGATGAGGCTTTCCACAGAGCGTGAATCACAAGAAGATTTTCAAGAGTTTCCACAAGAGAGAAAAGGAAGTTAAAAACGCAAAGTGTCAACAGGAAAGTTTCTTTAAAGCGAACAAGTTGATCTAATCCCTACATTTTGTACGTGCAAAACTTGGTAGCCATGACGAGTTTTGTTATTCAGATAGAACTGGTGTTTTATTTCTCCACAACAAGATCGAATATTAGCCTAACATTTTGAATTAATTTGATAACGACATAAATTGCCAACTTTTTATCCTTTCCCTGTTTATTGCAAGGCAATCAAATGGCCCGTCATAACGTAAATTCAACACAAAACGTCTTTTTACAGCTGCTAAGTAAGTCTTCAAACTTCTCTGTCAGCCTGATGTTTTCAAGTTGCAATCCATTTCCTTCCTAGCGATGTGCAGCCAATCACACCTAATGATAGTTTCAGAGAACTGGTAGAGTAGTTTTAAACTCAACTCAACTAGTATTTTTGGTTTTCCTCTGATTATAATATGTCTTTTGGTTTTTCAAAGTTATCCTAAAAATTGGTGAACGTATCCCCTTCAGCGGAATATTTAAAACTCCTCTATTATCCATAATCAAAGCTAACAGCATGTTTAGCTACAGAGGGCATGGCATGTGGTGTGAGAAATTAGAGGTAGCAACAACCAGTGTTCATTTTAGTAGCCAATGACTGAAATTCTCCATAAATTGCATACAATTTGAAAGAAAATTATACACAGGGAAGTAGGCAACTTAAGCACACATTTGAAGAAGTTCGCCATTAACGCTTGCCGGTATTTCCTGGGCGTTTATTTTTTAATCAAAAGGGGAAAATGTCTACTAAAACTCGCAAATCAGAATTTGTTTCAAATGAACAACTCGAATGTTTGCATCTCGATGTTTTGATCTTGAGCATTTAATTTATTGCTCGATCGGGTAACTGAGCTTAGAAATGCAGTTGGCGCAGAAAATTCCATTGCTCATAATGCGCAGGTCCAAACGAAGTGTCTCCTATTTTCCTTGTTCTGACGAATACAAGTGTGGTGATAAAAGAGCAAGCTATCTTATCGCGACTGCGGGACAAATTGGCTGACCGCTTACTAGCAACTGCCGAAGGAGCGCGTGTTTGTGAGATTGGGGCCAGAAAGTGCAAGTGTGTCAGAATCTGATGGTGGTTCTGTATTTGATTTTGATGATGACGGACAAGTGTGTAAATACGAAAATATGCCACAGTTAGAACAGAAAATCCCAATATCTGAATAACTACAGAACTTAAGTAATTGTTGCTTGAAGTGGCTATTAAGAAGAAGATAGCAAGCCCACTTGTAAGCCATATAATCACAATAGCAATGTTGACACGTTTGTCTGTAACGAGCTCTTGGTATCGTAAATGTAAAGTCACAGCAATGAATCTGTCAAGGGTGATTGCGGCAATCGTGAAAAATGATGCTGCTAACAGAGCATAAACGAAGAACGCATTTACTGTAAGAATTGATGGACACACTAAGTCAAAGTTTTAGTTCTCTCTTGCTGCCCGAGCCAACAATAGCGCCATCATAGCAGCCAACATTGGTTGAACACATAATCCAACAGCAAGGTTAGTAAAGGCGAGACCTCAGGAACAATTTCCTCAAAGAAAAGGTTATGGATGAGGCTTTCCACAAGGCGTAAATAACAAAAAAATTTTCAAGAGTCGTTAGAAGGGCACAGACAAAGTTTAGAATGCAAAGCAATAAAGCGAAAAGTGGTCGAAATTGAAGAATTACGGTGAACTCCTCTTGCTTACTAGTGCAGAAAAAGGCCAGCATTATGATCCCACTAAAGATCGGATACTCTGCGTCGGTCTTCTCTTGACCAGCTAGGATACTAGGGCTTGGTTAAGGCCGTTGTACCGATATGTTTATCACGAAAACCCGGCAGTACAAGAGTAACATAAATCGTAATTACATGTAGTGACATGAGCTTCCTTTGGGATTTTGAATGGGTGTTTAATTGAAAAATACTTGTATGAAAAGAGGTGGAAATTACACGCGTAGCTTCATAGAGCTACGTTCTGTCGATGTCTGAAGACAGGTGCAATATATGAGCAAACACTGTTAACACGGTCATGCCTCTTATTGTGTGGGCATGGTGTAGAATAGTACGCTGATTGAGCAACGTTTAAATGCGCTGAAATACTCGTTTAGAAGTTACCAACCATGTATGTTAGCTCGTATTATACTCGGCTTTGGTAAATAAATTCCGTGAAACCTACCGCAAATCCAAATGAGTATAACACTTAAACCTAATTATTGGAAGCCAAAGAAGACAACATGGTTCCTTGGGAAGCTTTTCGTTTACTTCAATAAATCTACTGAATTCATCTAACGTATTTAAATTAATTCCCATGCCAGTTTATGATGTTAATTACAATCCACTGCTTTGTTATCGTGAAGCTGTGTTTATCTTGTGGTACAATGCCTTTCAATGAAAATCACCGATGAAATATTGGGGACGCTATTAAAAATTTGTGCAGGCTAGGTGATCGCCATTTTTTTGCGATTATTAATAAACGTTTACTCAAAAATGCTACTTCTATATGTACATTCTTTTCCCTATAACATCGGCCTTGTCGAAACACTATACCATTTTTAATTTTCAAAATGCAGGAGCTTCCTACTCGATGATGAGGGGAATATATTAGTAGTGGTAGCTGATTAGTAGTATTTTTCCATTGTCTTTTTTTCTCTCGTGGAGCGGAATGATTTGAAATATTGGTCAGCGAGAGGGTTATAGAGCCCATCCCCTGCACATCAATCCTAAAATTACATTGAACCCGTAACTCCGTTTGCAATGACCGAACCTTGAACACGTGGTTGCCATTTGACAATTAAAAGCCTCAAATGGACAAGAGAAATGTACGGTCAACCTCTGGAAAACAGGCTCTGAAATGCTAAACTAGATTAAACTTTGGAACATCTTTCCTTGTAAATAAATACAGTATGGTAGTTTAAAATATATATACTACCTTAATTGCACAGTACTAGGAATTTCAGAAAAATTCCCAAACGTAGACAATCGACGTGGAATTCATGAAAACCAAGAAAATCAAGGCCTAAAACGGTAATAAAATGACATTACAAATTATCAAATGTTAGCCGAAACCCACGATTGAAATTTGGAAGTTAACAAGCAAAGGAAATATCACTGAAATACATATACCTGTAGAAAGCGTTCAAAGTCGAATTTATACAGCTTTTTCCAGGGCCGTAGCCAGACTATGAGAATAGAGAAGGCAAGTGCTGCAAACGCCGAAACTTGAGCCTCTAGGGGTCTGGAGCATGCCCCCTCCCGGAAAATCTTTAATCTAGTGGCTTTTAAATGTTATTTTCAGCATTTTTTCATGAGATTATTCTTCCAAATTCATTCTCGGGCAAGTATAAAACGACAGGTTTTATTTAAGTGCAATTTTGTACGCACTTATAGGCCGTGTGATACTGGCACCAAGTGGATGGCGATCCCGAACTAGGTCGGGATTGCTCCTATACACCCCCACCCCCGCCCCCCTTCCATCTCCCTCGCTTGCTATGAATGGTTTCCTATTTCAAACTCATACAGCTAGTTAGAACAGTTTATAGTATTGCCATTTCTTAGAGGATTCAGGAGTCATCTCACTGGTAAACAGCGTGGATGTTCTTGAGGAAGACCATGTGCCGAAACTCACTGAGAGACTGAAATGGCTTTCTTGAGTCAGCAAGGAACCTTCACAAAAATGAAAGATTTGACCAGCACCGGCTTTGCAACCTTTTATTCGAACTTTGAATTAATGATTTATGCAGACCCCCACATGTCTTACTTGATATGCTGTTCTTCCAAGGCAGAAAGCCGGTTAAAAAGTTATAATCCTTTTAAGGACGGTGCCTCCTTTTGTTAGTGTTCATACGTTCTGCGCATCTTGGGTCTGGTCTGAGATAATTAAGTATACTAAGTATATTTTGCGCAGTTTATAACTATGTGGAAAACGCAGATCTTAGCAAGGGCTCTCAGAATCCAAAAAGAAAATTTGGGTAACCACGCATTTTTTGGAAATAACTGAGCTTAAATTTGTGAAGAAATTACCATGTGTTCTTTGTATTTGTGACGCTGTTGAGGGCTTGTGACGTCACCCATGATTACAGCCATCTTGGATTTTGCCCAAAATTATAATCGCGCGAACCAAACTGTGTTGGAGTGACAATTTGTGTCCCCACCGGGTCATAGTTATTGCAATTGTAACACGACCAAAACGAGTGTGGCCCATCTCATTGAAGCTGAATTTGACTGGTGTCCAGTGTCGACTGTGGTCAAATGAGACTATTCTGATCCTCACGGATTCAGGGCGGCCTATTTTGAGATGCTATTATGGTTTTGTACAGTGGCTAATTCTTTGGGAACACGAGGTAGTGCAACTGGTTTTGAGAAAATCATTTGTATGTCATCCATTTATCAAGTCGCTATGTCAGAATGGGAGCCCGAACTATATTTGTGCGCAGTATATTCGAGCGAAACGTGTCGCGCGGAGAAAGTGTCTAAATCTGGCCAAATGACTCCCTCCTTTCCATTGTATTATACAAGATGTGGTCCTTGGTCCGCGACTTTTCCGAACATGATGTAATATTTGCTCGTTAAAAACAATACGACAGAAAATGAAAGATCCGATGATTTACTGATTAGTCTTCTTCCATGTGACGACGTCTCGACTTTCCTGCTGTTGGTGAAGTGGCAGAAATCAAGTTTGTTGACATGTAGGCCAATTTGTCTTTCTTGAAATGTTTACTTTTGCAGCTCCGTAAATTACATGGTCATGTTTACTTAGCTTGTGCATAGATAAAACGCAACGGGAGGATGTGTTTTTTTTAAAAACAATTTTACAGATAAACTTGTTTCTGCGGTTGTGAACGAATTTGCTGCAGAGTTTGAAACTTTTGTTTTATCGACTCTTAAAAGCTATCAACAATTTTCGCATTTGGGTCTTTCGCAAAGCAGATAAAGAAAACCTTAAATAAATGGAAACAGCCTTTGTTTTTGCTGAATATTTTGAAAATCTTCTTTATACATGTTTATGAACGGGTTTAACTTCTCTTGTATACCTAGAATACATATAAGCTTACAGTCTTGTAATTATTTTCGACTGCGCTTGGGGCTTTTGTGGGAGGCTGTTGTCTGAAAAGTAAAACATATTTTTCATACTCACAACGACTTCCCAGCGAGACTGTAGCTCAGATAGATCAAGGACAAGAAGGAATAAATGAAATATTGTTAAGATTTTCATTCTCCTATGGAAATTATTGGGTTTCACAGGACCTTTTCGTGCTATTTACATGATTCGCGGACCAAGGACAACAATCGCGGACCAAGGGCCCGCGAGCACGGTCAGCTTTTTTCCTATTACAAGAAAAATGTTTCAGTTTGGTACTTGCCAGTTTAAAACTATCGCGAGAAACATAAAAGCTATCTTCAGGGAAAATTTCAGCTCGCAACGTTTTTATTTACGTAAGATATCGAAGATCAAAATTTTTACTCGCGGACCAAGGACCACACACCCACCGTACTAATACACAGCAAAGTAAATGGACCGAAAATTGCTCAAAATGCGTTGTAAGGATAGCAAACAACACTATCTAATGTTTCGTGAACGTTATTTAGTAAGCTTGCTGTTATTTTATTGCTCAGAATGTTCGGTTTGAAATTCCATACAAAGTCTCATATGTTGAAGCGCCAATTTTAATAAAATTCAGATATTATGCTTGGGTTTCCTGTGCTATAGAGGTGTTATCGTTTGGAACAGCTTACCAAACCTTGCTAAAAGTATTGAATATATACGGATTAAACGTGTATTTTACAGCACTTTTCATGTATTGATATTTCCAAGATAAACCACAAATGTTTAATTAAAAAATTACCTCACAACAAAATAATGATAAAATTCTTATGCGTGACACATGATGTGCATGAAATCAACATACTACATACAATAGGACAAATTATGGTAAGTTTTCTTTGAAGCATAGAGGTGCTATCGTTTGGAATACCTTACCAAATCGTATTCAGAAATTGTATATTCATAATCAATTATCTTTAATTGATACTGGAAAAAATAACATACATATAACCTTGAAAAATGTAGCAATGTAACCATTTTAGTGTTAAATGTTATATACATCCTTATCTTAATGCCTTTACTATGCCTTCTACAGTAATATCTTACCACATATAGCTACAGGGGATCTTTACAGAAGCTCATTATAGCTTGCTTTTAAAAGATCTCCCTGCATTATATATTTTATCTCTCATCAAACATGTAAAAATAGAATGTAAAGGATGTGAACAAATAAAGGTACGAAATTAAGACGACAACATGCGTTGGCTGTTTGTTGTAACGAACAGGAAGTTATCTATTGTAAAGAAAAAAATGACCATCAATTACAACAGTCTCTCAGAATTTATCACTCTCTTATCTCCTAAGAAATTTGCTTAAAAAAACACATAATTGATTGTAGCAAGAGAACATTATAATCTCTTCATTATAATTTTGACGACTGGAATAAATATTTTCCATGAAGATACCCCGCGAAATGTTACTGTCACTTACAAGGTTATATGATTGCTAATCGCAGCGGAATATTTTATTTATTGTGCTTTTAACGATACTTCGAATTTCGCGATATCGCCAGCAGTAAACAAGAGGGTTCAAAGAGGAATTCGCACTGGTCAAAAAAGTAGCGGCATAATAGCTCACTAAAAATGTGTCTTTGGAGTTATCAACTGTTAGCGGAATACTAGCAAAAAACGTTGGAAGATAGCATGCCGTGGTGACCAAGTAGACGTAGAAAGCATTCAAAGCCGACTTCTTTTCACGCACTACCTCCAACGCTTGGCCATTTTGAACCTGATGTTCGGTCTGTATTTTGTGTTGGTGATATAGCACTACTTTGTAAATACGACAATATGCTACAGTTATCGCAAGCAGTCCAGCACTTTGAATTACGACAGTAATCAAGTAATAATGACTGGAAATTGATATCAGTGCGAGGCTAGCAATTCCACTTGTGAGCCAAATAATCACTATAGCGATGCCAACACGTTTTTCTGTGATGACCTCATGGTAACGTAAATGTAGAGTAACGGCGATAAATCTATCAAGGGAGATGGCGGCAATCGTGGAAAAGGAAGCTACTGAGAGAAAATATGCAAATGACATGTTTACTGTAACAACCGATGGACACAAAAATTCAAAGTTATGGCTTCCTTTCGCCAACGTATCCAACAACGTCGCACAGATTACAGCAAACATTAGTTGCCCAAATAATCCCAAAGCAAGATCTGAGAAAGCGAGACTCAGGAACATCTTCTTCAAATTAGTGGGAATCGACGAGGCTTTCCACAGAGCGTGAATAACAAGTAGATTTCCAAGAGTTGCAATGAGAGAAAACGCAAAGTTTAAACCGCAAAGAAACGAAAAGAGAAGCGGTTGAAACCGAAGGATTATGGCAAATTCCTCTATTTTCCTGTTACAGAAAGATAACGCCATGTTTGGCTAAGAAAACTGCTATGGGGTTAGAGATGTCTTGTTTTTGAAGCTACGAAACCAGAACGTTCCACTCCATACAGAGATCACTGCCACAGCCATTTATAATTGGTTGGTGGGAGGTCCAGCGAAGTGGACAAAAAGTAAGTGAAAACAAAATAAAATTATTCCCCTTAGATTCTGTACATCGACCAAAGATAGTTTTTCAAATCAGTTTGGAGTTCTTTGGACAAAAGAATAATGAAATTGAGATATTTGCCAATTTGTCAACAAAATATCAAAGTAGCGTGAATTAAAACAAAACTTTTTATTGCCTGATCATGATGGGCAAATTTTCATTTGCATTTTATATATCTGTTCACCTACGAAGTTATCCCAATGCGTTTTGATTGAATCCAGAAACAATATGAAATAAATTGGACGCTATTGTTGTGTTATTGAGAACTTTATAGAAGTTTATAACACTCAGGATTTCATTGGAACTGTCAAGAAAGAAATGAATGAAAAACTCAGTCAGAGTTCGATTGCAGATGTTGTAGGCAATTATTCATTATAAAAAGTCTCATCGGAAAATTGTACTTTATGTTTTCTCCCCTACATGCCATTAACACATGACTCAATGCTGCATATCCTGAAGCTAGTTTGCTGGGCCCCAAAACCTTAATGGAACACAACACACCAATGTTGGAGTTTAATGGCTATGGACAAAGGCCCATAGCCGCTTTAATAAAATAATTGTTTTGAAATGATTATCGATTCACATTGAACAATAGCAAAATTTTTCCTGGCCCAGTAAAGGTGAGGGCACTCAAAAACGAAGCTGCATAACAACAACCAAAAGCACCACTGAGAAGACAAAATGAGGGAGGGTTGGGTGGGAAAAAACACTCTTCACCCAGCAAGTCAAAGAATAGAATGACGCGAAAGCACTCGACTGTGTAATAGTAACGCATGCCCCCAGAGGGGGTATCCTTTGATTTAGTGTCATGACTCCTCAGCATATGCCCGGATGATGTCACGCAACCCGTAACGCAACAAAATAATTTACACAAAAGTGGATAGGAAAAAACATAAAAATCCTATTTGCAGGCAAATATTCCATTTATGTTTTCTCCCCTACATCCCATTAACACATGACTCAATGCTGCATATCCTGAAGCTAGTTTGCTGGGCCCCAAAACCTTAATGGAACACAACACACCAATGTTGGAGTTTAATGGCTATGGACAAAGGCCCATAGCCGCTTTAATAAAATAATTGTTTTGAAATGATTATCGATTCACATTGAACAATAGCAAAATTTTTCCTGGCCCAGTAAAGGTGAGGGCACTCAAAAACGCCAAAAGCATAAGGATGCTCTAGAATCCTGATGCTCGCCCCACCCAAAGGAAATGCAGCACCGAAAAAAGGAAAACAGAAGGGGAACTGCTGCCCGTGCAAGCAGACTCCACCTTCCCTCGAACAGAGAACAAAGGTACCAAACAATATAATTGATCAGAAAGAATATTCCTAAACAACTGGTCACACATAAACCTATAGAGAAGGGAACTGCCGCCCTTGCCAATCAGTTCCCAACGCTGAATAATATACGAAAGCATAAATCAATATCCAGCTCTAGGCAACATTATGAACCTAATGTGGAAAAACTACTGTGAATTATTGAACAGGAGACTGCTGCCCCTGCAAGCAGTCCCCGTCCAATGATAGGTTAAAATAAACTATAAAAATTACTACCAGTACCTTACTCTGAACTGATAAAAACTGCTGCCCTTGCTAATCAGTTAATCAGTACAGAGGGTCCAGCCCTTTTGTGAATTATATTGAATAGGAGACTGCTGCCCCTGCAAGCAGTTCCCGTCCAATGATAAGTTAAAATAAACTATAAAAATTACTATAAAAATTACTACCGGTACCCTACTCTGAACTGATGAAAACTGCTGCCCTTGCTAATCAGTTAATCAGTTCAGAGTATGGCAGGAACAGCAGCAACCTCCCCCGCCGGATGCTGCCCCTTACCTTAGATTAATTAACTATGATGATAATGAAGGTATCCTAATATATTTCTGAAATGCATTGGACTTCCAACGCCCTAAAGCCCGAATCTGTGCATCAGACATTCCAGCATCCGCAGCAAAAGAAGCAGCCCCTATACGAAAGCTATGACCTTTATAACGCGAAGGATCAAGCCCACAATATTCAATGGCCATGGAAAGCTTGTCAATAAACAGAGCCCTAGAGACAGGGGAGCCATCCACTAAACAAAAAAGGGGGCCTGGCATACGCCCCCTTAGAGACAAATAATCCAAAATGATTTGCACTGGACAAAAATGGTTCCGACGATTAATAACAACTGAAAATGGTCTCTGATTGTAATTATGCTTGAAGTCAAGAAAGGTAAACTTCAAAGCAATAACCCCCTGTTTTGCATCCGCCAACTGCGTAAGTTGGTGAAGGTGAATAAGAGAACCCCTCCCATTTGTGGTTGCCAAAGTGATCTCGCCAACCCTCATACAAGCAAAAAATGCAAGTGAGCACATGGCCCGAAAGAGACAAGTATCATATGGCGTATGACAAAATTGAACAGCAGAATCTAAAAGCCTATGAAGAATTGGTAAGGTAATTGGCAATCTACTATCCAGACGGGACCCAAGCTTTCCATAACCCTTAAGCATTTGAACAATAAAAAAGACCTTAGTGGGATCAGAAAGTCCTGAAAGCTTGTGGCAGTAGCCTAAAGCAGAGACATAGGTGTTCACGGTTGAAGGAGCATAATGACGATCATACATGTTGGCAATAAAAAGAGCCAAAACAGGGGGAGAAATGGGAAGGGTGGCAGAACAGCCGGGTAGAATCACATGTAAAAAATTCGAAAAGAGCTTCCAAGCCCGACGATAAGTAGGAAGCGAGGAAGGTTGCAGACTGGACTGCAATAATGTTGAAATTACAGGTGCCAATTCTGAGGCTGCAGATGCACAGGAATGTCTGTTGGCTCCCCTTCCATGTGGACTGGTGCCAAACGCTTGAATGTATCCACCTGTAACCGAGACAAAGAATCTGCTAATGTGTTATAAACACCCCTAACATGTTTGGCCTTAAAAAGTATGTTGTGTTGTAAACAAATTAGCACTAATTTCCTCACAAAAAACATCAAATTCTTATCTCTGCAGGACTGCTTATTAATCACATAAACAAGAGCCTCATTGTCAGTCAGAAACAGTATACAACGATTTTGCATGGTATGACCCCACAGATGTAAGCTTAAAAGAATTGGATAAAATTCAAGCATCGCAATGTTTTGGTGTAACCAACTATTGGGCCATTTCCCATAGCACCATTTCCTGCCAAAAACTGCTCCAAAACCTAACGAGCCAGCCGCATCAGTATACAACTCAAGTTTATCTGAACTGTCCCAGACGTCCTCAAGAAAGAAGGACCGCCCATTGAAACTGGCAAAAAAAGACTGCCAAAGCCTTAAGTCAGATTTAACCTCACGATTCAACTTAATATAATGATACGGTGAACGAATACCAATAGTGAGATCAATCAATCGACGCAAAAAGGCTCTACCTGGCACAACAACAGAGCAGGCAAAATTTAACAGGCCAGTCAAAGATTGAAGTTCTTTCAATGTAACCTTTTTACGCGTAAGAAAGTCAGAAATCACACTGAGACATTTGTCAATTTTGTCCAGAGGTAAGCGGGCCTCAAAGGAAACAGAATCCAATTCTATTCCAGCAAAGGACAATGTAGTTGCAGGACCGCAGGTTTTCTCCGGTGCTATGGGAATGCCAAGGTATGAACACAGATCAAGAAATAAACGTAACTGATCCTGGCATAATGATCGAGATTGAGCAATAATAAGAAAATCATCGAGTAAATGAATGATATGCTGTATCCCGAGTTTTGTCTGGGCAATCCATTCCATTGCAGTACTGAGAGTTTCAAATGTTTTACAGCTACTAGAGCACCCCATAGGCATGCAACGATCATAATAATATAAATTCCTCCATCGCATGCCAAGCAAACCATAATCATGAGGGCGAATTGGAATAATCCTAAAGGCATTTTTTACATCAGTTTTGGCTAAAAAACAACCCAGACCTGCAGCCTTAATGTTGCAAATGGCATCTGCAATAGTCGCATACGAAACACTAGTATGCTCTGGAGCGATGCCATCATTAACAGATGAACCCCGGGGATAGGATAAGTGGTGAATCAATCTAAATTCCCCAGGAGTCTTTTTCGGAACGACACCTAATGGAGAAATCCGAAATGGATAGAGAGGCCGAGTCATAAATGGGCCTGCAAGACGACCAGCCTCGAGCTCTTTATGAATTTTAGCATCTACTACCTCAGGATTTTCAGACGCTGAAATTAAATTGTTTGCATCGGAGCAACTAGGGCTACCGACATAATGCAAAGGAAAACCCTCTCTGAAACCCAAAGAAAGAAACTCTGCAATGGAATGGGTGTACCCAGAAAGGAAAAATTCTAACCTCTCAACAATGACAGGCGTTGGCAAATTAAGATTTGTTAGGTTGGGACTTGGCAGGCAGGGGTTTGTTTGAAGTGACTCTACTTTGGCCACGAAAATTACACCGACTGACCGGATGCGAACCCTGGCATTTATAACACAAATGCTTATAAGCACAATTAGGAATGCACTCCATTCCTTTGTGAAACTTAAAACAATACCCCTTAGGGGTGCCCCGATCCTGGGGCTTAGCACGCCCCGGGTTGGCAGCATTTGTTTGCTGCTTAACAGAATGTTGAGCCCGCATCCATAATTCCCAGTGAGTGACACCCCATGGGAATGAAGCAGGTTGTGCCTGCCTTAAAAATCGAAAGTTTTCATCATAAAACTTCCAACTCCCACCCCTGGCTGCCAAATCCTGAACCACTTCCCCGTATTTCATGAGGGCGGGGGCCTCATGGGGAAACCTACTAGTATACACCCCAACAAAAATATGCAAACAACTCAACCAGGTTTCAATTGACATGTGCTTCTTGGCCCTAGAAAGTGGTTCTACCCATAGTGCTGGAAACTTCTGTGTGCTAGAATTAGATAGTGTCAGTTGATATCTATCTTCAAAAACTGGGTTGGATAGCAAATCCTCAAAATCAAAAAACTCATTATTCCAAATCTTGGACCGAATCTTCTCCGACACCCTTGCGTCAATTGGAAGACTGGGGGAGGTGAACAGCTGCGCAGGTATCTGCATCTCACCTGACAAAGAAGCCTGCGTGGTGCCAACAGAACTCTGCAAAATGGTTCCAGCCAACGTGGAGGCGGCAACTGCAACACCAGGCACTGGTATGGCTCCGGCTGGTGACAATGGAGTGGAAACTATCGGCAACTCAGATGCGGCATTGGTTACCAAGGCGTTGCTGTTAGAACTACCACTGTCCTCCGGGGGCGAAAGACGTCTCGTAACTTCATCGGCCACTCGAGCGACCAATTGGTCTAAAACTCCCTGAGGGAGAGAGAGGGGTTGCGGCCCTCCTGCTGCAGCACCTGACGAGGAAGCAGACTGGTCGGTTTCAACACTGGCAGGGGGGCTACGGTTTTCCGGGGTTTGTGCCAAGGTACCACGTCTGGACTTCTTGCGCTGGGTGTCCACGGCGGGCTGCGAGGCCACACGCTTTCGTCGCTGCGGAGCACTACTAGCGGCTATCTCGACTGCCTGTGCGGAAGGATTCCGTAAACGTTGAGAGCGCTTCGGAGGCATTCGTGATTCTGCAAAGGAACATGAAAAACACCCCAGACACTACCAAAACAAAACTATGACAAATTAAAAAGATGAAAAGCACCAGTAATGGGACAGAACCAAAAGAAGTGGCAAGGTTATAACGACAAATCCCTAGGACCAAACCCAACAGAAAATTAACAAATAAGTGGGGTAGCCACCAAAACCATAAAGTTGGAGGCGAATCCCCAAAGCAATAGAAATAAGTGGCAAGGAATGCCTGTCAGACAAACAGTCGACGCAGCAGCTTCCTGATCATGCCAAAATAAATCAAATACGGTGGACGAATCCACACTAAAACAATGGATAACTCCATTTAACCGAGGACAAATCCTCTATAACAAATGTGAAGGACGAATCCCAACACAAAAATAAAATAAGTGGCAAGGAATGCCTGTCAGACAAACAGTCGACGCAGCAGCTTCCCTATACTGCCAAAATAAATCAAATACGGTGGACGAATCCACACTAAAACAATGGATAACTCCATTAAAATGAGGACAAATCCTCTATAACAAATGTGAAGGACGAATCCCAACACAAAAATAAAATAAGTGGCAAGGAATGCCTGTCAGACAAACAGTCGACGCAGCAGCTTCCCTATACTGCCAAAATAAATCAAATACGGTGGACGAATCCACACTAAAACAATGGATAACTCCATTAAAATGAGGACAAATCCTCTATAACAAATGTGAAGGACGAATCCCAACACAAAAATAAAATAAGTGGCAAGGAATGCCTGTCAGACAAACAGTCGACGCAGCAGCTTCCTTATACTGCCAAAATAAATCAAATACGGTGGACGAATCCACACTAAAACAATGGACGAATCCATTAAGTCGAGGACGAATCCTCTATCAAAAATGTGGAGGACGAATCCTAACACAAAAAATACGAAATAAGTGGACCAGCCACAAAAAATCTTAAAATTGGAGATGAATCACCAAAACAATAAAATAAGAACATAAAATAAAGGAATGTTACAACCCTAAAAGAAAATCCCATGACTGGACTGAAGTTAATAACTCGTAAAAAGGCGAGGAGTGGAATGTGTGAAAAAATTACAAACATGCAGGGAATGTGTGAAGATATCAAAGCAAGCGCAAGGCCCGCAAAATGGCGCCTCTGTAACTACGATATAAATGATATTGACCAGCTGGGTTTAGGTGGACCCCATCAGGCTTATAAAAATCCTTCCCTGGGTGAGAAAAAACTTGGTGAAGCCAACAAAAAACTTTTGGGATTGGAGAAAGGACAACTTCAAGATATTGTTGAAGAATTTCAACCCGTTCCGCAAAAGAAGCCGCCTCGTTGTGTGATTGACCACGTGGAATGACATGGCAAACACCAACGACAGGAACTTTATAAACCTCCAATAGATGACAAACAAGGCTCTCGATTTCAGAGCCAACAACCTCAGGACGCGCATCCACAAGATCATTAGTCCCGATTTCGAGAAGCACAACATCAGGAGCAATCTGTTCAACCACGTGGAGGTCGAACGACCGAAGCTTAGCCACAGTACGTCCGCCAACACCGTGCAAATGAACAGTCGCAGTACCCGTAAGGTTAAAACTACGAACCGCCCGGGGGTCAAACTGAGAATGTAAATCGCGTTTAAGACGCTTTACAAAAGAATGGCCCAAAACAAGAACAGCTGGAATAGCTGCCGCCATAATGATGAACGAACTAACGAGCTGCAATATTGCGAATCGTTCGAGTAAAAAGTAAATTAACTCTTTTCCGTCAAGAGTTGTATTTTCCCGACGTCGAAGTCGGGAACCATTCAGCCACTTGTGACGTCATCATTTTTGACGTCACCAGATTGTTTTGATAAGCAGCTAGCACAGCAAGGACAGATCCATCCATACGTGTGTCCATTTTGAATATCGACCAAATCCTGGCAGAGCTATACCAGAAAAACGTGTCCAATTTTGGCTGCAAAGTTGGTGGTAAAATAGGCCAAGTCACCTAGTTGATCAATGTTCCATTTCCAGGTTTTTAGAAGGACTGAGGCCAAAACTTTTCCAGTGGATAGAAAGGTGATAAAGGGTAGAAGATAAAGAGAAAAGAAAGGGAGAGAAAAAGGAAAGCAAAAGAAGCGAGAAAAAATTAGAAATGAATCAGCAAAAAAAAAAAACAAAAAAAAAACACAAGTCCAAATTTTGGCTTATGCGCATGCCTGAAACCAAAATAATGTACAATTTGCAACAGAAGCTGGCTCAAAATTGAGCTAAAATGTAAGAAAACGCTTTTGTAGCAAAGTTTAGTGGCGTTTGGCACCATAGCACTTCAAAAACCGCTTAAGCGGTAAAAAATGCGTTTTTCTAAGGGAAAAACGCTGACGGTAAAGGGTTAATCACTCTAAGAGACTTCGAACAACAGGAAAAGTGTTCGCAGCTCGTCAGAACCGTGTACAATAAAACAGACTGAAAATGCTTACCTCTTAAAAGTCGAACGAGGAAAAAACACTCTTCACCCAGCAAGTCAAAGAATAGAATGACGCGAAAGCACTCGACTGTGTAATAGTAACGCATGCCCCCAGAGGGGGTATCCTTTGATTTAGTGTCATGACTCCTCAGCATATGCCCGGATGATGTCACGCAACCCGTAACGCAACAAAATAATTTACACAAAAGTGGATAGGAAAAAAACATAAAACTCCTATTTGCAGGCAAATATTCCATTTTTCATGTTACTAATGATTATGCACCATTTCCATATTTTATCGAGCACTAATAGCATACGATGGTTATGAGCGGTGATGGCAAACAGACGATGACCCTAAAGAAGATCGCCAGCAAGAATATCGAAGGACCAGCCATTGAAAATAAAGTTGGCAAGGAGTAAACATATAGGATAAATATTTTAGGCACGCTAATAGTACTAAAATATTTTAAATTAACAATTATTTCACGAGCGCGTGTTAGATATGAGGTCAAAAATAACCAATGGGAAATTCTTTTCTTAGGTAATCGTTGCCATTTTTGGACAAAACGTTTCAACGCAGTGGCACTTGATATGACATCCAATTTCCTTACAAAACAAGCTGATATGCCGTATGTGAACAAATACGAAAGCTAGAAATTCAATAACAGATATTGCCAATTTAAAAAGGATATATGTAGCAAATTAAAGGGCTACATGCATACCAGGTTTGAAGAATTAAAGGCTTTCTTTGACGAAATGCCGCTGATATACCTGATTATTAATTTTGAAATTAAAAACAGAGGTTATAACCGTAGCAAGCCTGAAGAAATTGTACAATAACTGGGTGAATTTTCGGGCGCTGATTGGCTCTTGCTTGTTGTCGATGAGAGTAAAGACCAATGAAAATGATGTAACATGTCACGCAAGCCTGTGTTGGCCCGAGGATGAATTTGCCAAACTGTTGTGTACCGCCGGTTCTTAAAATTTAATCCTTAATCAGTGAAATTTAACTATAAACTTGCCTTATATCAGCTGCGAGGTAAGCAATAGGGAAAGATTATCTGTGGTAGTTTGTGTGCGAAAATTTTTGAAAGGCGGGAATCGTGTGTGGATTATAAAAAAGAGCCAATTTGTTAAATGGAAGAGAGAATTGCTCAGATTCGGTGAATACCGAGGTAAAAGAAGGTTAACTGTTCGGTCCGAGTTTTACGTACATGTAGATAGGGGACGTTTAATTGTTCGATCCGAGTTTTACCTAGATAGGCAAAGTTCAAGGTCCAGTTCATTTAATAGCGCCTAGAGGCTACTAATCCAGTCGGATTGTTCTGGCCTATTTATGCGGGAATTAGAGTTGGCGGTATTTTTCAGCCACCTGCAACAGCCAGCGTGTTGGCGGTGAAATTTTAATCATGCCCTTTTGTCAATCAATTTATTGAAACTCTTGGGAGCCACGATTCGATCACACTAGAAGTTTTGTAACGCCAGTATAAAACATCAGCGAAATGCGACGGTAGCCAGTGTAGTCGGCGCCCGATCAAGTTGTTTTATGGCTAAATGACGGGTATATTTGAAATTTCCTCGTGGTGCATGGCCTTGTTGGTTATCATTTCTCGAATCTTGTCAATGAGTAATCGGGATTAACTATTCTAGGACGCAGTAACACTAGTATAACACTAGTGTTCACACCAGAAGACTTAACATCAAGGTAACACTGAGTCTAGCTTAAGTATGACCTTGAATGACCACAGCCAAAGAATCAGTTACATGGAATTTAACAAACTTACTACAGTCCATAAGGTTTAATTCCTGATAAAATTCACTTATTGATCTGCGTCATCTACGCTGTTCTCTTCTTCTTTTCTTTTTTAGTCTGAGTGCGTTTGATTATTTGGAAACCAAAAAGACCAATACAAGTTTGAAGACGGGGGAAAAGAGATATCCCCTGTCATACCCCCTGGATCCTCTCCATATGGCCACCATGTCACCACAACATTTTCCCCTTCTTGATAACTCAAACAAGTGAAAGAAGTAGTTTCTCCTTTGTCAGCACTTTGCATTCGCTCTTAAACCCCCGCACAACCAACTCTTGAATTGGCTCACTGAACAAAAATTTCAGTCATTGTAAAGGAAAGAATTAACTTAACTTTCAACAGTTAAAACAACAACTCAAAACCATACACTATGATCCTATCTAGAAATGTGTGCAACATTTTCATTTTATGACGTATTTGGTTATCCTCCAGCAAAGTAACTAACATATTGCTTCCCGTTATGCTGTATGATTGTTAATGCGAAATATTTTCCTTTATGTGCTTTTGATTATAGTACGAATCTCACGAGATCGCCAACAGTAAACGAGGAGTTCAACGAGGAGTTAAGAAAAACCAAGAAAGCAGAGCTATAATAGACTAATAAGAATGAATTTTTTATAGTAAGCACGTATATTTGGAAGATAACAGACGGGAGAAACAATGTAGACGTAGAAAGCATTGAATGCCAACTTTTTGTCTCGGAATATTGCCACTGCTTGGCCATTCTGAATCTGATGTTGGCTCCGTATTTGGTTTTGACGATATCGCACGACCTTGAATATACGGAAATATGCTATAGAGTTATCACAAAAAGACCTACTTGTGAACCACAAAATCGCTATAGCGATGTTAACACGTTTTTCTGTGACCAACTCCTAGTATCTTAGATGCAAGGCCACTGCAAGAAATCTATCAAGAGCGATGGTGGAAATCGTTAAAAAAGACGCTGTTGCCAGAAAATATGTGGAGAGTATGTTTACTGTGAGAGCAGATGGACACAAGAAGTCAAAGTTATAGTTTCCTTTCGCTGAATCCTCCAAGATCACCGCGCTGATTACACCCAGCATGGGTTGAACGTACACTCCAACGACAAGGCCAGTAAAGGCAAGGCTCAGGAACAACTTCTTCACAGTAGCGGGATTTGATGAGGCTTTCCACAGAGCGCTAATCGCTAGCAGATTTCCAAGTGTCGCGACGAAAGAGAATGTTAAGTTGGAATTATAATATATAGAGTTAGGCAAGCCTAAAAGGGGAGCCCCCCCTTTTTGTGTTGTTTGTTTGTTTGTTTTTGCTTTTTTTTTTGCTGGCAGTTATTAATTTGTGAAAATACTCTCATTCAATTGTTAAATTAAAAAAAAATTCTTATCCTCGCTGGGAGCCGAACCCGGGACGTCGGCGTCTGAAGCCGGATATTAATCCACTAGGCCATGAGCGTTCCTTGGCCTTTTTTAAGTTAATTTTAATACTTATTTCTTTCTTCGTGACAAGCTACCTATCAGCATGAAAATGCTGGTGTTTTTCCTGGCAAAATGTGTTCGGAACGCTGTAAAAACCATGGCTGTGGACAGAAAAAACCAAAAAGCACTAGCTCTGCTATATTTGGCGTTGAAACCGCTGCGAAAAGCTGCGAACTCAAGCGGTGTGCCGACCGAGTTCGAACCGACGAGGCAAATTTGAACTTTTCGCCTCAACTTTATCGCGTAATTTTTTTCGCCTAAATTGAACTTTTCCCCTTCCACCAAAAAGACAACTGCGTATTCTTTTGAACCTTTTTTCCATTAGCAAATTTGTTTTTGACTTTTTTTGTCTTTGTTTGTTTTGCTACAACGCTGGTCAACATGCGATTTCGCGCCAAAAACACACGGGTTTCAGCACAGGGTTATATCCAGTGTATGAAGTGTATTGGTAGCCCTCTGGTGCGGACGGACGGACGTACGGATGTACGGACGGACGGATTCAGTAATTAATTCAGTAATTAATCTGTCATATCGGCAATCGTAAAAAAAGAACCTGCTTCGAGAAACTAAGCGAAGAACAAGTTTACTGTAAGAGGACATGGACACAGGAAGTCCAAGTAAGAGGTTCTTTTCCTTACTGTATGCAAGATCACCGCGCTGATTCACCCAGCATGGGCTGAACATATAATGCACTGGCAAGGTTAGAATAGCGGCTAGGTCAGGAAGTAAAGGGTATCGATGACGCTTTCCAAAGGGCGCGAATAGCAAGCAGAGTTGCTAGAGTTGACGCAAGGGGGAGTATCAAGGCTGTTACGCAAAAGACAGGGGGGGGGGGTTAGTTTCTAAAGAAACTGAGGTGCTGCATCAGTGGGGACGTGAAACACAAAATAGTAGATTTATCAACTTAGTTGAAAAGTTAAATTGGCCACCATAGAGAGATTGAAAGCTGACGTTTCGAGCGTTAGACCTTCGTCAGAGCGAATCGAAGTGCTAACGCTCGAAACGTCAGCTTTCAATCTTTTTATGGTGGCCAATTTACCTTATCAACTCGGTCGATAAATCCAAAATTTTGTGTTACGCAAAAGCACAAGACAAACAGTGATTGGAGCTGCACAAGTATCGTAAGTTATTTTAATTATCCGTTGCAAAAAGAGGCGACCATGTGAAGAAACTACTCTGCGCGTTTAATTTTTCTCGATACTAGGTCATTAGAGCTTTTAGTACCTTAACAGGACCAGTTAGGAAACAAATATGAAAATTTGTTTCAAGGTTTCTTTGCATAACGATTCAATCATGAGTTGCTGGAGTCAGTAGCCTTTTCTTTATGTAATTACGCATCAATACAGCAACTAATTGTTGCGGCAAGCCCCCACAGCCCACCCATAAAATTGTAAATACTGTAGTGTTCAGTGATCTTGTGTAATGGGAGGTCGATGTTAGAATAGTGTTAAATGATTGGACAGTTTTATTAGGCAAAATAAAGCGATTTGTTACACTTAAAAGTTAATACATACGGTTAGGTCTCTCACACATTGCAATGACACAAAGGGTAAACTACGACTACGTTTAATTCAGGTTTTGATCCACTTTGGTCCTTTCGTCTGGAAAACAATCGCCCCTTTTCAAAATTTTAGTATTTTCTTTCGACCATTTATAGAATACAGTATACTCTGCAACTGGATATTCAAAGTAGCAAACCTTTTCAAATTAATATTTCAAAAAGAATGTTGGAAAATATCATATGGTCTGAAGGAGAGATGTTTAATCAATTAATCCTTTGTGCGTTTCAATGTTGTTGTTACGATATTGTCAAAACGTTTTCAACGCCCGAGATAAATAATTGGATAACTTAGAACAAGTAAAGATAGTTAAAAGAAATCACATTTCTCTTTTCCTTTTTCCGCATAAGTAATTAATTGTTTATTGGCGGTCTTTCTTCTTCGTTGCGGGGTTCTTCCATGCAAAAAGTTCGTCGAATTTTTTTCGACTCTTTTTTTTTTGAAAAATAAACGCTGTTTTTTTTTAACTACGGGACAAACGCATACGCATCCACTGTAAGTGAAGATAACAAAGACATAACAAGAGCGAAGAGACTGCTTCCTCTACGTCCCCACTATTTACAAACGCAACAGGATCCTTAGTTCATTGCCCTTGTGCTTGCTTTTATACTTTAGGATAAGTTACGGGCCAAGTATGAGAATTTTCCTCAATTTGCTATGTAGGAAATTTGTTACTGCATTTATTTTCTGAAAGACAAATCGTAAAACCCCTCATCATATATGACAAATTAACAAAGCAAAGTATAAAGTGTCCTTCGTTGTTATGCCATGCGATTGTTAATGCAGAATACTTTCTTCACGGTGTTTATCACAATATTACGAATCTCAGGATATCGCCAGCAATAAACGAGGGGGTTCAACGAGGAATTTATACAGATAACGAGGGTACTGACATAATAGACAATAACAAATGATCGTTTTGACTTATCAACTATTAACAAAAAACTAGCAATGATATTTGGAACATAACAAGCCATGACAATAATATAGACATAAAAACAATTTATAACAGACTTCTTTGCGCGAAATGTCGCTATTGCTTTGCCGTTTTGAATGTGAAGTTCGCTCTGTATCTTATGTCGATGGTATCGCACAATTTTGAAAATACGAAGGTATGTTACAGTTATTACAAGGAGTCCCAAAGTCTGAACAACTATATTAACCAAGGAATCGTGGGTAGAAATGCCTATGAATGCAAAGCCAACAAGTCCACTTGTAAGCCATGAAATCGTTATTGCAATACCAACACGTTTTTCTGTGACCAGTTCTTGATATCGTAGGTGGAAAGTTACAGCTACAAATCTGTCAAGAGCGATAGCGGCAATTGTGAAAAAAGAAGCTCCCGACAAAAAATATGCGAAGTAAACGTTTACTGTTAGGGCAGATGGGCACAAGAAGTCAAAGTTGTAGCTTCCTTTTGCTGCCGTATTTAACGTTAGCGCGATCATAACACCCAACATTGGTTGAACGTAAAAGCCAACACCGAGATCGGAGAAAGCCAGGCTCAGGAACAGTGTTTTTAAAGTAGCGGGTATTGAATGGACTCTTTTCAAAGCGTGAATAACAAGAATATTTCCAGAAATTGCCACTAGAGAAAAACTGAAGTGTAACTTACAGCAAATCAAATCGAAATGGTAATAGTACTTGAGAAGTATGGTAACGTCCTCCAATTTTCTCGTGCAGAATGAGTGAACCATGTTTTCCCAATTCAGTTTTTTAGCTCCGTACTAAAGTAAGATTGCTGATAAGCAGATCCAATTACATCTCAGGAAACGTCCAGTTATCTGGGCAAACAGTCATTTGATGGTAGTTCAACATGAGAAGTGGAGAATCAATAGCTGAAATGTTTCACGTTTCAAAGCAGGTGCAACAGAAGATCATGGAAACGTTTTCTTTGTGTGAGTTACAGTACTAATTGATAGCAACCTCACCGGGTACATTGTGCTTTTGTGCTACTCTTGTTTCTGAACATATTCAAACAATATATTCCACGTTAACTGTATGTTTAATTATTTCTGACTTCACGCTTCAGCAGTCGTTAAATGGTCAAGAACCAACGGGTGGAAAAAAACTTTATCAGTGAAACACGTACTTTTCATTTAACTACACACAAGAGATATCGCCTTTTTGCAACACAGCGTGGTTACGTTAAATCTCAAAAAAAAAATCTTTGGAAAATAATGGGACTCGTATTGTAAGCGTGATTTTTCTTAAATTTGGGATTGGAGCTGATTTTTTATTCGGGTAAAAACTGAATAGCTTGCCCCGGTGGATAATCGCTACCCAGCTGATACCATATTTAGAGCAGTTAGAATACTTATCTACTTTTTGAACAACCAGGGCAAGATATATCAGCTACAAGTCAACCTCTACCCTCTGAATAATAATAATAATAATAATAATAATAATAATAATAATAATAATAATAATAATAGAAATGAAGAAATTAAAATAAAAAGGCCAACCTGTTAGAGTGTCTCCTAAACGAAGACCTAAGACCAAAGACCAAGGACTTAACTTAGGTCAAACAACAGAGGGAAGGTCCTGGTTTAAACGCTTAATTTTTTAGGAGTTTAAGCAACCACGACGGCGACGGCAACGAGAACGTCAAAAAACAATAGGCTTTAATGAGCAAAAAAATGACTCTGCACGTGCGTTAGACATTCTGGTGCATTTCTTTGCTGTCCTCTGCAAAACAACAACGTGAAATGACCAGTTTTAAGGTTTTTTGGAGAACGGGAACACACGACGGTGAATTTTTCTTTCTCTTCCTGAATTTAAGCGCCGTCCCTACGAATTCAGTTCCCGGACAGTTCGGCCACATTAGACAAGTTAAACGAGTTGGAATAATCGCGAAGAGGAATAAAAGAACAGAAAATCACAATGTCAATGACGTTTTCCAATGCGTTGCCGTCGTCGTTGCTTAAAGTCCCTAATATTTCGCCCCCGCCAAAAAGCTTTTTCCTTTTCAACCAATTCTCAGAATTACTGGCAATACTTCCAATTCCGAAATGAAGCAATATATTAAATATCTAGGTATATATAGACTCTGATCTTTCATTGGAATACCATAACAACCATCTGTGTTAGAAAATTAGTAAAACACTAGAGATCATCGCTAAACTTCGACAACTTGTTCCACGACACGTAATTCTTACTATATACCGTTGACTTATATCACCATATCTGCACTAGGGTATCTGAGCTTGGGTCAGAGAACCGCAAATTGTTGATATTGCATAAACGAGCGCATCACCTGATATTTTTCACTAAGCCAAAAAAGCATGCAATCTCTATGTTTCTAGAAATCAAACAACTCCCCACGTCCTTCTTTTACTTTGAATAAATTAATCAACTAATGTACGATGTACACAATAACCTAGTAGCGGAAAATACTCTTTTATGTTCCGGAAAATGACCTACACTCATAAATATCGGACGCGGTCGAATGCCAGTTGAATGTTGAAAGTGGATAACACCCAACCTATTAATATATTGATAACAGTTGTTCCTTATCATCTTCTTTCAAGTTTTCCTTTTTAACTATATGCTCTTTAATAGCATAATTCAAAGTTAGATACCTTTTAAAAACAACATTGAATCATATGGCTGAAATGTTTCACGTTTCAAAGCAGGTGAAAGAGAAGATCATAGAATGTTTTCTTTTTACGAGTTACAAGTTGATGGCGACCTCACCTGGTACATTGTGCTTTTGTGTTACTCATTTTTGCCTACCTTAGTTTTGAACATATTGAAACAATATATTCAAGGCTAACTGTAAGTTTAATTATTTCTGACTTCACGTTGCAGCAGTTGTCAAATGGTTAAGGCCCAACGGGTTGAACAAAAGCGTTATTAGTGAAACAATACTTTTAATTTAACTACACGCAAGAGATATCGCCTTTTTGCGACACAACGTGGTTAGGTTAAATCTGAAAAACCTTAGGGAAATATTGGGATTCGTATTGTAAGGGGATTTTTGTCTAATTTGGGATTAGAGCTGATATATTGGGGTCAAAAAGGAATGGCTTTTCCCAGTGGAAAATCGCTGTCCAGTTGATAACATATTTAAAGCAGCTAGAATACTTATCTACCTTTTTAACAGCCAGGGTAAGATATATCAGTTACAAGTCAAGCACTAGCCTCTGAATAAAATTAATAAAAAGGAAAAAGAAAAATGAAAGGGCCCACCTGTAACGAAGAGCTAAGAGCCACGACCTAGGACTTAACTAATGTCAAACTTCAGAGGTAAGGACCTGGCTTAAACGCTTTATCAGACGGCAAGAGAGGTGAAATCGATGAGGTCTTCGTTTTTTAGAAAAGACCAGGTCATACTACAAAACGGAAACACTCGCTTGAACGCTTCTGTCAGACGCTGAAAGACACCAAAGGCACCGAATCAAGGAGGTCTTTTTGTAGAAAAGGGCGGCTAAAACTACAAAACGAAGACCCTAGCTTAAACGCTTCGGTCGATTTCGCGTCTCTTGCCGTGTGATAAAGTATTTAAGCCAGGTCCTTCCCTTTGTCGTCTGACATTAGTTACGTCCTAGGCTTCAGGACTTAGGTCCTCGGTCCTCGGTCTTAGGTCATAGGTCTTTCTATGGAAGCCAAAGAGTTTTGTCGGAAAAATGATCTGCTAGAGGTTCGGTAGTAAAAATTTTGCGACTGGTGGAGTAGGCAAAAATCCTGTATTAGAGACAGCTGGTTTTGGATAACATTTACATTTATCCAAGCCTAAGAGCGGAGCTCCCAAAGAATAAGCCGGTGTTCTTCTCTCAAAAGTAGTCCTGAAACATTGCGGTCCCAAATATAATTCGGGACTGTTTAGCTCGTTCTCTTTTAAAAAAAGTGTTTCCGAAAGTTTGCCGCACTAGTGACTACGATTCCCGCAACTTCAAGAACCACAGCTACGATGTCGTTGTATTTGGGAAGCGAGATATAAATGAAGGTGATGACGAAACTGGTTAACCACAAGATCCCTAAGACAATCTCAACGCGTTTGTTTGTAACGAGCTCTTGATATCGTAGATGAAGGGACACAGCAAGGAGACGGTCAACGGCGATGGTCACGATCGATAAGAACGACGCCACTGAAAAAAGGTATGCAGAAGATAAGTATATGGTGACTATAGTCGGACAAAAGAAGTCAGCGTTGAAGTCTCCGTTCGACGCCATCTGTAGCATCGCTGTGATGATGGCTCCATGCATTGGTTGAACAAATAATCCCACTGCTAAATCAGAAAAGGCAAGACTCAGGAAAAGTTTCTTTAAACTGTTGGGTATCAGTGAGACGTTCCACAGGGCGTGAATTACAAGGAGATTTCCAAGTATTGCTGTGATGCAAAATACAAACTTCAAAGTAAATGGACAGCATGAAACCCTTTTGAAGCTCAGCTAATTTGGTTACTGAGTTCTTTAAGCCTTTGGTTGCAGATTTGAATGACCATATTAATCTTGAGTTGTCTTCTCAGCAGATGCCACAAAACACAAACTCTCAAATGTTCTTTTGCATCAGCACTTCTTTTTGGCGCACTGATATCGTACCGAAGTAAATTCAAAATAAATATTCAATATATATGTTCATTTATTTTGAGATCTCTGTTTGTTTAGATTAAGAATAATGTTTGCCATATGTTTAAATAGTTTAAAGCATCTGTCTTTTTCGAAAAAAAAAAGAAAAAAGGGGTCTTTACTTAATCCGTCTTTTTCATTTGAACATGCATTGATGCTGAAAATATAATAAAAAAAAAACAGTTAAAGCCAATTTAAACAATGAAATTACATTAAGAAACAGTTAAAGAGCGAAGCGAAAGTGCAAATAATCTATGGCGCAGGACATTTTATTTATTTTTCCTTTCATTGCCTTTAGTCACTTTGTGTGAACGGACCCAAAGATAACAGCAACATATAACATGATTTTGTGTCTTTAGTACGAACAGAAGAGGCATCTTTACTCCAGGTTACAGGAAAGTCATTCAACATAAATCTAAAGCGTTTGAAGAAGCGAGATGCAAATTAAGCTCAGCTGTATTCATACTATATTTGAACGAAGTGGGCTCGTTTAATTAAAAAGAAAACTTGTTCGTTTACGTAAGACGACCTTTGCACTAAAGAGTTGTTGCTGAGAATAATAAAAAATCGATATTTTGCTGGAAACAGAACACTTTAAGCAAAGCTATAAGATAAGACATTAGTTTCATGATAGCAAAACGTCTTATCGCATTCAAAAACACATAGATGTTGCCACGGTCTCGTTTAATTAAATTAAAAAAAATCCCACTAAACTAGTATTAGCACTCAACAAAATATTGAATTCAAGAAGTGCAGATGAGATAAGATTTTATCAGTAACCTAACAATTAGATACACTAAATTCATTTGTGGTGGAGCGGCCTTTTGCCGTCTCATCTAAAAATAATAATAATAATAATAATAATAATAATAATAATAATAATAATAAATAATAAGTTTCTTATAGGCGCGTTTAAGATTCGCAACGCGCTTACAGTATAAACTAAGAATAAAACCGTAAGTAGGTGGGCGATTGTCCGTTCAGAATTTTTTAGGTTAAAGGTAAAATCTTAAAAACGGTGCGAGATCTGACATGAAGACAATGTCAGTTCTTAAGAAAGGGAGTAATGTGGTCTTTCCAACTGGTTCCTGTAATTAAACGTGCTGCGATGTTCTGAACACGTTGTAGTTTTTCATGCTCAAGTTTAGGAAGTCCATAGAGAACACTAAGGCGTTTCATCTCCAACTGAGGTTGCGGTTCTTTTGGTCAATCCCTCGGGGGGTGCTCCGTACATTTTGGGTGGAGGTGTACTGTTGGGACTCTTAGACCCTATCCCAGACCATGTTTAGCTGCACTGTGCAGCCCTACTCTACACTACGCATTTCACTATCTATAAACGTCCTTAACTCTCTTAAATGCACGGTGACCCCACTCTTTGTTTCGATAAATCACATCCTTTACTGGGTTTCTGCAATTTGTCCAAAAACAAAAAATTGTGAACGTGAGAAGTTTTAATTTTATTGCTATTTCTACTCAAATACGATCGAATTTTTCTACGAATGCAGGTATATATGACTTACCATTACCCTTCGGTGAGGCTAATTTTACCTGAAGAAACGATATGACAAGCAAAATGTACTAAATGGGCTTATTTGCGATGAAATAAATAAATCAGCATTATCTAGAGTCCTCCAGGTAACATATTTTATTCCTTGTAGGAAGAAAGCCGATTTCGCCTTGCTTCTTAAAACACAGCATTTTCAATACGCCTTATCTCCGAAACGAGCACAGTGACCCCCACATTTTTTTTTTTGCTTTTCTGGTATGAGTTGGTCATTATCTAACTACAGCAAACGTTCTAATCGTGGGAAGATTTTGGGCGCGTTTTGTTCTCGTCAGAACAAATCACAACCAAATCGCCGCAAGGTGGCAGCGAAAATTTGCAGCTAGTTTAACACAGACGATTTGTGATCGCAGCTATTACAAAAATGGTCCAAAAATCACAACTGAAATCGCATCAAGAGAGTCGAGCTGTCAAATAAATTCAAAACCCAGTTTTTATTAATATTTTTACATTTTTAGTACCTAATCTTAAAGGAAACGAGCAAGTTACAAGATTTAGTGCTAAACCAGATTCCTTTCAGGCGAGTTTTTATTTTCTTATTATTACACCGGAAAAACGTATTCTTCTGCTCGTTATATACGTATCTAACCATGTTAAGACTGTTAAGGATCAGTCAAGGCACAAATCTGTAATCCGAGGCTACTTCCACAACTGCAGAAAATAAATAAAACATGGCAGTAATTACATTGGACCATCTCAACTCGGCATAGAGATATTTGCTATTGAGGTAAATAAGCGGAAACTTGGGCCACCTTAGGAATAAATTTAAACCCTGCCTTACAGCCACCTCATGTGTTCGGTCACTTGATTACTACGACCACACAGTACTTTCCTCGAATGAATGCTGTCTCGGTAATTTCCTTATGTAAGAAAGCTTCTTAATCAGGCCCCCAGTTAGATCGGTTGTGGACTGTCACTACCTGCGTAGCAAGCATCCCCGTAGAGTGTTACACTAACGCCAACCCTAGTGCACAAGGATCAGATCCACCAAATGCCTCTGAGGCTTCTTGGTCTCGGGAAAATAGACCCTCCCACGCATTTTTAACTTTTCATATGGACCAGTGGTAGGATTAAAACTAACAAAGAGATGACTCAAAATTTTAGTCGCAAGATTTTATAGACGTTCGATGGTGGGGGGTAAGTTTGTGCTCCCCTCCATACAAATGTCTGTAACATTTCGCAACTGCGCGCGTACAGTTTGACCTCCGACCTCATCAAGTTTTCATGACGCAAGAAGTACAAACGACGTCTACTTTCTTCAACACAGAAATGTGTTGCGCCATGTGGTGGTAAAACGCGCAACAAACAATTTTCAACTTGTAACGCAAAATTTGTTGCGCGAACAGTTGCACGATAATGTTAGCGGTATTACTTGGCCTTAAGAGCCTACTGAAACGCTTGCTACGTAGGCTAGACCGTTAGTGACTGGATTCCACTGCCCATTAGAATACTGAACTGTTAACTACAAATTTCCACTGTTTTTAGTTTGTCTGTTTTTCAAGACAACTGAAAATGAATGGGAACCCAATGTTGTCGGCATGTGCCCACGGGTACTAAATACCGCATTAAGTCGTGACCTGGATTTCTGTTATCTGACTACCCCAAATGATCTTGAAGTGATAGAACGTGTTCACGAGTTAGGTTTAAATCAAAATTAAAGAAAAAGAGGGAATATTTGTACTGGATGATTGATTGAAGGCTTGCTACGGAGATGCTGGCAAACTGGATGGATTGACCGATGGATTGATGAATGGATCAAGCGAGTGGATTACTTGGTTGATTGATTTATTGGCTGATCGAGGTTATCCTATTTTCACTTACCTGTCGCAATCAACAGTGCTCTTCAAGAGGATCAACTTGATCCTGTTCATAAATAAAATCAATAAAAATCAATAGCAATAATTTCAATATTGTCATGATTTGCGATGAGCACGATTTAAAAGTTTTTTATTAATATCGAAACGGTGTTGAGTGACATCTTTTGTGAGCAGATAGCTACCTATAATAATGGATTAGTAGTAGAGTTATTTTCTCCCGCGTTTTCAATGGTCAAGAAACCAAAACGTCTATAATGGTAAAAGAGTAGTGGTGTGTTCATGCGCATTATGTTACATGATAAATAATATTTTGCTCGTGGGTAGATTCGTCGTCCGCGAATGGTCCCGCTAGCCGAAATGGCACCTCCATGTCTTCCGAATTATCGAAAAGGAATCTGCCTTTTTTCTTGCACAAAAAAGAACAGTAAAGCAAAGAACAAGTAAAAATGATTCAGCTCACGCTTTGAAGACAACGGTCCGTATTAGAAAATATGGGTCCATGAATGACGCGGAATTGACCAGTGAAATTCAAGGATTTGGCATGTACACCTCAGTGGCTTATACTTACGCGAGCAGATCACTGATGCATCTTCACTGTGAACACAATTGTGAACACCCCATCCATTGTGCTGACAGTTCGCAATGTTGCCCTCATTGCCACGACAAATTACATTGTCCAGCCATATTTCGCCATTCCCTTGACCAAACCGCGCAGAACCTGGAGCACTTACAGCGTCTTGGAACCCGAGTTGACGACAAACAACTCGAGCGTCGTTTATATCCCAGCCATCGTCACAAACAGTTCCCCAAGCGCCATTGTGATATATCTCTACCCTTCCTTCTCCGTTCCAGTTTCCGCCAATTAGTCTCAAGTTATCTGCGAGAGGACAAACGAGGACAAATAATGGGCTTTATTACTTAAATCTCCTGAATCGACCTGGAATTCGCTTTTGGATTCTCATACGATAACAGTGAATGTCAATGATGCCGTACTCGGTACTTTCCGAAATGCCGTCACCTAACCCTTGTTTTGGGCGCTGGTAGTGGTGGTAGAAAAATGTGGAAACGTGGTAGAATAACTGGGGAAAAGGAAAAAAAAAGAGGAACAAGAAGGAGGAGGGAGGAAAGATAAAATATTCCTTAGATGGAGAAGGAGGAAAAAGGTTGAAAACAAAATATGGCAAACAATGGTAAATATTTCCTACCCGAGTGGAACGATTAATAAAATACTAAACGAAAGGCCTTCGTCCCTTAATCTAAACAGAGAACCAGCGATAAAAAACTAACAACAATCAGTGGTAATATCTATCAGGCAAGTCAGATCAATAACAGAAGAACACTCTAATCAAGGATAAAGACTAGGTGAGGTTTTTTAAAAACGGGGGACGGTGGACGCTTAGCGCAACTAACAAGAATGTTGTTTACTTCTCATGATTAGTCCAGGGGAAATGTTGGAGAAGTCATTTTGAAAAAGTTAAAATTCATCCCGGTTTCGGATAGTAATGGTCGATAGTAAAACTGCTACGAAGAACCCAAAAAACCTGTGATAAAATGGTAACACTTTTTCATAACGGTCTTCTAGAAGTAACACAGTCCAATAACCAAATTTTGTTCCTTCTTAAGATTCATCCACTATCAAGACGAATTATGAAGAACAATTGTTTATTTCCATTTATTTAGTGACTGAAAGGGGGTGGTACGTACTTGAACAGATGACTGATGCATCTTGACTGTGAAGGCAGTTATTGTTATTCCAGCCTCCGTGTTGACATTCCTTAATAGAACTTTCGTTTCCCAGGCACTGTACACCACCCAGCCATATGCTGCCATTTCCTTCACCAAACCGCGCAGAACCGGGAGCACCGAGAGGGTCAAGGAGTCCAAGCTGATGACATACAACTCGAGCGTCGTTTATATCCCAGCCATCGTCGCAAACAGTTCCCCAGGCGCCATAGTGAAATATCTCTACTCTTCCCTCTCCGTTCCATTTTCCACCAGCCAATCGTACGGCTTTATCTGTGTGATTATCAGTGGTAAAGGATATGTTTTTAAACGGTTGTTTGACTATATAATGATGGGTTGCTCCACACATTAATTCAGTGGAAAATGAATAAATGTTTGGGCGCAAAGTTTGAATTTAAGAAGTGGTGTTCCTGCTGACCTTAAAAAGGTAAACGTTCACATAAGGTGAACTAAATTAGGTGTTCAGAATTTCGCCTGGTACAATTTTCAAAGCACACCGTTCATTGCTAAACTGCGCATTCTGTTATAGCTGATGATACTGAGGACAAGCTTACTGAAACATTTTATCTCTCATGAGCGCCCCACATTTTTGAGTTGATTTAGTACCCTACTAAATATTTATTTTCTCTCTAAAGGTCATCATCAGTTACTTTCTATGATAAAAGGGAATAAGAAGAGAATAGTAACATATATTGGTAGACATACTTGAACAAATCACGGAAGCATCTTCACCGTGACCGCAGTTCTCAATACCCCATCCACTGTGCCGACATTCCTCAATTGACCTTTCATTACCCAAGCACTGTACGTCATCCAGAAATATGTTACCACTTCCCTGGCCAAAATGAGCGGATCCTGGAGCACTGAAAGCCTCAGGGAAACCAAGTTGACGACATACAACTTGCGCGTCTTTTATATCCCAGGAATCGTCACAAACAGTTCCCCAGGCGCCATTGTTAAATATCTCCAATCTTCCTTCACCACTCACTTTCCCGCCACTAAGTCTCACGTTATCTGCGAAAAGGTAAAATACAGTCTAGTAAAACACCATCTTGGCGGCTACAGCCTGAAATGGCAGATAAATGGCCGCCATGTTGGATTTTACACAAAATTAGAAATTAGAATATGGTATAATTAAACTCTTTGCTGTTTTGTTTGCCTGCATTTCCTAAAGAAGGTGAAAATATGAATTCTTGCTCTAGATGGTTTGACCTCATGGTACTTGTGACGTCATATCTCGTAACCATAACAACCAATCCTTATCAAGATATAAACCTACACTGATGCACGTCCTAAGGTTAACTTGTTAAAAATGTGGTTTCCAGGGGTCTTAAACAAGGCCAAGAGAGTTATACGGTGTGGCCATGACAAACCAGAAATGTATATTCACGCTAATACTTACTAAAACAAACAACTGATGCATCTTGGTTGTGACGGCAATTGTGATTATTCCATCCCTTGTGTTTACAGTTCATGATAGAACTTTCGTTACCCAAGCACTGCACATCGTCCAGCCATATTTTGCCATTCACCTGACCAAAGCGAGCAGATCCTGGGGCGCTGAAAGCGTCAGGGAATCCAAGTTGATGACACACGACTCGAGCGTCCTTTATATCCCAGAAATCGTCACAAACAGTTCCCCAAGCACCATTGTGAAATATTTCTACTCTTCCTTCCCCATTCCAGTTTCCACCAACAAGTCTCAATTTTCCTGCAAAAAGAGTAGTTGCAAGAAAATGCTTAGATGGCTTGTCTCTTTAACACAGAGTTTTATTAAACATTAAATACAAATAACTTTTTCTATTGTAGCGCGACATTGTCGAAAATAAAGAAAAGTTGCAGGAGAGGACTGTAAGAAGAAGGCAAATTAAAATCTCTCAAGTATTTTGTATGTTACTATATCTAACTGTATATAACTATATTCGACAAGTAGTCACGCAAATATACAGGTAACGCAATTTTATAAAACGCTTGACAATTCTTACTGTATTGTAAAATACGGAAAATGCGAGGGCTGTAGGAGAATTCACAGGTGTAATTCTAGCAACTACGATTTCGTCTGAAGTTCTTGGGGGTTTTTGTTTCTGCTGTGTGTATTTTCTACTATTTCGAAAAAAGAAAAATGTTAAGAATTGCTCAAGAACCTAGTGGCTCACAAATTAACTCCAGCTTGTAAGGGCCCGTCTTTGATAAACCACAGGTTTTCTTGTCTAGGAATAGGGCACAAGGAAAATCTTATAGCTGAAGAGACATCCCCAGTATTCGCACCGCTCACACCGCTTGCCGATTTTTCTTTTTTCTCCATTCCCCACTTAAGAGCCTGTCCACACATTATTTCTTTTCAAGCTATTTTTTAAAATAAAAATCGCAGTCCTCAGTGTTTCTGTTGCGGGTATTTCAACTTTTATCGTGTTGCGTAAAGGTCTTAAGAAAGGCGAGAAAAGTTTCATAAAGATACTCTGAATAAATGTGTGTTAATAGACATACTTGAACAAATCACTGATGCATCTTGGCTGTGACCACAGTTGTCATTATTCCATCCTCTGTGTTGACAGTTCTCGATGGAACTTTCGTTACCCAGGCATTGCACATCATCCAGCAATATGTTGCCACTTCCCTCACCGAATCGAGCAGATCCCGGAGCACTGAGAGCGTCAACGAACTCTAGCTCACGGCATACGACACGCGCGTCCCTTATATCCCAGAGATCGTCACAAACAGTTCCCCAGACACCATCATGAACAATCTCTACTCTTCCTTCTCCGTTCCATTTTCCGCCAGCCAACCGTACAGTTTTATCTGCCAGAGGATAAGTTATAAATAATGTGTTCACAGTGTTTTTCATGGAAAATGATTTACTTTCCTGTTTGAAATTGTTATGATCGAGGTTACTCTAAATGAAGCTTTAATCTAATCCATACTGGTTCTTTTGGCTCTTCTGGGAGGTGGGGGAGAATTAGATTCCCCTACATAACCTTTTATTTTTCTTTTGTTATTTGCGATCGCAGTCCAATGTCAACCTCTCTGGAAACGAAGGATTGTGCTGTAGATAGGTCGATAATTTTTGAAATGTGGTAAACCCTATAAATAACCCTATAAAAAACTTCAGCAGCTCCTTGAACAGTTTCTCCTCGGACCATATCAAGAAGAAAACATTGAAATTTATTTTGAAATGTGACCGGCAACATTAACCCCTTGTTTGAGTTTTGTCCCAACGTTCGTGAGATGCAATCTTCTAGTCCTACGAATTTAACCAGTTCCAAAGAAGCTTTACATTTATGTTTATCTAAATTGAGTATTGTGAATTTCAATCTAAATAAATATCAATGTTTGCTTTGTTTTGGACCGAGGAGAAACTGTTCACGGAGCTGCTTAAGAGGCTCTGAATGTAAATATCGAGAATCGGTGGACAGGCTCAAAAAATCGAAAATCTTGATAACTTGCCAGAAGAACACGTTTGGGGAGCTATCTTCAAAAAATATTATTTAAACTTTCTGAAACTCTACTGTTTTCGAGAAATACGAAAAAAAAAGGTTTTGCTTAATTAATTATGCAAAAATCAGGCTCAAAATTAAGCAAATTGCGTGCGCTTGCTTTTAAACAGTTTGCAACGCTATAAAACAATTTTAATTTTAAATGATAACAACACTCGTCTACTTTCTAACAATGGGAGTTACTTGGAGTTTCGCTTTATTTATGTGGTTTGGTGGCTCTTTGAAACAAAGGCATTTTGCGCACCTCGGAAAAAAAGCAAAAAATGGGTAACTCTAGAGGCTGAAAATGGGCCTTGGTTTGTGTAATATCAAATTGAAATAAAAACAGTGATAAATTTCGGTCCTGATACTATTATGATGTGAAATAAAAAATCTGGGCAATTCAGGCTCGCGCTGACAAAAACAAAAATTCGCGGACCGGTGTTGTCAAAATGGGAGGACGACTTGAAATATGACCAATCCTTTACCGTAACTACTTTCCATGGTCTTACTACTTGATGTTGCATTTACTGGTATCCCTCTTTAGCTTTCTAAAAAATTACGAATGAATTTGGAAAATTGTTGGGGAAACTAGAGTGCAGTTAGTAATGATATTTCGTCATGTCTGAAGCACTGTTATACTTGATTATTTGCAGTTTCGTCGGAAATTATTAATCTCCTTGAAAATTTAAATGTCTTTTTTTTTTACAAATCATTTAAATTGACAAACGTGTATAAATTGAGAACTAAACAAGGAGTCTACTTGGGCCGTGTTAGCAAAACAATTACTCAAAATAATGTCGCGCAACAGCATTGAACCTTCATAACGTGAAAATATTCTTTAATAAAAATTTTATCCCCTAAATGCAAACTGTTGAAGAGTTCTTAGCGTTCTTGCAAAGTAAAACCAAGCAAACGTTCTGTGCATTGATATCTCTTAGTTCTCTTAGGCCTCTTTGATGTACAGCCGCAGTACTGAGACAACCCATAAATACATTACGCTGCCAGGACGTCCGTGGTTTGCGCTGAACATATTAATTTATATCAATACAAGAAGTGTGATAATTGATAGAAACAGCACTTATTTTGACAAATACTAAAAAATAATAATAACAATACACTTCTAATTTCTAGCCAAAACAGCGTCGTTTCAGAAAGGCACCCAAAATCTAGCAATTGAAAACGAAGCGATTGAATCATGTACTACTTGCCTGTCGGATACCTATAGGGATTTTACTCCCAGTGGAATGTCAGCTGCATACGACAGTATGCCTAAAACACAGGGATGCGTAAGGTATTCGCTAAAGAGCCGGCAAGACAAGATGCTCTGTTCCAATAGAAGATGCACGTCGTAAAATAGCTGCCATTAAGTTGCCAAGAATGTCCACGTGACACCGGTCACGCAACAGCTTGTGTAGAACTTTTATAACTTCTTCTCCTTCTGTTTAGTTTCATGTAGTAACAGTATAAGCACAAATCAATGTAAGAATAGATTGAATGAATGTTTTAGTTCATTCTTCGTGTGTCTTCAGTGAATAAAATCCTCGAAATTTAGCTCCCCAAACCAGAGCACATTCAAGAAGAACCACACCAAAAATTAGCATTATCCAAATTTTGGCAACACTGTTCTGCGAGTTTTTGTTTTTGTCAGCACGAGCACGAACTGCCCAGATTTTTTATTTCATATCATAATAGTATCAGGATCGAACTTTATCACAGTTTTTATTTCAATTTGATATTACACTTACCAAGGCCCATTCTAAGCCTCTGAAGCTACCCAATTTTTGCCTTTTTCAGAAGTGCGTAAAATGCCTTTGTTCCAAAGAGCCACCAACGCATACATTGAGCGAAATTCCAAGTAACTCCCATTGTTAGAAAGTAGAAGAGTATTGCTATCATTTGAAATAAAAATTGTTTTATAGCTTTGCAAATTGTTTAAATGCTAGCGCACGCAATTTGCTTAATTTGCATAATTAAGTAAGCAAAACCGTTTTTTCCGTATTTCTCGAAAACAATAGAGTTTCAGAAAGTTTAAATAATATTTTTTGAAGATAGCTCCCCAAAACTGTTCTTCTGGCAAGTTATCAGGATTTTCGATTTTTTGAGCCTGTCCACCGATTCTCGATATTTAGATTCAGAGCCTCTTAATTCGACAAATATCTCTCAACACCTATTCGACATTGAGTGCTAGGGATCTTCCTAAAAGTAATGTTCACGATAGAGAAGAGTTAACGCTGATACACTGATGATCCTCCTAAAAAATCTTGTCCCTAAGAACTGTCAGTCGACGAATGCACGTCAAGGATAGTATGCTTTTCACAAGAACGCGAAGAAGCGGAAACTGGGGGCGAAAAATGAAACATATAATCGTTATTGCCTAATTTGAGACGGGTTCACATTTGGACAATTTTTTCTCCAACAAACTGTTCTGATCATGTTTTTGGGTAAATTAAGGACGGTACCTCCTAATAGAGAGGTATTTTTGCAAAGGTTATGACCATGGGGAAAGAGCAGATCTTAACCAGGGTTATTAGAATCTAAAAAGAAAAATGTGGATAGCCACGCATTTTTCAGAGGTAATTTATCAACCATTATTCTAGAAAAGCTTTAGAATACAAAGAATGTATTGCAATTTCTTTCCAAGTTTAAGCTAAATCATCTCTGAAAAATGCGCGGTTACTCCCAATTTCCTTTTGGGTTATGATAGCCCTTGCTAAGATCTTCGTTTTCCACATAGTCATAAATTAAACCGCTTCAACGTCCAGTATGTTCTACAATGGCCTCTATAAAGTAGTCAAGAATAACATGTATTTGGTTTCATACTTACTTAAACAAATGGCTGAAGCATCTTCACTGTGAGCACAGTTCTCAATCCCCCATCCACTATGCCGACAATCTTCAATAGACCTTTCAGTACCCAAGCACTGTACATCATCCAGCCATATTTTCCCACTTCCCACACCAAACTTAGCAGATCCTGGAGCACTGAAAACGCCAAGGAACCCAAGTTCCCGACATACGACTTGAGCGTCTCTTAAATCCCACGAATCGTCACAAACAGTTCCCCAGACACCATCGTGCAACACTTCTACTCTTCCTTCTCCTTTCCATTGTCCACCAGCAAGTCTCAATTTTTCTGTTAGAAGGTTAGTTACGAGAAATACGCTTTGAGATTTGCTTCAGATTGCGCCCGCTTTGCCGTTTCTGATGGATATCTATGGTAGTGCATACAGGAGCAATAAAGGGATCGTTTTCTTTTGTCTGTTATAAATCATAAAGTAAGTTATTTTTTTCATTGAACCCGTGTGTTGTTTATAATATTTTTTAATCTGTTTCTGTGCAAAAGAGGTCACAAGAAAAACGTGTCTTCATTTTGCTACAAAAACTCCATCAAATAAGGGCATGTCGTTTAACCAGAAAATTGAGATTGCTTCTTCTGGGAAGTTCAACTTAAGCGGATATTTGCATGATTGGCAATGTACTATAAATATCTCGCAAATAATTATTTTAATTTAAGAGAGTGTTCTGCTTTCAACACTGTTGAGGGAGTAGCGGCGGATAGTTGCCCGCCACCACCCCGCCCCCCCCCCCCCAAGTTTTTCTTGAAGACTCTCTGTCGACAAAAATGCAACGCGCACGTTTGTTTATGTTTTGATTCGTCTGAAAAGAAAATGTGATAAAATTGGCTAGATCTCGGCCCCTTAGCAGCCAAGAAAGGAAATTATTAACGTGTGCGCTTAGGTAGGGGTGTATATCTTTTTCCAATAGATAGGGCTAAGATAAATATTGTGGTTTTCAAGTCTTCCAGATTACTGCAACAAAATACGGTTAATTATCGACTGACTGTTTTTACCTTGGTTTGACCTACCATTTAGATTTTGAGTAAAATTCACTTGACGACGAAGGTTGCCGGCATCTTGCATGACTTCGGAGACTCTTAGCAGCGCAACATTTCTTCAATCCATCCTTATATTGTAGAGCACATCACAAGCTATCTATCTTTCCTAAATGCTGAAACACGAGAAAAACCCAAGGTTGGTCCATCCCCCTTCCCGCCCCCTGTACCAAGGAGGGAATATAAGTTTGCTTGCACGTCAGTCTGTAAAAACAACTTACCTTGTTTCCGGTCGCCACAATATCGCAAATTGCAGCCTTCCGTTGGCGGCAACTCGTAAACGTAAAAAGCACTACAGTTACGGACTCGGATATTTTGAGACCATCGACAGCAGCTGCCGTACCAATGAAAGCACACTTTACGACTGACAATTCCTTGCTCCACTGTAGGATGCCCACCAGAAAGCCAACCTGGTGCATTCGTACCACACTGTTGTTCAGGCACACATGTATCAGGCATCTGCTTTCCTGCGCCTCCCTGAATCCTATACCAGCCCTTACGCACATTGCGGTCACATTTGACAACTCCCCAGTAGCCTTGAGCGCGATCGGATTCATTCAGAATTCTGTAGGATGAGCATTCTAGAAACAGAAGAGATTACACTTTACTACTTTACATTAGAGACGTGTTTAATTAACAATGATTGCAAGTTGATTTTGAAAAGGCAGCAGAGGATGCCGCTTGACGCGAATTTGATACTTTTTAATAGCTGTGGGAGATTTTATGATTTTTCTTGGAATAGCCATGGGTATCTTTCCTTTTCTCAATTGCCATTCAAAAATATTTTACAATGTACTAAAAATATCTAAATTTTACTGAAAAAAAAAACCACCACAACAACAAAAAACAATCTTCCTAAATTTGCCAGAAAAATGAGAAGTCATCCTATCCAAGTTCGTTGCTCAGGTAGGCAAAACAATACGAACCTTCTTGGGAGAAAGCCGCGTCAAAATGTATCAACATTGTTGTGCAACATTTGTTATATAACAGTGTTGAACGCGCGGCTAATAGTACGTCGACGTCCTTTAACGTCATCATCATCATCATCATCATCATCATCATCATCATCATCATCATCATCATCATCATCCAACAAAAAGTGTTGGTCAAACGTCATCTAACATGGGGTGTTAACGTTCTAACATTGTTGAACAAGCAAAGTTTGTACAACAACGTTGGAACATTTAGCCGCAGCTTAATACCTAATGTTCAACAAGCGGCTTATCTGTTTTTTGAGGCAATTATGTCATTATGGTCCGTGTGGCAGTCGCCATAGTCGTGAATACAGAGAAAGTGATAAATCGACCAGATTTACTGGAAATGTTCCGTTGTTTATTACTCGATGTTGGGAAAAAGTATCACATTCGCAAATTACTCTCAGATGTTTTGATTGTTATTTTCTAAAACATAGCATTATGCGCATAGTGGTCATCGCGGCTGTGACTGGCGAAAGGAGGAAATTTTGCGGACGAAAGAGGTCAGGATACTTCAGAAGAATATCTTAAAGTAAGGAGCCGAATTGGTTGTTAAACAGGACCACTGTATCTACAAAGAATGCGACTTGCACGTTATGATTACATGCCACCCTGAAAAACATTCACTTGATTGAGAGGCAACTCATTGCTGTTAATATGGGTTTTAAAGAGGAAATTGAGGAAGGTGCCTCCTTTTGTTACAGCGCAATAGTTCTGCGCACTTCGGGATATTCGGTTTCTTAAGGAGTTTGCCCACTAACACAACAATATTTTTGCGCGGTTTAGAACTATGTGGAAAAAGCAGATCTCAGCAAGGGCTATCAAAATCCAAAAAGAAAATTAGGTGCAACCACGCATTTTTCAGAGATAATTGAGTTTAAATTTGGAAACAAATTAACCATACATTCTTTGTATTTTAACGCTTTTAGAATTGTAAATGGTTTGAACCCAGGAGTCATATCATAATTCGGTAAATTGTGATCGTCCGGGTGAGTGTAGTCCTGAGAAGGACTGTTTGAGGTGACATTGACTGACGTTTCGACAACCTGAGCGGAAGTCATCATCAGAGTCAAGTGAACTGTGAATCGTCAGTAGATGTTATAAGTCTCTGGTCGTTGCCCTGATTGGTCGACGATCTCCTGATGTTATTGGTCGTCTGTCAGTTAAGCCGTGATGTTATTGGCTGTGAAGACTGTTAAACGTGATTGGTGCGTTTCGATCCGTCTTTTGTTAGTCAAATGTCCGTTGGTCTATTGTTAGTCAAATAAGTCGGTTTGTCTATTGTTTGTCTGTCTTGTTATTGTCGGCAATCAGTCGTTTGTAAGGTGCAGGTAGCTGTTGGCAACGGTTCAGTGGTGTTTGTTCTAAGTTAGTAAACCAGCTTTCCAGAGTGATTCGTTGATAGTAGTCCGTACTGTAGGTAACGCATTCAGCAGAGTCCCAGTCGATTCTGTGGTTTGTTTTT